>JALPQD010000253.1:340334-852834 GCA_023101885.1 Typhlomys cinereus
TCAGAGCTAGACTAGGCAGCACTGGACTGTATTCCAGCTACTTCAGAGGCTGAGGCAGGAGGATGACAAGTTCAAGGTCAGTCTGAGTGACTAGTGAGACCCTGCCTCAAAACAATCAGTAAAAAGAAAGCCGGGACACAGCTTGTAGTAGAGGACTTGTCTAGAATCTACTAGTGAGGGGCTGGGGAAACGGCTCAGTGGTAGAATCCATCAGTGTGGAGCTGGGGGCATGGCTCAGTGGTAGAGAGCTCACCTAGAATCTATCAGTGAGGGCGAGTAGGTGTGGCTCAGCCATAGAGCCCTTGCTTTGCAAGCATGAAGCCCTAGGTTCAATCTCTAGTGCCACAGAAGGAAGGAAGAAAAAAAAAAAGATTTACTTGAGATGGACGGTCATTGATTTAGGGTTTCTGACAGGTGTGCTATCTGGAACTGACAAAGAGAAACATTAAGTCCATTCTGCACAGAGCACTTGCATTCTTTCCGCCTGGTCAACTCTATAGCCCGAGTGCTTTTGTCCCCTGGAGGAGGTTAGGATGGATTTGAATTAGCCAGGAAGTTCTTTGACTGCTATTTTAAAACTTCTCCCTGCTACCTGGCCTGACATAATAATTACCCGCCTGTGATTTATCTCGGCCAGATTATGAATGATGATAGGGTTTGGGGTGATAATTGAGCAGATCCAACACCTCACCTCCTCCTAGCCATTTACTCTTCAGCAGCTGAGTTTTTCCCTTGAGGACTAGTAATGACTGCCGTGAACCCGGAGAAGGAAGTGGGAGGTTCGTGATGGCACCCTGCTGTGCCCAACCCCATGGGGGTCAGCCCAAGTAGCCCAAGTAGCCCCAACACTTGTAAGTCTTCCCATGACACAGGCACAACACCAGATGATCAGCCTGATCTCTGTGTGTTCCCACCCACCACCGGTTCTGCTGCGGAGACTCTGAACGGAGCGAGATTCCCTGGCCTTTGGAAGCGGTGCAGGGAGACTGCAGGACAGAGGATTCATCACCACACCAATAGAAGGGGTCGCTTCAGTGGGGGAGGCTAGGAAGAGGACGTAAGAAGATTGGGGGCCGTTGTGAGGACTGCTTCTGAGGGAGCTCTGCAGGAACCCACCGAAGGCCAAGAGAGCCAGTGTGGAAACTGCTGGAAGGTCAATAGCTGAGTAAAAGGTCTAGCCGGTTATAAAGGTCCCTAGTTTTAGTGAGGGGTAAATGAGATGGGAAAAGACTAAGGCTAAGTGAGCATAGGCAGAGAGTGACTTGAGCACAGAATGGCTGACAGATTTCTATCAAATCTGGTTAGATTCTCACAATGTTATAAACTTAGGTTGATCACCCTAAAACTTCCCTTATCCTTATACGTGATGTCCTTGGGTGCTGTCTACTGCTGTGGGGGTGCATTCAGAAGGCATAGGGGCCACACTAGCACTGTCAGCTCTTCTAGGAGCCAATACATCATCATGATTCACAGGGTCCAGTCCAAGGTTGCCATTGCTTAAATGTAGAGAGAAATGCCCACCTTTCTTCCACAGGGTCTCCTTCCATTGTCAGGGTAATTAGTTATCTAAGGCCACTATCCCTCCGACATAAGGACAGAAGGGGAGAATTTGGGCTCTTGCTCACTTCAGGGGCCCAGTCTGCACCTCAGTGCATGGAGGGCAGGGACCATCCCCAGACACCCCGGGCCTCTGCTTAGGAGCCTTTGATGAGCATGGAAAGCAGAGGGAACAGTTGTCACTGGTGGAGGTTGCTGTTAGGCACCTTACTGCACTACTTCCAGAACGAAATGGTGCCTCTGGGCAAGCACAGTGGGCGTGCATGCTCTTTCCTCAACCTGAACTAGCCCCTGGGCCCCTCCTTCTTCATGTATATATTCCCACCGCTGGATCCAACTCTTCAATAACTAAGCATTTTCCATAAAAAGTAGAACTCCAGTAAAAAGTAGAAAATCTGAAATGACTGTTGCTCCTAGTGCCTTCCTGGTTGTTCTCTATGTAAGCCAAGAGGAAACGAAAGCTGGCGGATGCTCCGTGCATTGGCGCCTGAGACAGCCATTCTGCTCCCGTAATAAATCTCTTGAGCACGTGGCCTGTAGTCTTTGCTGGACACTGAAGGGAGTTCCCGAACAAGCCCCCTTCAGTTGGGGGATCAGATGCTCTGAATAGAGCCCACCGACCCTGTTATGGTTTTGATGCCAAGTGTCTTGCCAAAGGCTCATGTGTAGAAGGATTGGTTCCCAGCTGGTGGATCCAGTCAGTGAGAGCCCACTGGGTCACAAGGACTCTGACATCAAAAACTGATCCACTGATGGAGTCAAACTTGTTGGCATCATTGGGAAATGATGGAAACTTCTGGAGGTGGAGCCTAGTTAGAGGAAGTAGGTTCCAGGAGTATATATGTAAGGGAGGCATATTCTTGGGGATTCCTCTTGACCCCACCATGTTTCTTGGTTGCCATAGGTGAGCAGCTATACCGTAACATGCCCTTCTCCCATATTTTTTGCCTTATCACAGTTTCACACCAGTGAAATTGCCAATCGTGGACTGAACCTTCAGAAACTATGAGCCAAAAGGAATCTTTGCTCCTTGAACTTATTCCTCTCAGGTGTCTGTTACAATGATGGAGGACTAACACAGTCCCCTGGATTTTACTTACAAGAACAAATTCAAAGACAAAAGATTATTAGGAATTTACTCTAAAAAAGTATTAGGAATTTCAAAGTTGTGAGTTCATAGCTTGAACTCCAAAATGCAGGGCCATTTTCTGCATTGGTTAACCAAAACTTGGTCAGTTTTAGAATTTTCTAATGCTTGGACTTTGGCATATTTCAGTTATTAAAGTACTGACTAGTCTTGTATGAGGCCCTGGACTCTAAAATCGACATCATTGGGAAGGAAGAAAAGAAGGAAGAAATGAAGGAAATATGAAAGAAAGAAAGAGAGAGAGAGAAAGAAAAAGAAAGAGAGAGAAAGAAAGAAAGAGAAAGAAAGAAAGAAAGAAAGAAAGAAAGAAAGAAAGAAAGAAAGAAAGAAAGAAAGAAAGAAAGAAAGAGAAAGAGAAAGGGGAGGGAGAGAGGAAGGACGGGAGGAAGGGAGAAAAAAGGAAGGAGGGAAGAAATAAGAAGGAAGGAAAGAGAAGAGAGAAAAAGAGAAAGAAAAAAGAAGGAAGAAAGGAGAAAGAGAGAGAGAGTTAACCAGATGTGGAGTTGCATGACGTGATCCCAGCTGAGACAGAAAGATTGACACAGTTTAAGGCAAGCCTGTTCTCTGAGTGAGTTTCAAGTGCAGCTAGAGCTTCATAGTGAGATGCTGGCTCAAATAAATAAATAAATAAATAAATAAATAAATAAATAAATAAATAAATAAATAAATAAATAAATAAATGTTCCTGGGCCCTACTCCAGATGAGTCCTTAGGCTCCTGAGCGCTGACATTACCATTCCTGGCCCTGTTCTTAACACTGCAATTGGAATCATTCTGGAAAAATGAAGCTGATCATTTATTTAGTCCTGAGAACGTGTTCATGGCATCATAGTTTTAAAATATAAAGCCAGCGTGGAGACCCGGCGATTCAGCAACACTCTTACTGTGAGTGGTGGGGGAGGGAAGGGAGGGACATGATGGAGAAATACAAGACAGAGTCAGGCCTCTCTAGCTTGCACATGTGGCAGCTAGGTGGAAGCAGGCAGGTCCGCTGTACTAGCCCTGAGCTGGCTGCCTGCAGCCGTGCTGAGCTCCAGGGAGGTCTGGTACATCCCTTGGGATTGGAGGAGGGAGGTAAATAGAGGGCTAAGCACTGACATTTGAGATTTGGAAGATACAATGGCAGAAAGGTGGTTCTTTGCTATAATGGGAAGTAGGGGACCAGACAGCCTGGGATTCAAGTCTCCTGGGTGCTTCGACTCCTCAGAGAACTCACTTTTCCATTATAGGAGTCGACTTCTTGCGGTGCTTGATTTGTTTTGCTTTCTTGCAGGACAAGTTTTCGCTGTGCGGCCCGGACTGTCCTCGAACTCTCCATCTTCCTCCTTCACCTCCTGAGCACTGGCCTTACCACTCTGACCCTGTTCTTAACACTTCAATTGGAACTGTTTCTGGGAAATAGCAGAGCTTATCGTTAGGTCAGGGCTGCTGCAATCACGGCCACCAACCAGTCGCCCCTTGAGCTTATCCCTCGGGTGTGGAAGCAGGCAGCCTGAGCTGCATGGGAATGAGGAGGAGTCCCATGTGGCTCCGGACAGGTGGTCATGATAGAAAGGCCTTCTGTGGGAGGGCTGTGCACTTCTGATGAGTCTCCCAGGGAGCCCGCTACATCAAAGTGTCCTCTCACTTGCACCAGGGTTTCTTGATATTCACAAGACCAAAGTGTGATACTTGAAATCTCAGCACTCTGGTGGTGCAGGCAGGAGGATCGTGACTTTAAGGCCAGTCTGGGCTATATAACACTGAGAAAGAAATGAAAGAAGAGGGAGAGAAAGAGAGACAGAGACAGCGACAGAGACAAAAGAGAAGAAAGAAAAGAGAAGGAAGGGGAGGGAAGGGCAGGAGAGGACAACATGGCTGTTTCTGCTGCATGTCAGCCTAGGCCTGGTACAGATATGAGTACCTGTGCTAGCCACTTATACAGGTAATGACTCGACAATAGAAGGCTGAGCTCTGGGCAGGCTTATGAAAAATGAACAGTTAAGGCAAGCCCTTGAACTAGCCTTCAGGAGATGAATTAATGTGGAACATTCCATGGGCATGTAGGTAGATGGGAAGCTGGTTCAGTGGATTGGCATCATCAGCATACTTAGGCAGTCTAGATGCTTGGGGAGTGAGGTTTGTCCATCCCTCAACAATCCTGTGGTTGTTCCCTGGGCTCTTGGTGTTGATACAAGCTCTCCTAAGCAGGACTTCTGAGAATCGTAAGAAGAATAAAATCCCCCGTTTTCCCCTAAACTCTTTTGGTTGTAAACTTGTCAACAACATGCAAACTGTTACAGCACATTTTCAGGCATCTGCTGACTGTTCTCCCTGGAGGATGAGGGTTTCGATGACTTCCTGGAGCCGTGACTAGCAGGAGGAAATGGTATCTCAGCACCTGAGAGTCAGGTGCAACTGGCACTGATGGAAGTAGACTGAGCTCAGACTCCCCCGGCCTGGCTGCAGTCTGAGCCTCGGAAGGAATCACTGACCCCTCTGGGGACTGACACTGCATTGCTGAGATGTGTCACGAAGCTGCCATAGAAGAGCTCATGTCCCCCTCACACCTCCCTGTTCAGTTGCAAGGAGATCTCCCTCCAAACCTGGCTGTTCCTCAGCATCCCTCAATTAGCAGAGAAGCAAGACAGGGGTCCCAGTCATTTGTGCCCAAGACTGGGCTGCTTTCGTGAGTGCTTCCTGCTGCAGAGCTCCCCAGAAGCTGAACTGCAAGGCCTGCAGGTCCCCACCAGGTTCTTTAGCCTGCTCCCTACCCACAACTCCTCCTTCCCCGATTCTCTGTTCTCTTTCATAGACATCTTTGATTGACCAGCTGAATCTCTAATTGTCTCCATGTCTGCTGTTTGGGGACTTACTGCAGTTACTCTGCATGCAGCCGGTAAACTCACCACCAAATGTCTTAGGGGAACAAGAAATTTTATTCTTTCTTATGACCCTGGTTGCAATTCTTTGTTTTTATCCAGCTTGAGAGGTGAACTCATGCCAATACCAGGGACCAAAGGAACTGGCCACACCATACCACAAGACTGCTGAGAGAGGGGTAAACTTCACTTTCCAGTATGCCTAAGAATGCCAACTTGCTGAATCAATTCCCTCCATCTTATTTACCTGCCTAGGAAAAAAATCCTACCCACCATAGGCTGGGTGTTTCCTCCTCCATTAAACCGTCTCCTGCAGGCTTGCTCAGGGCTTAACTCAACTACTAATTCTTTAGAAACATGCCCAGAGCTCAGCCCTCAGATGACAAGCTGACACCTGTATATGATTATCAGATGACTGCACTGATGCAGATCCTCAGGTACCTGTAACAAGGAAGAAAGGAGGTAACCTGAAAGGGGGGATTGTGGACCTGAATGAACAACTGCTGGGGAGCCCTAGCTGCTTGGTACGCGGAACACACTGCCTGGGGCTGACTGAGCGCCTGCCTCAGGCAACCTGAGCTGAGCTTGAATCTCTACACATGTTCTTCCTTTCTTTTCTACTGAGATGAAAAGGTCGCTGAGCCACAGAGTCGGGAGCAAAGGCATGCTGGCTCCCAAGGACCTGGCCTGAAGACTTCCAAGCTTGGTCGGCAGGGTAACCCCCGCTCACATACACTTTGACCCTGTGCCAGCACCCAGCATCCGCATGTAGCAACTACTCTTGGAAACAGATGAGGAGGAGAGATGTACTTGTTCTGGAATGATTATGGATTATCTGAATTCATACAAGACTCACCTTTACTCTTATTCTGCCTGGGGAGCCTTGTACCCCCAGCCATGGACCCCGGGGCCCAGCTGGGCTAGAAGGACAGGTTGGATGGAGGTGGTTTGCTAGGCAGGTGATCCTTACTGCAGTAGCGGGTGTATCAGAAAACCTGGGTTCTGCCATCAACATCCACCATGACCTTAGGAAAGGCTTCTTCAGAGCCAGATGTGGAAACAGGCACCTGCAATCCCAGCACCTAGGAAGGTGAGACCAGAGGACTGTGAGTTCAAGGTCAACCCGGGCTTCGCAATAAGAAATGAACAGAAATTTCTAACATTTGGGCTCCAGGAGCAAGGACACCAGAGATCGAGATGAGGGAAGTCCGAGTCAGAGAGGGCAGTCAGGAGTCCGGTAGACAGCAGAGACACTTGAGCTGTCTAGACTTGTGCTCAGCAGCCTTTCATGCTCCGTGTCCTTGAGTGGCAGCATTTGATTCTTCCCCTTGAGTTGGTGTTAGGTGGGAATTGATGTACCCTGGCCAATGAAAAATGCTTATTCCTCTAACCACCTGGATTGATTGTGTGACAGACAAGTGAGTCCCCCTTGGAACTTTGAGGGAATGTGATGGTGTGGTAGTTACCTTTAGTGAGACAATGCTCAGACAACTTAAGAGAAAGAAGAGTTACTTGGCTTGTGGTTCCAGAGGGGAGATATAGTGCACTGGGGTGTGCATCATATAATTCTGCACATGCAGAAGGCATGACTTGGAGGCAGAAGCAGGAAGGCTGGTTCGGGTCACAGCCAGTCATCATAGAAGGCAAGGGCAAGTTGTAAGAAGCAAGGCTGGGTCATCCGACTTCAAGCCCCCCACCCCCAGGCCTTCCTCCAGGGAGGAAGGTGCCACCAACCTTCCCACAGAGGAACACCAGCTGAGGATTCAAACAGGTGAGCCTGTGCAGGGCAATCACATTCAAATCACAGATGGCCTTTTTTATCTGGAAAGATGCATGGAAGTCATTGTGGGGTCTGGACACATCCAACAAAGACTCACCACACAGAAACTGGTGAAGAAAAGCTTTACGACAGAAACCGGTGCACTGGGGCCACACCTGAGAGCTCTTTTATCTCCAAGTGTAGCCCCGAATGACGTTAAGCAACATTTTTTTAAAGGCAAAAGCTGCAGATGCCTGGCATCTTTTTGTTTTTCGATTCCTTCTTCCTTGGAGAAGGGTGCTTAGCAGTAAATTCCCAGTTACAGTTGGTCTATTTTAATTTTGTGGTCACACATATCCAGGTACAGCTATTGTCTCCTATTTAGATTAGAAGTTGTGTAAGTTGTGTAAGCAAACCAAGATATAGCAGCAGAAAGCCAGGTTACAAGTTAATATTTGTGTTCTATTAGTCCTCCTTTCAGTTACCATGGACCCGAATAAACAACTTAGCACTTTTTCTTTCTAAAGTCAAGTTCAGCAAGCTGGGTTACAGAAGCAGAAGCCACATTAGTTCCATTAGCCTATTTTAAAGCACATATTAGCTAAATTTCATTTTATTTACTATTCCTTCTTTCAGAAGTAACTTTGGAAATGAATGTAGCTTCTGACTACAATAGGAAGTCAGTCTTCCCGGAAGGGAGCCGATAACACAGGATAGCAGAGCCAAAAGGATCCCAGTCTTGTACCATTTGGGCCCCTGAATCCAACCATACCTAAAGCGAGAACCCATGTGGATTTCTCAGTTGTATAAGTCCATAAATCTCTTCTTTCACCCCCATAAAACACTCCTTAAACACTAGGAATTTATTGGAAGGCAACATGAGTGTAGACAGACCTGGCGAAGCACTTGAGGAGCTCTGGGGCTGATCAAGAGCACATGGCTCCAGCCATGAAGCCAACAGGAGTCTGTCGATTGCATCTCTGCAAGGGACGCGAGAACAGAACAGATGGTGTCTGCTAATGTCGTTTTGTGAGAAACACGGAGACTGTCTTCTCGCACACATTTTGTCTATTGATCCTCAGCAGTCACTGGGAACATGGCGTTAAGATTTTTTGTTTTTAAAGATAGCTCTGTATGAAAGCAGAGAACTGCAGCATTGGGATGTGTGTGTGTGGGGGGGTGCTCCCGCCTTTCCAGCTATCTGGGTTGGAGCACCGGAAGCAGGGCACTTGGAGAATCTGTGAATGGTTGGCTTGTCCCTGAGCAGCTGTTTCTGAATGACAATTATTTTCCCTGTGCTCTTGACAGAAGTGACTTGGAAGAGAAATGTTTTAAATGCTTAGCTTATTTTTTTTTCTACTATAGATAATAAAAGCACATTAGCAGACATTTGGAAAAGAGCAAAAAAATCCCTTATAATTCCATAATCCTAACACAAGCATTGTTAAAAAGCACTACTTTTCAAGATAAATACAACCATCATCTTTGGAGGGGCTGGTAAGACTGAGTGATGGCTATTCGGGTTCATCAGAGGTGTGGTTTCCAGGTGAAGGTAAGTGTTGCGGTACCCAAGCTCTGCTTATTCAAGAGTTGTGTGGCTTCGGACAAGTTACTCAGACTTTCTGAACCTTGGTTTCTCATCCCTAAAATGCAGAGGAGGGTGGTGTCTGTTTCATCAGCGGGCTATGAGAATGAAATGAGATGGCGCTCAGCCCTTAGCCACTGCTAAGACAGATGCCACATTAGCAGCTTTTCTCAGTGCCGTGCTGGAAGCAGCTAAAGGGAGGAAAAGAGGCGCATTTCAGTTCATGGTTCAGAGGCTGTGATCCATCTGGAGGGGAAAACATGGTGGTCAGAGCAGGTTATAGTCACTGGTCATGTCACAGTGGCCGATGGGAAGCAGCCACCTTCAGGGCTCAGCCCCAGCAGCCCGTGCCTGCTGGTTCATGTCAAGATGTTCCCCAGCATCCCCAGATAGCCCCGCCAGCTGCTCAGATACAGAGCCTTTGGAGGACACTTTGTATTCAACCCTTAACAGACACAGACCTTGTTTTAGTTACTTTGCCTGTCACTTTGATAAGATTCCAACAAAGCAACTTAAGGGAGGAGTTTATTCATGTGCATTGCCCAAGGATATGGTCCATCATAGCATGATGTTGTGGCAGCCAGAACTTGAGGCTGCTGGTCATGTTGTAACCTCATTGAAGAAGCAGAGAGAAGGCTGGAGAGATGGCTCAGGGGTTGAAGTCTTTGCCTTGAAACAAAAAGGACCTGAGTTCAGATCCCCAGATCCTATATAAAAATGCTGATAAGGGAATGGTCTGAAATTCTGGCTCTGGAAGGTAGAGCCTGGGAAACCCATAAGTGTTGGCTATGTCATTCTATACATTATGGTCTCAGAATACATAAAAAGGAGAACGTGAGCAAAACACAGCATTTGTCTATTGTCTGACTGCAGGTGCAATGTGACCAGCTGCCTCCTGCTTCTGCTGCCCCAGTCCCTCGATTCCTTCCTTCAGCTTCCTTCCTTCCTTCCTTTCCTTCTTCCTTCCTTCCTTCCTTCCTTCCTCCTTCCTTCCTTCTTCCTTCCTTCCCTCCTTCCTTTCTCCCTCCCTCTCTCCCTTCCTTTCTCGCTTCCTTTTTTCAGTTACATTGATCAGATATTTTGTCACATTGCCAGAAATCAACTAATGTAGAAAGGGTTACAGAAACCAGAATGGAGTGTCCACCACCACATCAGAGTCTTGGGTTCTCTAAGTCCTTCTGCATTCCTAAAACTTTCCTTGCTCACCCACTCCACTACCAGTCTGTCTTTCCTTCCTGAGGACCCTACGATGAATTCTGGGTCAAAAGATAGTTTCACTCTCTGAGCCCTGCTGTGGCGGGATGCCTGCCGATCCTCTAAAGAGAGGGACCCTTGGAATGTGTGTAAGCTGATTAGGAGGAGAGTCTTTGTACAGATGCAATTAAGGCATTATCTCAAGATGAGGACCGTTCTGGATTAGGGTTGGACCAAATCCAATGACCAATGTCCTAATGCTAGACAAAAAAAGAGAAGACGGGGTCCTTCATCATGTAAAGAGAAAGGCAGGTCGGGAGCTAAGCCTTCACCAACCAAGAGGCACTGAAGCTCCAAAGCTAGCAAGAGTGGTGGGAAACAGGTTCTCTCTCAGTATCCCCAAAGGAAATCAGCCCAGCTGGCAGCCTGATTTGGAACGCTAGCCCAAACTGAGAGAGAATAAATTGCTCGTGTTGAAGGCGCGCCATGTGTAACTTGTCACAGAAGCCTAGGAAATCAATCCCCATGGGTGTCCACTCAGGGGAAGGACACTGGGCCATGACCCATGTGGATGTGGCCAAGCGTTTGAGCCACAGAGCTCAGAAAGTGGGAAAGAGGGTGCCTTTCATCGAAGCATTCTACTGCTGCAGGGAGAATGTCAGAGACTCCAAACTGGGTGCTGGGTAAAGACAGTAAGGAGCCAGGTAGAAGTGAGTGGATATTTAAAAACTTTTTTTTTTGAGGGGAGGCACAGATGAGAACGCAGGTGGAGATCAGAGAACAACTTTTAGAAGTCAATTCTCTCCTCCTACCACGTGGGCTCCAGGGATTGAATTGTATTCAGGTAACTACCCACTGAGCCATTCCACCGGCCCGATGACGGGGTATTTTAATGGAGGAATGGATGGCAGAGGGAGAGTTTGGCTAAAGTCAAGGATGTGAAGCATTATAAAAAGTAGGTGGTGGGGGAGGGGGAGGTAAAGGGGGATAGGCACGGTGCATATCTGTGATCTGTGCACTTGGAAAGCTGAGGCAGGAGAACACTGTGTTCAAGATCAGCCTGGTGTAGCCTCCTTCCAAAAGTGGCTATTTTGACTTCTAGTGACTTAGATTGTTGTTTTTTGTTTGCTTAAAAAAAAAAAATAAACAGAATCACTGGGTGATCCCAGCACAGTAGAGGCAGGAGGATCAGGAGTTCAAGATCATCCTAGCTTATGCAAGTTTAGGCTAGCCTGGGTTATATGAGCCCCTGTCTTAAAAATAAACAAATAGAATAAATTCTGGGGAGATGTCTCAGTGGATAAAACACTTGCCCTGAAAGCACTGGAATTTGTATCCCCAGAACTCATGTAAAAGTCAGACAGGTGTGATGATTGCCCATAATCCCACCTCTCTGGAGGCAAAGACAGGGAAACTCCAGGGCAAACTGGCTTAGGTAGCCTAGGGGATTGGCTAACTCTAGGTTCAATTGTGAGCTCTTGCCTTAATAATAAAAATAGAATGAAAAGGAAGACACCAAATATCAATTGGAGATATACACATACATATGTGCACATGCACCTACTCAACACACATGCACCTATACATGTGAACACACATGCACATGTGCATATGTCACACATACAGGCAAGCAAAGTAAATTAAACAAGCAAGCAGAATGACAATAGAGACTCTTGGTGTCTGGCTGACTTCACACAACACTGATTCCTAAACTTGTCCTCTTTGATAGATACATGGGTTATGTTGGATGAAAATACCACTTTATTTATCCTGTCCACTATCTATGGTATTTGGGTGCTTTGTAGTTTGGCCTTTTTTGAATGGCTCAGTTAGGAGCACTCTTACCCACATCTGGGTGGACAGATGTTCACCTTCCATGCACACCCAGGAGAGGAGCATGTGGGTTGAACCACACTATCTGAAGATTAAGAATGGATGGTTTCTTTTTCAAATTTGTGAGTCAGCTAGTGACTCCCAAATGAATGTGAGTGAGAAGATTGAGTGAGTAGCAAAGAGACAAAGAAGGTGAGGAGCCTTGGAGCCATGGGTGGCCTTTAGGAGAAATATAGTCTGAGGGAGACCTAGGCATGATTCTTCCAAATTGAATTTCCTATGGGGTCACTACCCCTTCCCTCCACAGACCCTTCTCTGCCCCCTTATCCCTGCCAACAACTGGGGGTAAACAAGCTCAAATTTTCTCCATCTTCATCTCTGAGAGATTCAACTAGGTATTTTCCCAAATCCCTGGCGTTCTGACTCCTGTCTTGGGAATTCTGATTCAGTTCGTGTGTTAGTAATTTTTCTCTTCACCATGGCCACCAGATAGAAACTGTATAAGGAAGGAAGGGTTCATCAAGGCTCATGACATCTGAGGATTCAGTCCATTAAAGTAGGAAGCCAGGGCAAAGAAGCAGTGGGCCTTATGTGGTAGTAACCTCTTGAATCCCAGGTAGCTTCTAGGATCACAATTATCCAGTGAAACCAGCCATCCATACAAGCTCTGTGTCAGGCAGGGTCCATGGAGCGAACAATAAAATATCAGATGGATGGGCTAAGATGGATGGCTCAGGGATTAAAGCCTTTGCCTTGCAAGCAAAAGGACCTGAGTTCAGATCCCCAGATCCCACATAAAAATGCTGGAAGGAAATGATGGCAGCCTGTACTTTCAACACTGGAAGATAGAGCCTGGGAAACTTCAGAACAAAGAAATAAGGAGGGAGAGCAATCCAGGATGACTCCTGGAGTCACCCTTGGACCTCCACAAGCACGTATACACTAGTGTGTTAAACAACATACACACACACACACAAAATAGATGGATGGCAGAAAGGGCCCCTTTGGAAGAATGCTTTGACATCTCTAGATACTGCTGTCTCTGGGCTAGAGTGGAACCCAGAGAAGGACCCCCAGCCTTAGCTGAGTCCCCCATCCTGGCGTACTTCTGCCGTGGTAGCTGCCTCAGCTGCCCTGACGCCCAGCTCTGATGTCACAGGAAGGTCACAAGGGGAAGCAGGAGACCAGAAGCTTTCTTCCAGCAAGCATTTCTATTTCCTAGCGCAAGGCTCTGTGGGTTCTTACCCAAGAGTCAGCACCAAATAAAACAAGAGGACAGCCCTTTATGCCCCTGTACAATTTAGTCTTTCCTTTCTTTCTCGCATACTTGGAAACAGGTTTCTGTTCCTGAGTTTTTATATTACAAGGTCGTGGTCAGCAGTGCACACAGAGAGTCACTGGCTGTTTGTATTCCAAGCCGCATTCTTTTCTTATCTTGGAGGGTCCTTGTCACACATGCAGACAGATAGTGGTCATTGGTATTCAAACCACCTGCCTTTCTGACTCTTGTTCCACCACGGCCACCACGAATCTCCTCTGGCTGAGCTGTTCCCCAATAATCCTCCGAAGAGGACTCCTCACACATTCCACAAGGACTCTGGCAGAGCAGGGGGACCCAATGACACCCTGTGCCTGCTCTGGAAGGGACAGTACTGGACAGTGGTCACCTTCCTCCTCTTCTCTCCACTAGCAAGCACAGCAGCCTCAGAAACAAGGGACCCATTGAATTCCCAGCAGGATGGGGACCTGTTCTTTTCTCTGGACTCCTCATAGTCCATTGAACGCCAGACCCAGAGCCAGCTGGAGCCAGGTGTTCAGATTTAAAATGTAATGGGGGTTGAGGCCAAAGTCACTGGGCAGGATTTGGGGCAATTGTCCCACCAGTGGTGAACCGCTCATCAGATAATGTAGACATCATCCCCTCTTGTGGTTGCAAGACCGGAGGCCATAGTGGCAATCTCTCAGTGAGTTTACTTGGATGTAGGTCATTCAGTGGGTAATATTTTTTTGTGGAGCCCCCCCCAATACCCATCCAAAAGAAAGGTGAGACATATTAGACATTCCCTCTAGCCCCCGACAGCTCCTGGGAAGGTTTGCAGGGATTGGGTTAGTGGATGTGCAGGGAGCTGAGCCAGAGCAGCTTCCCCTCCCCCTTCTCCAGCAGCCCGACCACTCCTCCCCTCACTTTTCCCCCTCCCTTGGGACTCAGGTGCTGGAAGCAAATATCTGAATCCATGGAAACCAAGAGGAGGCAGGAAACCCAGGAAGGAGGAGGGGCTGAAAGCTGTCTTGCAAATCCTGGGGAGAGGAGAGAGAGAGTACATTCCTTTTCCCATGAATAAAAGCCAAAAATACCATTTCTCTCTCGCTGGCAGCCATCCCACCAAAGAACTGGCTCCTACTTCTCACACTTCTCCCAAGAGCTGTGGAAACAATCGGAGCTCTATCTCCACCATAGGACTCAGCAGGCCCTAGCTGGAAAGTGAGGCCAGGGTAGAGAAAGGGGTGGGGTGTAGGGCTTGGGAGACTGGGGGTCCGAGGTGGCGGTTAGTGTGATGGAGGTGAGCTTCGGGGATCAGAGAACAGGAATAGAAGTTACAATGGAGGGGCTGGAGAAATAGTTCAGGAGTTAAAGCCTTTGCATACTTAACAAAAGGACCCAAGTTCAGATCCCTAGATCCTATGTGAAAAATGCTAGGTGAAAACAGTGACAGCCTGCAGTTCTGGCCCTGGGAGGCAGAGCCTCCAGAAACCCCAGAGTAAAGCAATGGGGGGTATGGCCCATGGAAGATGGATAGGCCTGACTCTTGCTTGGAGGTTCTTGCACGTGTGCATGGTGCGACCTGTTATGCACTGCACTTCTGCTTCAAATCGCACTGAGAAGACTCTTCTTCGTCCCCAACCTCCCTACTACCACACCTTCTTGCCACCTGCAGATCTGGGGACAGAGCTCCAAACTGGGCTCCCTGATCTCCCATGTGACAGACAGGGGTTCACTTATCAGGCACACACATGACTTCCAATTTTCTTTTTCTACCACAAATAACACTGCAACCACGAACTGTCAGTGCCCATCTCCTTGTACTCAGGGAAGCGGAGTTTCTCTACTCTAGATAATGAGAAACGCAGTCACAGAGTCGGAAAGCTTAGCTTTCCCCTTCCCTCCCCTTTTGGTTACGATATTTCCAAAGTGTCTTGCATCCAAAGCAATCCCATTGATGTTCTACAGCCATTCAGGCTCGGTGAGCTTCTATTTGGATAGGAGAGGTAGTAGCTAATGGGCTCTCTAGCCAGGAGAGAGGTAGGTGGAGCCATACAGATGCCCTGGACTTTTTGCCTGGACTCTGGCAAGGGCAGAAATGTGGGTTTCCAAGGGTCTTGGGAGTGACATTTTTTTTAAGGACCGGAGAGAATAAGAGGTGGAATGAACTTGAAATTGATGCCCAATACCTAGGTTTCTTTCCCAGGAGAGACCAGTTTCCTTGGATAGCTGCCCAGACCACACACTCCAAACCTGACTACAAACCACAGGTAGCTGCAGTGATGGTTAAAAATCCAGCTGCACTCAAGGTTACTAGGGGTGGGGACTGGTGAGATGGCTCGGTGGATAAAAGTTCTGTGCCTGAACCTGGTGATCTGAGTTTGATCCTCAGAGCCTGCAGGATGGGAGGAGAGAACTTCTGAAAGTTGTCCTCTGACTTCACATGCATGCCCTGCCCACTCGTTCTTGTTTACTTAAAATGAATAAAATACTTTTCAAAAAATAGACATAACTAGAGGTGAACTGCAGGTCCCTCATCCTGAGCAACAGCTGCAGAAATGGTGCAGAGAACTTGGATACTCTTAGTGTTTACATAATGGTGCAATCTGAATATGAACTGCCCTCCTTCACCTCCCCTCCCCTAACTGTCTTCCCTTCCCACCATTGGCTCACGTGCTGAATACTTGGTCTTCAGCTGGTGGTGCTATTTCGGAAGGTTTTGGAAACTTTAGGAGGTGTAGCCCAGGTAGAGGGTGTAGGTCACAGAAGTTACCTTCCAAAATTATACTTGGAGAGACAGAGACTCTATCTCTGTCTCTGTCTCTGTCTCTGTCTCTCTCTCTCTCTCTCTGATATGTGTTCAGGCCAAGCGACCCTGAACCAAATCCTCTGAAACTGTGCACTGAAATAAGTCTTTCCTTCCTTTATGTTGTTTCAGTTGATCACAGTGGTAATAAAACGAAGACACACAGCAAGTGTCCCTTGGTGACAGGAAGAACAAGCTGTGCTCTAAACGTAAGCTCCAAAGCTAAAAATGGTTATCTGTGCAGCCTGGAATTCAGAGAATAACCACAAAATCTCAGTAAGCTCTTCTTAGCCTGGCTTTGCATGCCTTCTCCCTTCAAGCTCCTAGTGGAGATTTTAGATCCTGTCTCCTCCCAGGTCCCTGTGAACAAAGGCTGGACTGCCTACCCCTGAAGACCCCCATGCTGAGGTTCTGGAAAGCCCATTAGTGGAGTGCTTTGTTTAGAGAGCAAGCTTGGAGAGGCCTCATGCTGGGTGGACAGCTGATCCCGCAGGCTGGGCATTGAGATTAGATACCTCTTTGGAGGGAGCTGCCTGTGCAGGGGAGCATTTGCCTCTGGCCTTACCACTGTCTGATGACTTTGAGTCCATTTTCCCTCAAGCCCTAAATGGAGAGTGTGATATTGATCTTTGAGATCTTGAAATAAAATTGTGATTTTTTTTTTCCATAGGCTGTTTGACCTGAATGTCCCAGAGAGAATGAAGAAGGAAGTGAGATTCCTGTCAGTTCACCATGCTGCCCATGAATTCAGCAGTGTTACTGTTGGAACGGAGACTGACAGAGTCAATTTCTTGGGTTCCACTCATCTTTCTGGAAGATGCTTGGCATGTCATGGCCAGTGTTGCGAGTAGGATGGTCATTTGCCTTTGCCATGGGTCTCAGCTGCTGGCTTCTTCCTTCAGTGCATCGGGAAAAGGGTTTTACATTTTCAAAGAAGCTCTATCAGCACTCTGTGTGGATTTCCATAAGGTCTGAGCCAGTTTGATCCCGTCTCTGTTCTAGTAGCCTCAAAGTGGCCCTCCCTTGCCATTGAAGTCAAATCCCTCACTGTTATAGTTTCAATATGAAATGTTCCTTACTTACAGGTTTTGTGTGTGTGCACGCATGCATATGTGCATGTATGTGTAGAAGAGAGCATTTGAGTGTGTGTGCATGTCTCTCTGTCTCTCTCTCTGTATATTGAAGAGGGTGTGTGTGGGTTTGGGTGTGTGTGTAGAAGAGGACACTCGAGTGTATGTGCCTGTAGAGGCCCATGGGTGACATCAGGAATCACCCTGCATTGCTCTACCTTCTTATTGCTTTGCTCTGGGGTTTCCCAGGCTCCACCTTCCCAGACCAGGATTGTAGGCCACGACAATTTCTGCTTGGTGTTTTCTGGGGATCTGAACTCAGAGTCCTTTTGTTTGTGAGGTGTCATAGTTACATACTAGTGTCACCTTGGCCACAGAAGGCTCTGAGCGCTGGGCACATTTGTGAAGAATTAGCAAGCCTGCAGGAGATTGTCTAATTGATGAGGGGAAGAACCAATGATAGGCAGGACTATTATCCAGGCAGGTGAATAAGATGGAAAAAGCTGGTTGAGGAAGTTGGCTTCTTTCGGTATACTTGGCCGGACATGAAGGGTTGACAAGTGAGGACTGTCCCTTTCAGCAGTCTTCTGAGCAGGGGCGTAGCATGTCCATTTTGCCTGTGAGGAAATGGGGATTCAGAGAGGCTGGGCAATTTCCCAATGCCACACACTGAGTAAACAGCAAAGCCGGGAATCAGACCTTCATGTTCCTCGTCACTGTGTCCATGATCTTGATTAACAATGAGCCTTTTCTGACTCTCTGGACAGCCATGTGTGGAAAGCAAAGGCCACTCTGTATCCTCTGAACAGGAAAACAAGGGCAGATGCCCTTTGCCTGGACCGAAGACCAGCCTGAAGACTGGGAAGCCCACATACTTCTTGCTTTTTGAAGTTTCCAAAGGGCATTTTGTGGTTGGCAGGGATACGGAAGCCGAGCCAGATAAGAGCTTTGGAGTCGAAGAAATGAAACATATCTCTCCACGTAAACTGAAAATCAACATTAACCTAAACTGTGAAACAGAACCTCACACTTACACCAAAATGCAAATAGCTCGTTTTAGACTTTCTAACTGAAAGATTAGAAAGTGGGGGGAAGGAAAACTTTTTAAGGTGTCATTTGGGGGCTGCTTGTATAGCAAAGTGAGCCACTGTTGCACAGTAGGACTCTGCTCTATAGCTACCAGCATCCTCCTGTTTGGAGACTGAACTCAGTGAGATGCTGTTCTGATTAGAATATGACTCATGCTGAATGTCTCCTTGCTATTGGTGTCCTTGCACAGAGGTTCTAGAAACCAGGAAGTGGGGCCTAAGTGAAGGAAGTGGGTCATCAGTTCTGGACACTTGCTTCCTATCTGCCACAAGGTGAAGAAACTCTTCCACCGCATGCTGCTGCCTCCACAATGTTCTGCCGAAGCACATGGAGCCAAGTGGTACGGTCAGAACCCTTGGAAACCATGAAAGAAATAAAAATCAACTTTTCTCCTTTAAGTTGTTCTCAGATATCTTGGTCTTAGCAGTGTAGCTAACTACAGTTGCCATGGTGGGGGACCATCTCCATTCTCACCAGAGGCCCAAAGGGACAAGACACTCAAGTATGTGGGCAGGAGACATGTCTCTACAGCTGACTGCACTGGACCCTAAGGACTTCAAGGAGCCATGCAGAGAGCAGAGTTAGGATGCCATGTCAGTGCAGGCTGTGCCCACAAGCAGACAGTACCAGCTGTCACAGTCCCCACTGCGCAGCCTAGAGGCACTTGGCCACCAGCTCTCCTCGCTCCTGCTGTTTTCTGAATCTACGTCTCCTCATCTGTGCTGAGTGATATCCCTTCTGGTCATTTTCCATCCCCCACCCATTTTTCATGTGTTTTGTATGTATGGGGTGTGTGCATATGTGTATGAATGTTTGCATGCTTGTGAATGCCTGTGTGTGATATATGTATGGTGTGCATGTAAGCCTAAGGTCACGACCCAGAATCATTCTCCATCATTCTTGCTCCTTATTTTTTTGAGCCTGAGTCTCTAATTCAACCCAGAGCTGCCCTATAGAGTTAGTCTGGCTAACCAGTTTGCGGCAGAGATTTCCCAGACTCTGCCTTCTAGGGCTTGAATTACAGATGAGCCACTACTTCCCCCCAGTGCAGGTATTTTATATGGAATCTGGGTTCTTCTGCTCGTGCGGCAAGCAGTTTAATGTAGAGCCACTGTCTCAGCCTTAGTTCATCCTTCTGCCTGAGGCAGCTGGGCTGAAGGGCTGTTTGTTACAGAAAACCATGATGAGTGAGGGGGTTCAGGATGGGGAGAGATTGAGGCTCTCCAGGGGTGCTTGGCAGTCACACAGGGTAGTGCTGGAAGGGGAAGCGTCATGGGAGGCAGAGGTCATGGAGACAATGAGGAGGACGGGATGGCAGAAGGTCAACGCTACTTGTAGCAGAAGAGGGAGCTTATTTGCTTGTTTGTTTAAGACAGGGTCTCTCTGGGTAGCTCAGGTTAACCTCAAAGTAATAGTTCTCCTGGCTCAATCTCCTGAGTACTGAGCTTACAGGCACATGTCACCACACCAGCTCACAGGTGAAGCGGTCTTGACAGAGGAGTCTCGACGGTGGCATTGTCGACGGTGGCACTGATGAAGGACAGATGGCCGCTGAGTATGCTACCTATGGGCTCTGTCATGCGTGGCTGAAAGTAACCTTCTAAGAATGGTTCCTTTAGGGGTTAGATTCCTGAGGGGATGCTCTTTCGAATGCCACTGAGACACTCTGTCTGTCCCATCACAAACACTTAGGGACTTGGGGCTGGGCAGAAAGAGGGAGGGGGGGGAGAGTCTTTCCTACCCCAGAGAATTCCTCAAGCTATAGAACCAGTTCTCTGTGCTCTGGGACTTGGCACTCATAATTTTCAAATTGGGAATTTCATTCCTTCTTTTTTTTTTTTTTTTTTTTTATCAGGATCTTGAAGTGGCGTAATAAAGTTACACCAATGAATAGCCCAGCACAACATGGGCAATGCAATAAGGGTGAAAGCAATAAAAGGTGGAGTGCGACCAGCCCCTCTGCGCTGGTACGGCGTGCAAGAAATAAAAGTAATTATCACCTGTGCCACCCAGCCGGCCCGCTGCATGCTCGCGGAAGAAAACAATTTCAGGACTTTATTTCCTGTATTGAATGTCGATAATTGGATGTATTTATAAGTCTTGCTGGAAGAAAGCAGCTTGTGATTTCAAGATGAGAAAACAGTCTTCCAAACGCTGAAAAACAATATATTCCCCCATTTTCACACACACAAAAAGAGCTTGTTTCCTTCGAGGTTGTGAAGGGGCTGCCGGAATGATTTGCCTTTCCTGAAGTTGCCGGTCCATCTCTCATCTTGAATTGCCTCGTAGACCCTGGCAAAGCACTCAGCAGGGACCACTTCGTTTGACGTGGTGACGGGGGCTTCCTAGGGAAGGCCCTTCGGCTGCTGCCTGCCTCTTTTCTACAGGAAGATGGATGCCCAGGTAAGCTGGGCCAGGGAGAGAGAAAGGAAGGGCAGGAGGACCAGGGGGTGATAAGGGGCTCCTCTGGGGGGCTGGTGGTAACAGTGGGGTGTAGCCCTGGAGCACCATGTAGGCCACACTTACGCTAGGAATGGGAGACCCGCAGTCAGCCCAGCTGCTGACAATCCAACAGCCAAGGACTGGGAGTTACCGGTATCATGATGGAGGGACAGCCACCTAGCCGTGTGCTATGTGGTTTGAATATGATGTGCCCAGTTGGTGGCACTGTTTCAGGAGACTGTGGAGCCTTTGGACTGTGGACTACTTGGCCAAAAGTGGTTCACTGGGAACAGGCCCTGAAGCTGAGATTTCTGGTTCCCAATTTGCCAAGATCTGAGAGCTGCCACCTCATGCTCCTGCCCCTGTGGATAGACCCACTCTAGCTCCATGCCTTCCCTAGCACGATGGACAGAAACTTCAGGAGTCATGAGCCCAAATCAACCTTTTCTCCTTAATTGCTTTTGTCAGGTGTTTGGGTAGAGAAATGAGAAAAGTAACCATTACAGAATGTTGCACCTGTCGAAATCTTCCTTTCTCACTAAGGAGAAGATTGGAACACATTGTTACGCTCCCATTTCTCCCGAATCCCCATAACCAACATCAACACTTTTTTTTTCATTTTTTCCCATATATATGTGGGTGGGGTGTGTGTGCGATTGTGTATGCATGTTTGTGCACACATGCATCCAAGTGTGTGTGTGTGTGTGTGTGTGTGTGTGGAGGCCCAAGGTTGATGTCAGAAATTATTCCCTATTGTTCTTCGACCACAATCCTTGAGGTAAGGCCTCTCATCAAGCCCAGAGCTTGCCCATGTGTCTAGTCTTGCGAACCAGCTTGTTCCAGGGCATCTCTTGTTCTTATCCACTTGGAAGTTTATATGAATCTGGGGATCTGACATCTGCTCCTCTTGCTTGTGCAACAAGTACTATACCTGCTGAGCCATCTCCCCAGCTGTTTCCTTCTCACACTCCCAACTTATTCTTTCCATTCAGTCTATTTGGTGCTGGTTTTCCAGGTCTCACATCCATACCCATTATTCTTTGTGCTGATGTAAGACAACACTCAAACTCAAACAACTTAAGGGAGAAAGGGAGATTTATTCAGCCTACCATTCCAGAGGAGAGAAACAGAGAAACAGTCCATTATGGTGGAAAAGACATAGCTGGCTGGAAGAGGCTGGAGATGGCTTAAGTCACATCCATCCTGCAGGCTGAGAGCTGCAAAACTGCTCACTGCAAACTGTAAGAGCAGACTTCCTGTGGGAACAGGGCAGGATTAACCAAACTCAAGACCCACCCCCTGTCACGTGCCTTCCTCCAGCAAGACTCAACCTCCCCAAATTGCCACAACTTTCCCAAATATCAACTTAAGATTCAAACATATGAACATGTGAAGAACAACTCATAATCAAACCATGACACCATCTATTCTCAACCTAAACAATGAAGGGGGGGGGAGGAGGAGGAGGAGGAGGAGGAGAAGGAGGAGGAGGAGGAGAAAACTTGAGTGCATATGGTGCTGGGGGTGGATTCCAGGATCTTGTGCATGCTTAATATGTGCTTACTTATACCCCAGCTCTAATGTAGAGCCTTTTGGTAGCTTTTACCAGTGCCCCACCCTCTCGCTTCCCATTTGAGAGATGGATTGTTCTGAACCCCTCTGTCACAATCCACAAGCAATGTAGCAACATGAAGCCTGCTCTTTGATTCTCCCAAATCAGAGAGAGTTCCTTTGGAACAATACCAGGCCCTGGGTATTGTTCTCTTTCTCTTCAGCCCCAAGATCCAAGATCGTTTTGTGGCAAGATCTGGGCCTCTAGCTCTTCTGGCATGTTCAGTCAGGGGTCATAGCTAGGTAGCCAGTGGGTGTAGCCAGTATCCAGACAATCCCAGTGTGGCCCTATGAGCTTCCAGAAAACAGTGTATCAGTTAAAATAATACTTGACGAAAGCAACTTAAGAAAGAAGATATGACGGTTAGCATTAATTATTTCTTTGACATTTCGGAGCTAGGCCTCCACGTCCACGTGAGAGGGATTCTCTAGATTAAGGCTGGCTTCTGAGCATGCCTATGAGGAATTGTATTGATTGCATAACTGATGTGGGAAGATCCAGCCCACTGTGCGCAGGACTGTTCTCTGGGCAGGTGGTCTAGGGTTGTAGAAAGATGTAGAGCACTGGTGTCACAGTTTGCCGGAATTTGCTGATAATGTCGTGACCAAAACAGTTTAAGGAAGAACAAGGGATTTTATTCTCTCTTATGATTGTCTGGCCACATCTCTTAGTCCAGCTTGAAAGAAGCACTCATACCAATACCAGAGATTGAAAGAACTGGTCACACCATATTCTGCTGAGAGAGTGTCATGGTTTGAAATGTGTCCCCCACAGTCTTATGTGTTTGGCAAGGTCATGGCACCTTGAGAGGTGGAGCCTTGCTGGAGGAAGGCAGTCACAAGGGGTGGGCCTTGAGGTGGATTAGTCCCACCCTACCTCCAGGAGAAGTCAGCCTTTGCTGCAAGCAGTCTACAGCTCTCAGCTTCCAAGATGTCTGTGGTGACTTAGCCTCCTCCAGCTTTGGCCAGCCAGCCATGCCACCTCTGCTTTGAGAGACTGTCCCTTCCCTCTGGAACGGTAAGCTGAATAAACCTCCCTTTCTCCCTTAAGTTGATTGACTTTGAGTGTTCTCTCACAGCAATAGTTAAGAGTAACTGTTACAGAGAGGAACAATCCTCACTTGCCAACCAGCATGTCTGGCCACATTTAACAGTTACTCTTAACTATTACTGTGAGAAAGCATTCAAAGTCAATCAACTTAAGAGAGAAAGGGAGATTTATTCATCTTACAGTTCCAGAGGGGAGAAACAGTCTTTCAAAGCCGAGGTGGTATGGCTGGCTGGCCACAGTTGCAGGAGGCCACGTCACTGTGGATATATTGGAGGCTGAGAGCTGCAGACTGCTTACTGCAAAGGCAGACTTCTCCTGGAGGTAGGGTGGGACTAATCCACCTCAAGGCCCATCCCTTGTGACTGCCTTCCTCCAGAAAGGCTCCACCTCTCAAGGTGCCATGACCTTGCCAAACGCATGAGTCTGTGGGGGACACATTTCAAACCATGACACCAGGTATATCCAAAGTATGTCATCTACTTTAACCAGTTCCCACCATCTTATTCATCTGCTCAGGGCTTAGACCTACCCACCATGGGCTGGGCCTTCCTCATCAATCGGGCAATCTCTTGCAGGCTTGCTAGGGCTTAACTACTAATTCTTTACAAATGTGTCCTAAGCTGAAAACTTCAATTGCTAGTGGACACCTTTAACCATGTTGAATAAGTAAATCCTGATTCATTCCTTTCACTATAGAAGTGATGTGAACAGTACCTCAAGTTTCTGCTGCTGTAACTTCCCTACAATGATGGTTTGTAACCTGGAATTATGAGCCAGTTAAACCCTTTCCCCCTAAGTTGGTTGGGTTAAGTATTTTGTTGCAGCAGCATGCAATGCAACTAAAACGCAAGGGTTTATTTTGGCTCAAGGCTTACGCAAGCACACCCAGTCTAGGTCTTCCCTCCTCACTTAAACCTATCTGGAAGAAGCCTCACAGACCTACCCAGAGGCGTATTTTCATGGTGATTCTAAATCCAGCCAAGTTGGCAGTGAAGATTAACTATCACGATTGATGTCTTTGATGGGATGGAGCCTGTGCTATGATTTTTTCCAAGGGACATGAGTCAGAGTGTGGTCGGACTGCTATCTTTGCACATCCAGCAGTTGACTAGCAGTGCTCATTGACCTTTGAGGGAATCATGACTGGAGGTGGGGGGAGAGGATGGGCAAGGCAGGGCAGGGCAGGCAAGGTTGCCCAACAAAGTCACAGGGTCCAAAGGACCCTGACCAGGATGGAGCACCTTCTGCAGCTGTGCAGCTGGGGCAGGACACTTTTGGAGAGTATCATTACTCTAGCTAATTGGTGGCGCACAGACACCTCTCAGTCACCTGTAGGCCATCACAAGGACAGACTGTGTCACCCAGGGCCTGTGACCTTGGAGGCAATGCAGCGCTGTGTGAGGCATAAGCGTGCTGCCTGGCGCTCTTCCTCAAGCTGATTTACACACTCCCACGCCGACTCTCTAAAATCAATCTTTCCCCAATTGCCTCCTGGCTCCCAGCAGCGTCAGGGTCTGCCCTGCATGAGTAACTAAGCAATCTTCTCCTGAACCCTCAGTGGCTTCTGCTGGTGTCTCTGCCAGTCTCTGGCAGGCAGGAGCTGGGGAGGGGGTGACTCTGCTGGAGCCTTTGTTGTCACAAGGGTAGGGGGTAGTGGTGTTGGAGTCTCTGATGGAAAACAGGGAGGGGTTCAGGCAGACTTGCTGGGATGTCTGATGGGCAGGAGTGGGGGGAGGGAGCATCCTTGCTGGAGCCTCTGATGGGAGGGATGTGGGGGTGACAGCCATATGGAGCTATTGCCAGGGAGGACTTGCCTAGCGGCTCACTGTCAGATGGGCCTGGGTAGGCAGAAGCTGTGGGCAGTGTCTTGTTGTTACTACCCACAGATGAGAGTGCTCCATTCAGATGCTGGGTGCTCTTCTCTCGCATGTTGTAAATATTTAGGATAATTACTTCTTTCCCACATTAATAAGCATTAAGCTGGCAGTTTGGCTTAATTTTGACATATTTTATGTCAAAAGAAGTGAGGCTGTGATCATCTGGGGGCAGGTTTTCCTTCTACAAACTGACACGAATAGCTAGCTCTCTGCTATTTTTGAAAGTGTCCCTCATTAGGGAATTAAGACTCTGCAGGAGAAGATGGAGCTATATAACACAGATGTAAGAGTGTGTGTGTGTGTGTGTGTGTGTTCTCAAGGACGAGTGGACCTATGTACGTTCAGGCATGTTCTTTACTTCTCTGGATCTCAGTTTGCTCATCTGTAAAATTACAATGAGGGCAGTCTCTATCTCACAGGTCTTTTATGAGACCTTTAGGAATGGAGCTAACCTTTACAAAGCATTTGAGCCGTGGGTGGCTTCTTAGGGCTTCCCAACTGTTGGCAGTGGGAAGGGCCACATCTGCCTCAGACGTCCTTTTGTCTGTAGGACTCTGCAAGCTGGACAGAAGTACAACCTCTCCCAACCCTCCCCCTCTAGGTTCTCTTCCCCAAGCTTCTACATTCAGCATAGGGAGGAAGCTTGGAGAAAAACGAACCTATAGACTTTACTTCCCTCCCTTTACACAAAAAAAAGAGTTTGCCTCCTCTGACTTACCTTCCAGGCCAAGCCTCTCTTCTCACACTACCTCGCCGGGACTCTGAAGGTTTCTCCCACGAGCCCATCCTCCCCCCCTTTTTATCTTAGCTTGGGGCGGGGTCTCCTTTGCTCCCTCTGCCATGATTGCTACATTGCTCTGTGTTCCTTCCACGCATGGGTTGCAACGCCAGAGAAATGATTGATCCAGAATTAAGGTGTCCAGTGACTGTCTCATCGGGATACTTCCTCCCACTAGGGGAAACCGTCAGGGACTTCTGGGGTCTCTCCAGGCTCCTAGCCAGACGCGTGCGCGAATTCTTGCTGGGTTCAGAGCTCCACCTCTTTGCCTTCCGCAGAGTCCCGAGCTGGAGGGGGTGGGCCCACGACCCCGCCCACCCTGGCTCCGCCCCCGTCCTCCACCGCTGGACTCAGCCGGATTCAGCTGACGCCGCACTTCACGTGACCCTCGCGCCGAAGGAACATGGCGTCCTCCGCGCGGTGAGTGCTGCGCCTGTCTAGCTCTGGCGACCGGGAGCGGAGAAGGGGGGGCTCAGTGTTCCGGGCAGGACAGTGGGTGAGAGCCCCCCGGGAGCTAACTGGGATCGCTGTGTAGCTGCGGGCCGTGCGCTTCTTCCCGCGGGCTCCGTGTCCGGGCGCGGGGCGACGGGTCCCCCACGCTGGTTCCCGCAGCGCCTCTCCACGCTCCCTGCTGCCCATTCGCCTTTGCGGGCCGCCCTGGAGCCCAGATCCCCGGCATGTGACAGCCTCCCTGTGTGCGGCGAAGTGGGAGCTCAGATGGGCTAACTTTTTTCTTGCCACGCCCCTCAGATGGGAAGGCTCGCGCGGCCGGGGCGACCGGTCCCCCCAGAGGGAGAGGCAGGCGTGGAATCATTCCCCTTTTCTCAGGCCCCGCGCGCCTCCGCTTTCTTTCCAAAGGTCATCTCCTCAGAGAAGCTGCCTGAACTATTCGATCAAATACAGAGTGCATAAATTTCTACTGGTCTATTTTGTACGGTTTACCCTGGGCCTCACCAGCTCAGTGCCTGGAGAGCCTTAGGTGGTGTCATAGTTTCTGCAGTGAAGGAAGAGTGGGTGGCTTTGGTGGAAGTATGGACAGGTGGGCTCATTCAAATGTTGGGAAGGAGCAGCTGAGCGAAGGTTACCAGATAAAGACTGAGCGTTCAGGGTCCGGAGGACCGGAGCTAGTGGGGTGCATTCCTGGGGTGGGTGTGGTATTACAGACTTTGTCCTGGGGGAGGCAGGAAAGATTGTAATCTTCTGGGATCTTCCCTCCTCCTCCTCCTTTTTTTTTTTTTTCCAGACAGGGTCTTACTATGTGTAGCACAGGTTAGCCCCAGACTCTCCATCCTCCTGCGCTACTTTCCAGAATGCTGGGATTACAGGCAGATACCATCATGCCCAGCTGGGCATCTGCTTCTTAAAGAGCTTGCTCACCCAGGCTGTGAAAGAGTGCAGACCTGGTGGTACAGGATATTAGGAAGTGTAGGAATAGGTAAGGACATATTTCTTTATTAAAAATATTTTATTTTGTGTGTATGTATCAGAGGGCCCTGTGTGTCCCTGTGGAGGACCAAGGGTGACTAGGGGAATCATCCTAGATTGCTTTTACCTCCTTGCTTCACGCTAGGATTTCCCAGATTCCGCCCACAAGAGCCAGAAGTACCGGCCACCACCATTTCGATTTGGAGTTTTTAAGTGGGACCTGGGATCCCAATTTAGGATCTTCTGCTTGCGAAACAGAGGCTTAATCCCAGAGCCATTTGCCAGCCCAGTAAGGACATATTTCTACATAGCAGGATGGAATTGGTGTAGGGAGACTAGTGGACCATATATACTTCAGACTTCATAAGATGACAGAAGTGACAAATGAGTGCTCAGTTGACTCCCAGGTTGGGAGAGCTTCAAATGTACAAATCATTCAGTGTGTACTGCTGTGTTCCAGAAACAGTGTTGACTCTACATTTAGGTACTCACAGACCACCAGGTCACATGGACACATGGGAACTCCTTCATCTCTCTTGTGTGCCCTTGGTCTTGGTGTATGCCAAGGAGTGGCATGTGCTGTGAGAGAAGAGTATGGGATGACCTTTATGTTAGAAGACCTTTGCATTGGACTTTATATGCTGAGACACTCTTCAGGTGCAGACAAAGTCCTGGTTGGATGTTCATCAGTTCAAGCCCATGAACCCAGCTTGTGTTAAAAGAGCAGGGTGAGCAATAGGTATAGATAGGTATAGATGGGTCTCTTATCTCTCCATGTGGGCTGGTGTGCGGTCACAGGGAGGTCTAGTAGCTGTGTTTGAGTATGGGTCCCCAGACTGACCTAAGACCTGCTCTTCTCCTAAAGATACAGAGGCCAAGCTGATGATTGGGACTGACCAGGTCCTGGTAGGGGGTTCTCTTAGGAATGCGGATTTTCTGGAGTCATCCAGGTTGGGTTAGGGAATGAAAGAGCGATCTAGGTCTTAGGGAGGTACTGGGAAACCTCGCAAGTGTTGGAAATTTCCAGAGCTGACCAGGGCTTTCTCTCTCCCTCTGCTATTTAGCTATATAGTTGTCAACTTGACAACCAAAGGTTGAGCTGTGGGCACATGTGAAGAATCAATAGTTAAGCCCTAAACAAACCTGCAGAAGAGTATCTAATTAAGAAGATGTAACCATGGTGGGTGGAATCGTTCCCTGGCCAGGTGGGTAAGATAGAGGGAGCTGGTTCGAGGTTTGGCTTACTTGGACAGATATGCGGTCTGGCAAATGAAGTCTGCCCCTCAGCAATCCTTGTAGATATGGTGTGGCCATTTCCCTCAGCTCCTGGTGTTGGTATAAACTTTCCTGCCAAGCTGGATTAAAAACTGTGACTAAGAATTTTGAGAAAGAATAAAACCCTTTTGTTCTCCTAAGCTGTTTGGTCGTGAATTTATCAACAACATTTACAGAAACTTCAATAGGCTTCTCTTCCTCAAAGCCAGGATTAGAACCCAGGCCTACTCATGTCTGGCAGGTGCTCTATTATTGAGCTACCCTATCATATCTTTGTTGTTGTTGTTTGGAGACAAGTACCCTCCATGAGGCTGATCCTGAACTCATGATTCTCCTGCCGAAGCCCCCAGGTGCTGGGAGTGCAGGCTTGTACCACCATGGCCAACTGAGATTGGCAGTTACAATGAGCCATCAAGTCAGACTCCCAAAGAGTCAGATTTGCTTCCTATGGGGAGAGACAATCTCAGTGAGTGGGGTGTACCCCATATGAATTGGGGAGCAGTAGCAACTCTGAAGGAGCATCTCTGGCTCAGTTAGAACAAGGTCCTCCTTGAGTACTTTTTTCAGATCCTGTTCTGTCCTGCCAGACTGATCAGAAGCTTTTGGTTTGTGACAGTTTCACAGCGCTGCCAAGGTCTTCCCTGAGGAGGCCTCTACGTCCTACTCTTCCTCCCTGTAGAGAGGGTCCCATTCACAGAACTGGTCAGAGGTGACACTTGAGCGTCTTTTCTGAACTTTCCATAGAGAGAAGTTGAGACTTCTCGGTCCCATGGTCCCATTCTGCAATCTGCTCATCTGCTGGCTCTGGAATGTTCTAACTTAATTACAGAATTGTTCACAGACTTGCAGGCCCAGCCCAGATAGTCTCTCACTCCAAAACAACCACTGAAGGCTTCCCGCTCAGAGCTCCAGAGAATCCCAGTTTTCTCCGCTGGGAGCACACATCTCCACACCTGCCCATCAGGAATAGCTGAGGGGCTGCTGCTTTCCTGCCTCGCCTACATTTTTTAGAACCCAGGGACCAACTCACTCTGTAGCCCTACGGCCACCAATCTCTGTGGTGCTTAGCAGAATGGTGCCAACATAACCGAAAGGGACATTTATTGTGTAATTGGTCTTGTTCTGTTTTTTCCTGGAAGACATCAGTGGCGGAAGGAGTTATGGGCAGGATGGGGACAGGACTCCAAGGGGATAGGCTGAAGAACTATCTCTCATTCTTCATCTGGGTGGCGTCCAGCTGCAGAGCTAGCAGCAAACAAACTGCCCTGGGAGTGTACATGATCATTAGCCCTGCTGGAGTCAGCAATCCAGAGAGAAATTATTGGGAGGGGTCCAGTCATGGCTAAAAGCCTGTCTTACCTTGAGGGAAGCTTTGTGCTTTGTGCAAAGGGGGTCTTAATACTGACCCTGGGAGGTGGAGACGGGTGAGTCTGAGGGAGCCAGGCTGGTTCAGGCTCTTCCCCAGTGCCTGGTCCCCAATCCACTCAGCTTTCTCTTAGTTCCTGTGTCTCCCAGTTGTGTGTGTGTGTGTGTGTGTGTGTGTGTGTGTGTGAGAGAGAGAGAGAGAGAGAGAGAAGAGAGAGAGAGAGAAAGAGAGAGAGAGAGAGGCGAAGACTTGCCTGGCCTTGATGGTGGTCGGGGAGGCAGTGGCTGCTAAACATTTCTTGGAGCCTGCTTCCTGCTGGAGGCTGAGCATGGGGAAGCAGGCTGATCTCTCCTGCTCGAGAGTTCAGGAGACCTCATCCAGAAGTAGCCTAACGTGATAGTGCAGGGCTCTTGCCCTAATCTGTGCTGTAGACTTAATGGACATCAGCGAAACCAATGCACTTGTGTTAGTCTGTGTTGTCTTGCTATAACAAAATACCCAAGATTAGGTACTTTAGAAAAAGAGGCTTATTTTTGACTCATGGTTCTGGAAGCTATGCCAGCTGACCATATCTAAAGAGAACTTCATGACACCATAATGTGAAGAACAACACGTGATGGGAATGCATGGCAAGAAAGCCAACTGAACTGCCTCACTTTGTGATCACCCACCATCCTATGAGACCTAAACTCTCATGAGGTAGACAATCATTCCCTTTGAGGGTAGTGCCTCCCAGAAGGTTCTGCTTTTAAAGACACTTCTCAGAACTGTTCCAGTTATCCATCCTCTGCCTCTGGCTCCTGTGCTGCCACACCCAGCTCGGCATGTTTTACAATGCACTAAATAGGGGATTGCGGGGAACACTGTATTGAAAATACAGCCATCAAAGTAAGTAACTTTGTAATGCAGTCTTATGTGCATGTTTACTGACACAAAAGTAACAAGAGCAGCAGCAGGTTGAGTAGCCACCTTGAATTTGAAGTAAGCAATGAATGAGGGTGATACTCCTGGAAAATGAAAGTACCTTTGATTGTAATTTCTTACATTAATAGTTAAGAAAATAAACTTTGAATAGGAAGTTAAAGCAAAGGAATATTTTTAAAGATTTATTTTATTTTGTGTGTGTAATCTGCGTGTCTTTATGTCTCTGTGTATCAGAGGACACTGTGTGGACCTGTGGAGGCCCAAGGGTAATTTTGGGAATCAACATGGATTGCACTACCTCTTCTTTGCTTTTGCTCTGTGGTTTCCCAGGCTCTGCCATTTCCACCTGGCATTTTTATGTGTGATCCCATATCCAACCTCAGGACCTTCTGCTTGAGGGCAGAGGTTTAACCTCTGAGCCATCTCTCTAGCCCATAAAAGGAATACTTTTTATCCAAGTAGATGTGGATATTCTTTTTAATGTGTATACAATGTATCTTGTTCATATCCACCCTGCTCCTCCCCGTCCCACTTTTTCTGCATTCCCTTCCAACACATCTCCCCCTACTTTATGTCCTCTATTTTTTTTTAAAATAACTTTGTGAATACCATTTAGCTGCTCATGTGCACAAGGGTGTGGGACCACCCCTGCAGCATAGGCAACCTCCCACCAGCCTGAATTGTTGCTATTCTACTCGTGTCTGTCTGTGGGTCATATGTGGCCTTTGATTCCTGCGGGTGGCCATTAAAGGCAAAGGAGAGGGTGACACAGGGATGTGACGTGGATGAGTTGCAGGAACAGAGGTGTCGCATCCTCCCTGGGGACCAACTCCGTTCTCAGTGTATCCAAGGCCTCCTGGACCTTGGTGGTTGATCTGGAAGGGCCTTTTCCTGTTCTGCGGTTTCTTTGACACCCTGGAGCTGCTGGTTCACTGGCCTGTATTCTACCTCCCAAACATGTCTGTGTCTCTGGATGCTTGTGATGAACTTAAACTGAACTTTGTTTGTCTCAGGACATTCATTGGTGCCTTTTAGAGTCCATGGGTTGACTAATAACATAATAAAAAAAGCTCCCTCAGAAGCCAGTTAGACAGCCAAGCCTGGTGGCTCTGACTTTGCCCTGAAATTGCAGCTACTCAGGAGGCCGAGGCTGGAGGATCGAAAGACCTGCTTGGAGCAGAGCAAATTAAGGGTCAGTTTGTTCCATATAAATTGCTGAGAAAAGAAAAGGCCAGGGATGTATCTCAGTAGTGGAGTGCTTGCCTGGCATCACAAAAGGAACCAGTTGAAATGATAACATATGACAAATTTGCAGGGAACAGTCATTCTGGCGCTCAGAATGCTGGTCTATGGCAGTTAGTTTTAGATGACAATTTGACAATTGAGCACTGAGCCTTTAGACTCACCTGTGAGGCTTCATTTAGTTAGGTAAGGCTCTGAGCACATTTGTGGGAGATAATCTAATGGATGTGGAAGACCCAGTGCATAGCAGATGGACCGTTCCCTGGACAGGTGGGTAAGATGGAGAGAGAACAAATTGGTTTGAAAACACTGGCAAGCTAGAAAGTATATCTCTCTATTACCTATCCTGTGAATCTATTACATGACACTTCTTCTGTCATAATAGACTGTAACCTTAAGTTGGAATAAACCCATTGCTCCCTTAAATTGCTTGGACCAAGTACTCACTACAACAACAGGAATAAGGAGCTGAAACACTGGCCCTCTGGGGGTTTGGTTTATGTCGTGAGAACCCAAAGCATGTGTGTCTGTAATCCTTCACCCAGGGGACGTGCTGCAATAATTAGGATTGCAACACATGGATGACCCTGTCTGGTGTCTCAGGCTGAGCTGCCCAGAGCCTAGGATAGTATGGGCAGTATTGCGGCGGCTAAGCCACATCTCTCCAGAGATTGTCCAGAAACACCCTTGGATACCAAAAGGCAGTAAGTAGATCCCAGTCTGGATGTCCTTAGATCTCTCAGAAAATTCTTGTTAAGAAACTCAGACCAGCCTGGGAACATGACCCAGGATTTAAAGCCTTGTCTCACAAGCAAAAGGACCCGAGTTTAGATCCCTGGATCCCATGTAAAAGTGGCAGGGTGGATATGGCAATGGCCTGTAATTCTGGCCCTGGAAGGTGAAGCCTGGAAAATTCCTTAGTAAAACAATAAGGAGGTAGAACAATCCCAGATGATTCCCAAAGTCACACTTGAATCTTCACAGGCACACACACTCAAGTACCCTCTTGTGCATGAGCCTGCCCCCCCTCACATACATACACACATGAGGCTCAGCTCTTTTGACTCTTTTGAGAGCCTTCCAGGTAGGAGTGTGGCCACAGGCCATGTGGAGGCAACCCCTAGCATGTTAAAGGAGACAGGCAGTCAGAATTATGGATGTTGGGGGGCTCGGTTTGGGCATTTTCAGTCATTGCTGCTATGGGATGATTTCAACTGAGTTCTTTTGTAGCAGCACCCCCCCACACACACACACACCCTGCTTCTGCTGGTGGGGGACCTGTAGATACAAGTTCTTCCCTGTACCAACTCCCTCCTTAGGCTTACTGAGTGGGTGGGAAGGGTGTGGGAGTCCCCTGTGTGTGGATGCTGGAGGCCGCACTTTCAGTTCCCACCAGCTGAGCCAGCTGGGAGCCAGTCATGTTTTCGAGCTGTCACCAAGATCCCTCCGTTCTTTCATCCTTGCAAAGAGCATGGCAGATACCTAGCCCTAGCTTAGAGGGAGGCCCGGCCACTCGGGTCCACCCAATCACCTGCTCCCTTTCCTGGGAGGAAGGAAAGGCATGTGTTGGAGGAGAGAGAGTGAAACTTGTGTGTGGAGTGTTCCCCACCCTTCCTTGCCAGGCAGGCCCAAGGATCTGCTTCCTACCCCTCTGGAGCTGATGCTGCACTCTCTGTTCTGCACAGCTGGGAGTGTGGTCCTTGGTCAAATGCCACAGCTGTAGACGCAGCAGATATTTATCCAAGCACTTGTTGTGTGTCAGGCCGGTTACTAGGCGTAACACACAGCAGTGACTCAAACAAAATTAGGTTTGAGTCTCATGCAGTCTATTTTATTTATTTATTATTTTTTTATCTTTTTTTAAATTATTTCAATTTTCTTTTTTTTTTTTCCTTTTTTTAAAATTTCCGATCATGCAACCTTAACAGGTACACCTGGTCCCCTCCCTTCCTCCACTCTCCCATCCCCCTGTTCTCCCCCTTCACTCCTCGATTCCCCCCCATCCCTCAGTGCCCCCCCATCCCTGTGCAGTCTGTTTTAGTTAGGGGCATGGGGTTCAGTTGTGGGTAACAGTTTGATGCAGGGACAGTTGGACAGTTTCTTTGTTTTTTGTTTTTTTCCTCAGAGCTGTAAGCAAGTTAAGGAAACTTGCAAAGAACAGGGAAGCTGCCCAAGATCCCAGACAGGGCCGAGCGTGGCCTGGCTGGAGCTGCAGCCTGTGTGGAGAGACTGCTACAGGTCAGGCAGTTCCATGACTTGCCAGGGAGGGACCCAGAGGAGAAGTTCTCTGTCCTCACTCTCTCAGGCCTCCCAATGGCCGCTCGCTCCACCTGGAAGGCAGAGGCAGGGTTCACATGGGTGGGTCTCTGTAGGTTCACACATAGTCTGCATTCCCAGGCACCATGGGGTAATTGGGTCTGGAATAAGTCAGAACCAGCCAATGCTGAGTGGGAGAGTCAGGCAGGAGGTGATAGTTCTAAGAGGGAAGCCAAGGAAGACTCATGCCTAGGAGGTGGCATTGAAGCCAAGATGTATAGGAGCTCGTGTGAAGCTGAATCATGTGGGGGTCACCATGTGGGGGTCACTGAGGCCTCTTTGCGAACCCCAAGGGGAATGCTTCCTCACCATCTCCATTCAGAGCTTTTATGCATGCACCAGCTCTGGGTAATGCCCACTTTCCTTAAAGTCCACGTCCACCTACTGCTCCCTACGTGGGCTCCTTCCTGCATACCCCGCTCTTGCCTGACTCTTCTCTAGTTCTCCATAATTTGGCCTCTCGCTGGCTTGCTGAGCCAGTCTGTCTTCCTCCCTCGGTTCATTCATTCAGCAGATGCTGACCCCAGCTTTTTTTTTTGCCTTCCCGTCACTTGGCTATTACCTGTAGAGAGCAAAGTAAGTGTGTGTTTTGAGCATAGGACGAACCCTATGAAGGGTGGGAAGCGCCCACCAAGAAAGCAGCAGAGCGTTCCTCGTCATGTCTGGGTGGGAGCGGGCCATGGCCACTTGGGGCAGGAAGCTGGTTCCCTACTGAGCAGAGGGCAGGCTTCAGGTGTGTCCAGATTGTAGAGTTGACAGCTCCAGGTTGGAATGAGAGGAGGCAAAAATGAGCCTCCACCGGGGCAGAGCTGTCTCTGTCTCGAGGCGCAAGGAGGTCAAGGTGGGTCTGTGTCGTGCTCACTACGTTTGAGATGAGAGCCGTATCAGGAACCCTCGGGCTCTGAGTCTGGAACAGGGTGTTACTGATCTGTGGCAGGAGATGGTATTAATGCTGAGACATTGATGTCTGGCTTAACTATGCCACGTGGAGGAAGAGAACGGACTCTGGGTCTCCAACAGGAGGTTGGTCTGGAAATGGGGGGAGATTAGGGATGGAGGAGCTGGTGTTAGATGGGGCTGAGTAGAGAGCCATCTCTGAGCACAGGAGGCTGCTGAGGACTGGGACCTGCTGCAGATCCAGGAGTACAGGGTCGTCATGGCTGCACACCGGGGGGGGGTGTTTTGAGAAGCAGCATGTAGTAGGCTGATGGGGGAGGCTGAGAACCACACAAGCTATCAGGTCAGGAGTACCAGGTGCTAGTGCCTCTTGGAGGGGAAGTAAACTGCTGAGAGGGTTGGGGGCTGGGGAAGCGTTTTTCCTTTTCTAAAGGGTGGGTTGCTGTGGATCTTGCTGTTGAGACTGTCCCAGTGAAGGAAAAACAGCTACTGGAGCAACCCGTGACTGGTGTGGGCGTGGGGCAGGCTGCGTGTGGGAAAAGAGAAGCTTTGGACAGGTCTCCAGGCAGATGGGGAGTTTGGGGAATAGGGCCTGGACATGAACTATCTCAGTGGCCAGGGAAGCCTGCAGTGTGAGAGACTACAAAGGGATATTTCCTAGGCTGCTACGTCTGGCTCCTCCTTCTACCGCCCCTAACTCCTTTAGGTTCTTTAGAACCCCAGCCTCAGTGTCCATAGGTAGGCACACTATAGCTGCTGTTCATAGGGCATGGCACTGTGCTTCCCCCTCAGTTCCTCAAATGGGGTACCGTGTGTGTGTGTGTGTGTGTGTGTGTGTGTGTGTGTGTGTGTGTGTGTGTGTGTGTGTGTGTACATGAACATAGTTGGGGATGAAGATTACCAACCCAGACTGAGGTTGGTGGAGTACAGGGTAGAGGGCAGATTGGATGGTGTATGGTGACTATAACCCAGTATTTGTCTAAGTCTGAGCTCATACTTGCTGCCTGTTCTAGAAGCTCTGCGACCCCGGAGGGTGGCACTTGAGTGATGTCTCTAACCCCTTCAGGCTTTCCCTCACAGGCCTTGCTCACCCACTAGCCACCCCTGAGTCAGGTGCTCAGGGACAGAAAGGCTGGGTATGAAGTACCCTCTGTGGTCCTCCTCGGCCTGCGGGAGGCTCAGCACAAGACTCTCTGGTCCCAAGTAGTCAAATTCTGGAAGCTTGCTATGTGCTGATGAGAACCCCCTGCAGGTCAGACCACACTTGGAGGTGCTAACTAGCCTGCGTCATGTGTGTTCATGTCTTTACAGCCCTTTCTTCTCCCTGGGGAATGAGACCCTGAAGGTGCCATTGGAACTGTTTGCCCTGAACAGGCGGCGCTTGTGTGAGCGTCTGCGGAAGAATGCGGCCGTGCAGGCCCGCTCTGTGGTGGTGCTGCAGGGCGGGGAGGAGATGCAGCGCTACTGTACGGACACCTCCATCGTCTTCCGCCAGGTGAGCTTGCACCTCGCTCCTGTTGGCCTGTCTGCCTCCAGCATCAGACGGGGGGGGGGGGGGGGGGGGGGTTAGGCAGGGGCTGTTTCTCCAGGGCCCTCTTGGAGGCAGTGGAGGGTCAGGGAGTCCACACTTGGGGTCAGTGTTTCCAGCTTCACCTGTGGGCTGAAAGATGTCTGGGGGGAGTAACCAGACTAGGCTGCATGGATGAGGCAGTATTCGGAGTGTGTCCCGAGGGGCCAGGGTGAATTTAGGTTTGCAGAGGGAGGACAAGCCACAGCCAAGAAACAGCAGCAGGTGAGAGAGTGAGTCCTGGGGTTAGACACCGTGCAGTGAGGATTGGAAGGGGTGCGTGGACTCACTGCTCAGTTGGACAGAAGTCAGAGGACCCAGCCTGCATCTGATTGGCTCATGCTCATGCTAGTGGTCCTCTGGGGGCCTCATTTCCTGCTCAGTGTGAGGGTCAGGGGTTCCTTTTGATTCCAGAACTTGATATGCAGCCTAGATGTCATGTCCCAGGCTGAAACTTGCTGCCACGCCAAGACCCCAGGAGTGAGAACTCTTTCCTAGGAAGTTAGGGAGACCCAGAGCTGCATCTGTCCTTGTTGATCTCAGCATTGTACCCACTTTACAGATGAAAAAATTGAGGCCCAGGGAGGAAATGACTTGCCAAGAGATGAAGCTGGAATTAGAATACTATGTGCTACTTGGGCCTGGTGGTGAGGCCTGTAATTCGCATATTCAGGAGGCCAAGGTAGTTAAGTTCAAAGCCAGCCTGGGCAACTTAAGGAGACTCTACTTCAATATAAAAAGCAAAGATTGTTGAGGATGTAACTCAGTGATAGAACATCTGCCTCGAATCTACCAGCAAGGGCCTGGGGATGGCTCAGCAGCAGACTGCTGGTCTAGAATATACCAGTGAGAGGCTTGGGGCGTGGCTTGGTAGTTGAGCCCTAGGTTCAATTTTACCACCATTAAATAAAAATAATAAGTAAATAGTAATTAATTGTGACTCCGTGTCTGTTCTTTTCTCTCTGTTGTCCAGCACAGAGCTGCAGCCAGAACTTCCATGGGGCCAGTAGGAGGGAAATAGGAAAGGAAGAGGCCAGGCAGGCCTCTTTGACTGGGGCCCATCTACTGCAGCAGGACATAGAGAGGCTAAGACCCTCTGCTGGCAATGATCAAGAAGATTTTTGTATATACAGCCCTACGGTTCTGAGGACCCCTTCTCTCTGAAGGTTATTCTGACTAGTCTCGACACTTCCTGAGATTTATATATTTGTGGTTTAAAAACTGATTTCCTGAATCTGCCTGTGGGCCCCCTTACTGAGGTCATTCCTGGTTCATCTCAGAACAGCTCCTCCCACACTTCATGCAGTGATGACGTGTTTCAGCTCGGTGCCTGTTGCTGAGTACTGACGTCACAGCTGTCCTAGGGAGTGGAAGTGGGAGGTGAGAAGTCTTGAATGATAGAACCTGTGGGGGTGGAGATATCCCCTGTGGGTGTCTGAATCAAGCTGGAGCTGGCTGCTATTGGCTTCTGGGTCTTAGGACACCCTGTCACACTAACAAGGGTCTGAGGGAATGTGTCTGGAAGGTGCAGGTGGGCTGGGCACATGAAAGAAACCTGCATCATCAGAAAGGGCAGAGGCAAGGCTGGAGGGGCCACCAGCTATTCATGCCATACCATGGCATGGGGAGATAGGCAGCTGGCTACTCGCCAGACTATGGCATAGTGAGGTGGGTAGCCAGGTGCAGAGGAAGCAGGGCTGTGCAGGGCGGGGTTGGTTCCCAAGAGGAACCTCGGTTGCCTTCTGCTGCAGACTCGCTCGCCCCTCTCTCGTACCTCATGTTTCTGTCTTGGTCACTGGGTAACAAGCTCCTTGCTCCTTCCACAGGAGTCCTTCTTTCACTGGGCCTTCGGTGTCATCGAGTCGGGCTGCTACGGCATCATTGACGTGGACACTGGGAAGTCAACTCTGTTTGTACCCAGGCTTCCTCCTAGCTACGCCACCTGGAATGGAAAGTAAGGAGAGGTCTGCCCCTTGCTTCTATACCTGCTGACCGCTGGCTGTGACCGGTGGGACGGTGCCAGGCCCTTTGCTAGCATGCTGTGTGTCATCATCCTGAACTTTGGTTGGGAAGGCGATCAGAGCCAGAATTGTGTAGAGGTACAGTTTATGAACCTTGAAAGTCTGGACTCCCCACTTAGTAGAAATACCCTGATAAGCTTGGCACTCACTAGTGGGCAGTTAGTTCTGCATCTGGGGTGGGTTGGCTGTTATGCATCCATTGGTGAATTTGGTTGGGGTCAGGCTGAGCTGTCTGGGGACCCCTCTTGCTGAGGCCCATCACCTATGTGCAGCAGGGGTGTTATTGACGCCTGCCTCTGTTCACAGATGGTCTGTCCTCCCTTGGCCCCTCTGAGATAGAGTAGAGGCTCAGAGCTGTGCTGCGTGACAAGCATGAGATCAGAGCAGGCCCAGCTCCTGGGGAGACTGCCCCATACCCACCCCCCACAGCACCTGTCAGCTCCCAGCAGCCCCTGAAGGCACTCCCACCTGCACACATCGCTCAGGCGAGGCTGCTGCGTTTAACCAGAGATGCTTGAGGTGATCATCGGATCCCTCCTTCCAGCCTGCCATTTCTGCCTGGAGAGTGATTATTCCAGGCTAATGAGTAAATTGCAGCCTTCGCTGCCTGGTGCCCCACCACGCTCATTACCTGGTACAGGCTGGCGAGTCTGTGGTTGGTTTGAGCGACAAGGCACCTGGCTGCTGCAGGGACTCTGAGCTCTCTGTAGAGGCGGAGGGCCGGCACCCCCTTCTAAAGGGTTCTCCCTCCCAACCTTCCTCTGCTGTGCATGGCACCCTTCCCCTGTAAGCAGACCAGAGCTTCCATTGTTGGCCCTGGCCCCGAGCTCTTCTTGCTGTCTTGGGATGTGGGGTCCGGCTCCTCAAATTGGCATCAGTTCTGCTTTCAGGCCTCTTGGCAGGATCCCAGTCTGGCCCTGGGCCTTCAGTTATGCTGTGAAGACACAGCTTCAGGCAGAATTGGCAGCAGAAGAGAAGCTAGCTCTGGTTCCCCTGGGGGAAGTTTTCCAGACTTGGCCCTCGGGAGGGATCGAGGAAGGACAGGGAATACTCATGCCGTGTCCATCTGCTTTTGGGGTGGCTGGCTAGGCCGACAGAGAGAGGCCATGCCTGCCACCAGCCTCTTCAACGCTGTATCGTGTATCTCCTGTCTAGTTCATTTGACCAAATCCTTAGGAGCACCCTGCTGCAAAGAGAAAGCAGTGCTGTGTGCTGTCTCTGTGGCCTGTCGTGCTGGGGCTGCGGTGGGCAGCTGTGCTTGCCCTTAGCCTGTCGTGGTCTGTAAGTGGTCACGGTGTTCACCAGTGAATCTGGCCATCGTTCAAGACTCTGATACTCTGTAAAACAGCGGTGTGGCTGCTGGTGAGGTGCCACCAGGCTGCCATACAGCAGTGCCTTGCATGGTTGTTTGTGATCCTGGCCTGAGGTGATGGTGGTGCTAGACATGCAAATGATAATGTCCCAAAACGCAAAAATGGACATAGCAATGACTTTGGATTTTTGCTACGGAGAAACAGATTTATTATTTTTATCTATTTATTATTTAATTATTTTTGTCTTTTGAGAGAGAGAGTCTTGCTTTGTAGCTCAGGCTCATACTGAACTCACACTCTTCCTGGCCCCAAAGTTGGAAGGTGCTTTCACTCCTGGTTGATCCTGGTCAGGACCCCAAGATGGGACATTGCCATGTGACTTCTGAGGCTAGACCACGATGCACCGGGGCTTCCATGTGTTTTTCTGTCCCGTGGGCCGTTCACCTTCAGAGCAGGGCTGCCCCGCCGAAGACAGCCCACACTCATCCTATACAGAGGCCCCAGCCGCCGCATAGCACCTCAACAGAGAAAGGACATTTTTTCGACTTCCTGTCTTAGAGACTGAGGCTTGTCCTGGCAGGGAAGGCGTGGCACTGGGAGTGTGGGTGGCTGGTTACATTATGGTGAGGAAGTAGACAATGGGACAGAAAGCACGACTGGGGTTGTCCCTCTCAAAGGCCCACCTATGGTGGTGACCTGTCTCCTAAAGGTTCTACAGTGTCTCAGAATGGCACCACCAGCTGGGGACCAAGTATTCAATGAACCTGTGAGAAACATTTCCAATCTAAACCATAATGGTCCATGACTGCCACAAATGATTTTCATGCCACTCAGTGGTAGAGCAGGTTGTTACCCAACCTGGTGTGTTGGTTCGATTTTCACCACTGTGACAAAATACTCAAGAGAAACAAGTTAAAAAAGCTGGAAGGGTTTCTTTCGTTTCATGTTTTCAGAGATTTCAGTTCATGGTGTACTGACTCCATGCTGTAGACCTGAGATTAGACAGGGTTGCTTACCTCGTGGCAGCCAACAAGCAGGGGACAGGGGACAAGGGACAGGGGGGAGATAGACAGACCAGGGTCCGAAATACTGTTGTAAGAATATTGCCCCCCCCTCCAGTGCCCTATTTACTACAACTTGGCCTCACCTTCTGAAAGTCTATTCAGCTATTATCCAAACCCTGACACCAAATCATCTACAGTCTTGGTCTGGGCTCCCCATGAAGATGCGCTGGGAATCCTTTCCTCACCCAGAATTGTCTCTGCCCTCTCAGCTGCCCCTTGGACCTAACTCCATGGTTGATGAGATACCTGGCTGCTTGGAAAACCAGCTCAGCAGTTGGCATTTGTCTGCCTATGAGCTTTGGGGATGGACAGTGGTGGAGGAAGGCTGCTTCAGAGAGGGTCTGATTGGCCCCACCTGACATTTCTATCTGGAAGCATTTCCTCTGCTGTCTGTTTAACGTCTTCATTTTCCTTACAAGACAAACTGTCACTGTGTAGCCCATATCTGCCTGCCTCAGCCTTCCCAGTGCAGGAATCTCTGAAACAATGCTCTAAAAAGGTATTTTGCATGTTTTTGGGGAAAGAAGGTGTGAATAGGCACATGTTTGATGGTACACTTGTGAAGGTCAGAGAGCAACTTCTGATTCTTACATTTGACCACATGAGTTCTAGGGATCAAACTGAGGTTGTAGGACCTGTGTTTACCCACTGAGTCAGCTCATTGGTCCCTCCAAGATTTTTTTTTTTAATTTGATGTGTTGTACGAGGGCTGGAAGTGGGGACTTGACATGATAGATAAGCCCTCTCTCCATGCATATATCACCAGTTATTTACTTGTGAGGAACTAGCTCTAGAAAGAAAAGGGAGGGCACCTGTCTGTGAGTCGAGGGCAGCATTCTCTAGGGCTGGTATAATGGGGGTGGAGGGCCAGTCCTGCCTCTGACACTACCATCCTGTGGCTGAACCTCTGTCCATCTCTCCTTGTCTCCCCACACCCGCATCTTGGGAGCAAATGGTCCTTGACAGAAGGGTTTAAAGCCCAGGACCCCCTGGTTAGAGAACAGCTGTTAGTCTCTGGCTTTCTGGGATTACCCTTCTCAATACTAGAGGAAAAGTATTCTGTGTCTTGACCACAGGTAAGTTTCAGAGAGGCTGTTAAAAGTGGTCTTTTAGTCTGCTCTTGCTTTGCTGAGCCGGCTATTGTCTAGAGCAGAATATAGCCGTGGGCGACCTTGAGGGGGCAGGTGGGTCTGCAGGGTTGGTCTCCCCATGCTTACTCGGCAGGCCAGGTCCAGCAGCCTTGGTCCCAAGGGGAACTTTGGCCCCACAGCCAAGATAGGTTCTTGTCCCTGCAGCCTTGGCTTCGTCAGTAGGCATTTCTTTTTCCCTTTTTACATCCTGGGCCCATTCTTTCCAAAGCCCCCTATCCTGAGTGTTTGGCGGAGAGGGCCTGATTGTCGCGAGGCAGTGACAGTGCTGCTGGTTGTCTGAGCTGGAGCTGGGGAGTGGCCAGATCTGATGTGCTTGGCTGCTTCCAGACGCCCTCGTAATCGATAGGGCACAGGGAGTGAGGCTGATGGGATTACCTGGCCTTTGCAATCAAAACCCACCAGACTGAACATTTGACCTTCAGCTCCTCAGCTTCCTTTGGAGTCTCTATCTGATGGCTTTTAAAAATCCATCTGGCGGATACTGTGATCCGAAGTCACCCAGGGAAACGGCGTTGCTGCTACAGGATCTGCCACTTCCTGGCTCGCTTTAAGGGTTGCAGAAGTCTGGTGGAAGGGTGGACGTAGGCTGGACAGCCAGAATTGGCGTGCACCTTACCCCAGGCCTTCTTGGGAGCAGGAGGGTAAAGTTCCTAATGCATATTCATTAGGATTCTTTGCTCCCAAGAGTGCTGTGTGTTTTGGTAGGAGAGTATTATCCATTGTGCTCTGTGGGAATTTGCAACTCTGGCTTGGCAGTGTCTAGGGTCCTCTAGGATGACTAGAAATTCCCTCAGCGATTCACAGTCTTGTCTTGATCACCTTTGCCTACAGTGGCTTGGCTTCCCTGAGCCCAGCAGTCTCAGAGGATATGCTGTGGCTGCTCTGGCTTGCACATAGGCAAGGTCTCCAGGCCGAGAGGTGCCTGCTGCACTCTGGAGGGATCTGCTTTCCTCTTTGACAACCGAATGACATTGTGACTTGGTTGCCGACTTCCACTCCTTGCGCAGCATGTGCCACTGCCTAGTGCTGTGAGTGGATTTTGAAAGGCAATGGTATTGTTTAGAGCTGAAGGCAGGCCCCGCCCACTGGACCATGATGGTGACTGCTGTCATTTGGCCCTATTATTTATTCATTAACTGTATGCAGGTGGTCAGCTAGCTGTCAAGACCTTGTCTCTGAAATTTCATTGTCTGGGGCCAGAAAGGGGAGACTCCATTGTGTCTACATCACTGGGCTTTAACGTCTTCTTCCCATACAACACCCCCCTCCCAGGGTGTTGGCACTCACTACTGTGCACAGGCAGTCAGCTGTGACTCGTGTTCGAGCCTGCACACACCAGGGTCCCTGGGCTCAGGTGCCCTCTTGAGCATCAGAATCCTGTCCTGCGAGGAGACCTGTCTCCTTGCCCTTGTCTGAGGAATGTCTAGCATGAACTCAGCTTCTCACTTGACCCGGCCTCTTGTTCTGGTTCTTCCTATTCTTATCTTCCTTGTAAAGAAGCCTGGCGTGAGCTGGCCTAGCTCACCCCACACTCCAACAGGGCCCAGCTGCTCCCAGCAGTTACCCTGTGCCCTAGCGTGGCCTCCAGTGGATTCAGAGCTGCCCAGTGACTAACCCAGCCAGCGCCGCAGGGCTCCTCCGGACACGCCACTCTTTCTCCCCCAGCCCTTCCCAGTCATGCTGCCAAGCTTTCCGTGGCCGTTTGATCATTCAGCCTGGCACACCTATCCCTTTAGTTGACATTTAAATGATTTTTACTATAATTAACCCCTAAACATGAAAAAGTAGGCACTATTCAAACTTAATTATCTCTGCCCTTTATATTTAAAAAAAAAAATGTAACGTGAACAGTGCCAGACAAGATGCTCTATCCTCAGGCTTCATCTGTCTGCTGGTTGTTTCCAAGGAGGCCTGTCGCCAGGGAGGTGTTTATTGGCCCTCGGGGCCCAGCTTGTGCTGTGCTGGACTGAATCGTTGGCCTCTTTGAGAAGGACAGTTGTTGCTTAGGCACTTGTTAGGGCTGGCTCCTGTGCCCATTTCTTCCTGATGTTTGGGGCAGCAGGAGGGCTTGGGTGTTGACTTGCCTCTGCCCAAGTGGCATCCACAATCACAATGACCTGTGGTCATGCTTTGAATATGAAGTGTCCTCCAAGAGCTCATGTGTTGAATGTTTGACCCAGGGCTGGTGGTATTGTTTTGAGACGCTCTAGAAACTAGGAAGTAAGGTCTCCTTGGAGGAAGTAGGTCCCTAGGGGTGTTGGGTCTTTCTGTCCCTGCTGTCTGTTTCCTGCCCACCAGGAGTGGAGCAGATTCTGCCGCACGTGCCCACCACCCTAATGTTCTGCTCTTACCACAGGCTTAGAATCACAAGCTGCCATGGCTGAGCTCTCTGAAACCATGAGCCCAAACAAGTAATCTCCCTTGGTTTATTTCCGTCGGGCAATTTTGTCACAGGGATACAAAAGCAGATAGCACAATCCCCGAGTGAGGCGTGTGTCGGTGAGCACCCGGCCCTGAGACCACCTCCCATCAGAGTTCTCTGTGATCCTCTGCTGCCATATCTGCTTCCATTACATCAAGCTTTGAACTTGGACTTATTGCCTGGAGAATTCTCTCAAGTGAATCCCAATAGGCAAATGGGTGGGAAGGGTGGAGAGGCTTCTGATTGCTTCCTTCTGAAGGTCTCTGGATGAGGGGATTTCAAGTACCCTGTGGCAATAGCGGTGAAAGTCAGGGGGGCTACAGGAATGGCTGAGCTGCCCCTCTGTAGGGAGACCTGGAACCTGAACTCAGACCCTTTCTACTTCCCGAGTCTGTTGGGAGTTTGCCGTCCACAACCATCACAACTGAATGGTTTACAGTGACTGGGCCAGACTTGAGGCATCAGAACAGACGTGTCAAGGACACCCAAGAACTCCTTTTGCTCTTCCTGCTTCCCTGGCTTGTGGTTTTAGGCCACCTGCTGGGTCCACTGGAGGGGGAGGGAGGGGGCGGTGCGCTGAGAGCATGGCTGCTCAGGAGCTGAGGGTCTGCAGGCTCTCTGTAACCCAGCCTACAGCTGGGACTCCCAGAATCCAGGCGAAGTGACACTTCCTACTTAGCTCTTGAGGCCTCTGTTAATGGGGGTGTCAGGCTTTGGTCGGTTAACTTGTGAGTTCTGTCTCTAATGCAGAAACTAATGTGACTGAATTGTGCAAATTTAATTATCGCAAGAACTCGATACCCAGCGAGCTCTGCAGAAGCCAAAAGGAAGCAGAAACAAAGGGTGTTCTGGGGATCATGGCAAGACCAGAGTTCCTTAGTCCGAGGTAGATTTTCTACATGATCCCAACTCACTGCTTGTGGCCACAAGATTCTCCTGCTGGCCCCACTGCCCACCCTTGTCCTCTAGACTCTGTGGTTTGCATTACTGATAGTTGATAGTGGCAGAGAGAAATGGCAGTGCTGGGAAGTGTTGCTGAGTGGCATGTAGGACATGAAGGCCTGAGAATCTCTCCTCTGTCCCTTTGGGACTGGCCCCCATTTCATCTACATGCTCCATCATGGCCCAGGAAGCAGAATGTGAAGACTATCTGCTATGCTGTATAGAGGCCTCTGTTAGACAGGACACTTGCTGTCAGACCACAGCAGTTGGTTGGAACGAGGGGGTAGGTAACTCTCCTTATGAAGACATGGTGGCTAGGTGTGGGATGGTACAGGATGGCACATGGGTGCGTCATTGGACTTGGCTGGTAATATGCCTCACCCCCAACAGTACAGTTAGTGTGTTCCTCCTTTTTGTGAGCTTAATACCCACAGTGACATTGATGCCTTTGCCGAGCAGGAGCCTGTAGGACTGGGGGCAGGGAGGGGGGCATTGTGAGGTGGGCGAAGGTTTTTTACCTCATTGACCCTGTGTCTTCTTTCCTACTATTTCTTCAAATTTGATGACTAAGTTTGCATTTTTTTCTCCTTACATTAAGTAATACTGATACTGACTTCTTTAAAGTGTTAGTTTATTAACTTTCCTTAAAGCGACTTTATCTGTGACAGTGAAGGAGGCAACTTATTCCATGCCCCCCAAGGATGGGGCACACTGCTAGTCTGATGGACTCTGAGGTATAGACGGATGGTGGAAGGAGGATGTGCACTGGTTATTGCGGTGCCTAAGTCTGCAGCAAGGAGCTGCAGACACAATAGACTGGAGGTCTGCTGGGTCAGGAACAACCAAAGGAGGCTGGGTCAGGAACAACCAAAGGAGGGTTCAGCTTTTCTGTGGCCAGGGACCTATTATCATTCAGTCTGTGCTGAGCACACCTTGGTGTCAGGTCCTTGGCATTCAGGGATGAGCCTGGAGCTTCATGGTCTGGGCTTAGTGGGCAGAAGGTAGCTATATGGAATCATTACCAAACTCTGACCTTGGTGTTCCTCGTTCTTCTTTCTGAGGATCCACTCCAAGGAGCATTTCAAGGAGAAGTACGCTGTGGATGCTGTCCAGTACACTGATGAGGTAAGCAATGATGCTTTCTTCCTCTGAGCAGTCCTGAGCTTCTAGAACTCTCCTGCATCTGGACAGCCTCTCCTTCTACTGCTCTGTCCTGGTGACGCTGCTGCTGGCCACTTCAGGAACACCCCCACTGAGAAAGAGCAGGCAGAAAACACTTACTGAGAACCTTTTTGATCTGAGGAAGCCATTCTCAGCCTGGGTGGTGCATCTAGCTCAGCTAGAAGCATCTGGCCATCTGGATTGTGGTCACCAAAATGCAGAGGAGGATGTCTCTGAGATTCAGCTTCCTGTACTAGGACACTGGACTGATCAGAGCCACTCCTGGGTTTGGCCTGGCCCTGTTCATGTTGGCAGTTGTTACAGATTCTTGCCAAATGCAGATGCCGCTGTCAAAAGACTCCAGGACTGTGCATAATTGGTAGGTGGGCTAGAGCTGGTATGGGGGGTGTCTCTCATTTGTTCCACTTTCTAGTCTGGTTGATAGTAGGTGTTGGGGACCCTGGGTAAGTGTGTAACTATCCTGCTGGCGTTGTGAATCTGCCCCAAGTTCAGGCAGATGGGAAGGGTTCACTCAACTTCCATTTCTAATAGGGAAGGGCTAAAGCAGAGGTGGAGCCCCAGGGGCTGAGTGGCAAATGAGCATGGCCCTCTAGTACTGCAGCCACTACGAGGGCTCATAGAAAGTCTCTCTGCTCTGTTCCTGGAGTCACTTTCTCTAGATTCTGTGCAAGTCAGAGCTGGGCAGATTGTGAAACACAAGCCAGCACCTGCCACTGAAGGACCAAATGGACTTGGTCAGGACCTATGGCCACATTTTCCTAGACAACTTGGGAGTGCCATGGAATCATCCTCAATACCATCAGCAGATGGGAAGAGAAAAGGACACATGGTGTCTGTGCACAACGGAGTATTACTCAGCCGGAAAGGCATTTGCTGCAGAGTGGATGGAGTTGCAGCTCTTCATGCTCATTAGCCAGACTCAGAAATTCCACGTTATCTCTCATCGATGGAATTGAGATAAAAAATGTGTGTGTGTTTGTGCGTGTGCACAAGTGCATATATTGAAAGTGGAAGGGAAATTATTTGGGAAGAAGAAGGGAACCAGCAAAGAGAGAGATAAAAGGCTAATGGGGCGAATATGATTAAAAATATATGAGATGCATGTGTGAAAATATCATAGGGAAATATCATTTTGTGCAATGAATGTACACTGATAATTCCTTTAAAAAGACATGGGCTGGCAAGATGGCTCAGTGAGTAAAAGTGCTTGGCGTGCTAGCCTGATGACCTGAGTTGGATCCCCAGAATCCATATTAAAAAAAAAAAGCCAAATGCAATAGCATGCATCTGCAATGGCAGCAAGATGGGAGGACTAACTCTTAGGCCAGCTAGCTTGGAATACTAAGAGTGGCAGAAACAGTAAGAGAAACTCTGCCTCTAAACAAGGAGGAGAATACATGCCAGGATGCTGTCCTCTGACTTTCCTCTGCACACAGGCACACAAAACACACAGATAAGTAAGTAACAAAAGAAAAAAGACACACAGGATGAAGAGGGGGAGATGATGATGATGATGACGATGATGATTATGATCTTGGGCTGCAGTGTGGCAGTGGTCAGCAGAACTGTCCAGTGAAGGCCAAGTGGTAGTCTCTTCCCTGAGCAAGACACAGCAGTGTCGGGGGATGACAGCACCAGGCGAGAAGCAGGTTCCCAGGATTTCTGGCCAGATGCATGGCAGTGTGAAGGTCCAGTCTGTTTCTGCTTAGTGTTTGGGTCTGATCCAAGCCAGCCAACCTCAGCATGGTCCTGTGCGCAGGCAAGCACAGTCCTGCTTCTAGCTCTGCAGTTCTGGATGCTAGTCTCACTTCTGCCTGTCCTCCCCGCCATCAAAGTGTTGCCTCCCAAACCAGCTCTCGACCACACTGGTGCCTCCCCTGAGATGTTGGAACAGGTCGTGAACATTACAGATACACCCTGGTTTTGGTCCCATATCTCTCCTGGTTTTCTCCCCTTAGCATCTCTTGTGAGTCCCATGGAAGTACAGAGCATCAGAGGGGATTGAGTTACAGGCTCCACCCAGCTGCATAGGACATAGTCTGGTCCAGGAAGTGACTACATAGAGGCCTCAGTGAAGAACTGTTCATATCCACTGCCTACAGCAGCTGTGTCCGTAATACCTTCTGCCCCAGTGGAGACTGACTACTTTTTTTTTCCTAAAAGGTTTCAAGCAATTTTTAATTGGTATATATTCAATGTAAAAAAGAATATCTTAATTATGACATTTTCATGCATGAATGCCATGTACTTCGGTCATACCTCAACCACTTTTCCCCTCCAATACTCAACTTCTACTTCCCAAATAGTCCTCATTCTACTAGCTTGTCTCCCCTTGTCCACTGCAATTTCTGCATATGTGAAAAAAATACAATTTTTATCTTTTTAAGTCTCACTTGTTTTATTTAACATATTTCCAGTTCCACTTATTTTTCTACAAATCACATAATTTCACTCATGCATGTGTACACACACACACACACACACACACACACACATACACACACACAGTCACTCTATAGCTTCTTTCTCCATTCTTCTGTTGCCAAACACCCCGGCTGGTTCCATTTCACTAGTGTGATAGTGCTGCAGAAAGCAAGCATGGATGTGTGGTATAGTATCTCTGTAGTAGATTGGCTTAGATTCATTCAGGTAAGTACCTAGGAGTGACACAGCTGGATCATACAGTAGAATTATGTTTAACTGTTTGAGAATCCTCCATACTGATTTCCATAGTGGCTACCCCTAATTTACAGTTCCACCAGAAGTGCCTAAGGGTTCCTTTTCCCTCCACATTGAGAGGCAGCTATCAACACCTTTTGTCATATGGCTTCAAGGCCATGCTCTTAAGGGTGACTGACAACATCTATACACAGCAGTCTAATGCATTGTTCTCTTTGTGTGTGGGAACTACAATAGATGGAACATTTATTTTCATTCTCTTAACAAGGTCACCTGTCACTTCTTTTATATTTCTACATGGTAGAGAAAAAGGGATCTGCTCATCTTTATCTTGCTTTTGTTCCTTATATTTTCTTTTAGCAGGTGTATCTTTACCACCCTCCCATCCTAAAAAGTGCATCTTCATGTTATGGCACTTTTACAACTTGACCTTCAGGTCTCCCTGGTATATGGAATCTGGAAGAAGAACCAGGGTGGGCCCTGGGATGGGTTCCTGCTTTGGCTAGGTTCCTACTGATGAAAAAAGGTCTTCTCTGGGCTGAAACCTCAGTTCATAACATTCAATTCCATTTACATTGTGCTTTCTGGAGAAGGGAAGGAAAACTGGTCTCTAAATGCAGTACGGTAGAGAAAATCTAGTGTTAAAGCAGGAAAGTCATTAATGAGAGTGACAACCGCACAGACTGGTTCTTTCCTAATCTTTATAAGGCAGGATTTGTGTGTGTGTGTGCGTCTGTTTGCATGTCTGCCTGTGCCTGTGTGTGTGCTTTGAATGTGGATATACAAGTGTAAAAGCATGTGTACAAGAGGGCACTTGAGTGTGTGTGTGTGTGTGTGTGTGCGCGCACCTGTGGTGGCCCCATGGTGACTTCGGGAATCATCCTGGATTGTTCTTTCTGCCATCTTACTACTTTGCTTTGGGGTTTCCCAGGCTCCACCTTCCAGGGCCAGCGTTGCAAGCCACTACCATCTGTCTGGCATTTTTTATATGGCATCTGGGGATCTGTACTCAGACCCTTTGCTTGGGAGGCAGAACTGCTGAGTCATCTCCCCAGCCAACTCTAAGATAGAACTTCAAATCAAAGCTTCAGTGGAGTTCAAAGGGTTCTAGAGTTCAATAGAGCGTCCTTAGGTTCTAGAGTAACTATATCAGTATCATTAGCAGAATCTTCGTAATCATGTCTTTATCATCACCATTAGTTTTGTTATCACTATGAATGTTTTCCTTATTCGCTCTTTTCTTTGCTTTTTTCCTTCCTTCCTTCTTCCTTTCCTCTGCTGGAGATAGAACTGAGGACTTGGACCATAGTAGGCAAAATGAGCTGCTTCCCCAAATTTGAGCTCTATTCTGATTGGAAGAGAGGGCTCATGTTAGCAGCAGGTACTGTAGTCTGGCGTTATTTGCTTATGCAGATCCCTTCCACACTGCCTCATGGTAGTTACAGCTCCAACCCCATTTATAGACAGAGCCAAAACTGGGAGGCAAAGGCCTTGACCATGGACGAGGGGTAGTACCGGGGTGCCACAGGACCTCTAGACATCAGTAGCTGTGCCCTCCAGCTCTGTACTTTCCCTGTCAGAGAGAGGTTACTTGCAGGATGCTATGTAGAGGTGATCCAGGCTCTCAGGAGCCTTAGGCTTATTTGACGCTAGAAGGCATTCCTAGTGCCACAAGTATCCAGGCTTACTCCATCATGGAAAGTGGCAAGAAGCCCCTTAGGCAGGGACCATGTCCCCAGGCAAGTTTTTTGGTACCCATCCCCATCTAACTGGGCATCTTTGGCCATCTTCACAAATCACAGGAAGTAGGGATGCTTGAAAGAGGGCAGAAGGGATCCTAGGCCATGGCTGATTACTTGATAGCTCATCAATATGCAGATGTCAGTCTGGGGACATGGTTCAGCTGGTAGACTACTTATCAGCCTTCAGAAAGCCTTGGGTTTAATCCCAGCACTATCTAAAATGGACTTGGTGGCACACACCTGTAGTCTTAGCACTTAAGATCATTCTTGGTTATATTTCAAGTTTAAGCCATCCGGGGCTACATGAGACTCTGTCTCAAAGAAAACAAAATGCAGGTGTCTTAAGACAGTAGACCTGTCTCCTCAGTGTCTTCTCCATAGAGGAGCCAGAATTCAATTACTGGGAATGGAGCATTCAGGGGACCTTTGGGAGAGATTTCACAGCATATCTGTGCAGGTCTGGTCCAGAAGCTGGTGTCTGTAACTAGAAGCTGGGGCTTTGCATATGTTCCATGGTGCTGGAAAGTTTTTGAAAGATCAGTTGCCCAGAGGCAGACAAGCCAGATGTAAGAGCACCAACCGCACCAGTCCAGGCATAAATGTCGCCCCATCTCAAGCCTTAATGTGGGACGGCATCAGGGAGTGAAGAGGTTTGTGGTGGGATCAAAAGAACTGCCCTGGTATAAGAGAATCACGCTCTGCAGGGCTGTGGCCCGGGTCTCCACATTCTCTGGTTGTCCAAGAGCCATGATATGTCTAGAATGTCTGCATGCTTTCCTTTCAGAAACAGATTCAAAACTTCAAAGCACCATCAACAATGGCTTATTTTCAAGAGTTTGCTTGAGAGGCAAAGCCCAGCCCACTGGGGCCATGTGGGCTTTCTCTACAATACTGTGGAAAGTGGGTCTAAATCCTCTGTGAAGTGACCGTCCTTTATGAAGATTGATCAATTGGTCTGATAAGAGCCTTGGTTAGAAGTGTGCTTAAGGTTTCCATAGGAAGCCTTTGGACTGTCCCAAAGACAGGATCGGCCTTAAAGGGCTCTGATCAATTCTAGATGGGCCTGTCCACATAAGCCAGGCTTTGAGGGAGATTGATGCAGCTGTGGCCTGCTCAAAGCACAGCTATGTAGCAGCGTTCCTTGGGGAGAGCAGATGGATTCCCAAGTGGCCGCCGTGCTGCAGAAGTGAGACCCCAGGTTGCTGGAACCGTGCTGACGCATGCTGCGGTTCCGTTCAGAGCCAGTGACACTCGGCTGCATCTTGTTCCCTTAATTTTTGAGACACAGTCTCCAATCAGGGTGTGCTGATGAGTGTAGCGCTAATGGGTCTCCACGGGGAAGGCAGATGGAGCTGCTGGGCCGGATGAGGTTCCACAGCCATAGAGGTAACCAGGGACCACTCAAGCAGCTGTGATCAATAAAGGAGGCTGTCCTGCCAGGACTCTAAGGTGCCCGGCCTGCTCTCTGAGTCGGGCCTCAAGCCGTCTGAGTGTGTCAGGGAGCCAAGACGGCAGCTTTCTCCTCCGTTATTCCTAACCAGCACGTCTTGAGAGTCGTTGCAGAGAGAAAAACCATCAGCCCGCACATTTGTTATCCAGCTCCTCTTTCCCAAGGACAATACAGATACAATCCCCAAGTGCCTCCTTGCTCTCGGATTCCGCTGCTGTAATTGACGGGATCGTTGTGTGCTGATGAATGTAGACCCTTCACGTCAGCGAAACAACACACCCAGGACCTGACATGTGTGGCTCAGTTGGTTTTAATGAGCCTCCTCCTCCAGGAGGGCTGGCAGGAGGAAGGGACTCAGGCAAGCTTTTTGTTTGTGCAACACAGGCTGTCAGGTTCAGCCACTCTCTAAGCTGTTGCCGAGGAATGGAGGGAGGATCTGGAGAGACTTTGCTTTGTGTACTGCCAATTGCACAGTGACTGGCACAGATCCAGCGTATATGGCTTTGACCCATTATTCAGCTGGGTCATTCGATTATTTTCAAAAATTTATTTTTTTCTCCTTTCATTCCTCTTTCTTTTTGTCTCATTATGTAACCCATGCCAGCTTCAAATTTACAATCCTCTTGCCTCAACCTCTCAAGTTACGGGATTAAAGGCACTTACAACTATACTTGCTGATTTGATTCTTTTTTAAGGAAATAAATTTTTTTCTCATGCGACAAGGTCATTTTGGGGCCGGGCCTCGATTTAAACCCAGAGCAAACCATTACAACTTGTCTGGCTAGCCGCCTTGTTCTGGGGATTCCCAGGCTCTGCCATCTGGGCCTGGAATCACAGCTTGACCACCATGGCTACCTTGCAGTTGTTTGTTTTGCTTTGTTTTGTTTAATGTGAGATCTGAGGATCCAGTCGCTTTGTTTACGCAGCAAGTGCTATAACCATGGGGCCACCTCTCCATCCCTAAAGAACACAATTTTAAGGAAATAAAACTATGCAATCGTCACAGCCTTATTTCCAATAGTGCATCATTCATGATAATTTAAGTGTCTAGTAGAGGAAGTAAGTGACTGCTGCTGTATCCATTAAGAGCGTTTAGCCACATGTTCAAATCTGGATTTTGGTGTTTGAATGTGAGCTTGAACCAGTTGTGAACCTGCATGCCTGTCTTGTCTTCTAGTCCTGGACATTCATTACAAAATCTTCATGGATGGTTAAAGGGAGTGATGTGTGTAAGATGACTGACGCAGGCCATAATCAGAGACTTATTGAACATTTACCATCCCCAGCGGTACTGACTGCTAAAAATTGCATGTTCGAAGAATATTTAATGACAGGAAATGAGTGAAGCATGTAATTTCATATGATCCAAATGTCATCCCAGATCTGTTTCTATGCACAGAGTCGAACTGTCTCTGGGGTGGGTTTGCAGGTGCGCTTTGTCTTTGATGGTTTTCAAGATACTTCAGCTTCCCCCTGGGAGTCTCTTAGTATTGAACAGGGTTTACATGCACATATCAAAACTTCTCAAAGTGCTCACCTGAATAGGTGTAGCGTAAATGTTCTTAAGAACTCAGCCAGTCTTGTCCCAACAGCACAACCCTCCCCTTCCCTGTGTCTTGGGTGTCAGGAGCGCTAGGGTAAGGTGAGTAGTGTGGCTTTGTTGCAGCAGATTAGAGGGGCAAATTGCTCCCAGCAGGAAGTAGTTAATGTGAAATGGGTGCTTTGCAGGGGAATGAATGACCACTGGTTAGAGATGTTAGAGGTGTTAGAGAACCACTGAACCTACCTTTGGGACTGATGAAGGGTACTCAAACCTGAGAGGGATGTGACAGGGTGGTTAAGAAGGCAGAGAAGTGGTCCAGCTAGAGATAAGAGTGAACAGAGGCCTGGGCAAGGGAGCCTGTGTCCCTCTCACTCAAGGTGCTAGGGGAAGAAGCATTGAGAGGGTGGAGTACTAGGAGAGGAAGCATTGAGAGGGTGGAAGTACTAGGGGAGAAAGCATTGAGAGAGCGGAGGCCACCAAGTAGAGATGGAGAATGTTAATTCCCCTCAGTTGGGGAAATCAGTGGGGGGCGGGGAGGAGGGTGTTCTGAGGATTGCGGCCAGAAGGCCAAGGTGGAGACCTGTGCCTCATGGATGAATCTTTCAGGAAGAGTTTAACAAATGGGAGCCAGGCACTAGCCCAGGAGTGGATGGTCCTGTTTTGGAATGAAGCCGTATAGTAGTTTGGAGTCAGGGATCTGCGTGAGTCCTGAAGGCAGGTTACATGGTGAGGAATGTGCCAGGTTTAGCTTCGAAATACTCTGTGCTACTGATAGCTCTGTGATGTTCCAGAGTCCCCCAGCCTCTCTGAACCTTGCTTTCCTCATCTACAGGATGGGCACAGCAATGGCACTCCTTGTCTTGAGGGCCTGCTCCATAGACCACTGTCATCATTAAGTGGTGATTGTATGTCTCTCTATCCAACCTCTTAGGGGTCCTTTGAATTGTTCACTTTTCCTTATCTATCAAAATACCTGTCAGAACAACTCAAGGAAGTCTTATTTTAGCTCATAGTTTCAGAGGGTTTTTGTCCATCTCTATGGGGAAGGTATGGTGGGCAGTTTGTTTCCTGACGGCAGAGCATGTGATGAAGAGTGTTTACATCACAGGAAGCTGAGAGCAAGGCAGGAATTAGGGGCCAGGTACATCTTTCAAAGGCCTGTCCAATGACCTACTTCTGCCAGGCTCTGCAGCTCAAAATAGAGTCAACAAGCTGTGGACAAGGCACTTAGAACCATCCCCGGGAGATGTTTCAGAGTCAACCCCTAGCACTGCTCTGAAGAGTTTTCTCTTTGGCCTTTCAGATCACTGATGTCCTGACATCACAGAACCCTTCCATCCTCCTCACCTTGGTAAGTGGCTGGTGTCCAGGAACCATGAGGTGTTTGGGAGCTGTGGCCTGTGTCAAGGTCAGGCTATGGGGAGGATTAAGAAACTGAGGGGTACCTATAAAAAGGGGGGGAATCAATAGGGAAGATAGCCAATAAATGTATAGGTAGGAAGACAGTACATCAAACTGCTCTGTAGGTAGCTGTTACTATACCCATAGAATGGGCACTTACAGTGGAAACCTTTGGGTCTAAAGCTGGATTAGTGAAAGGAAATGCACATATCAGTGGGGTGGCCTGAAGAGAGGTAACTTTATATACTACAGAGGCCTGAGTCCTCACAGAAGTAAACAGGTCAGAAGCACACAGGCGGAAGAGTGGGAGAGAGTGGGAGAGAATGGTGAAGGGAGGGAGGGGAGGGAAGAGGGAGGGAAGCTGGGATAAATATCAATATGCTTGTAAAAGTAGAAAAATAAAATTAAAAAAAGAAACTGAGGGGTGTGTGATGGTACATGCCAATACTCAGGAGGCTAAGGTAGGAAGATTAGGATTCAAGGTCAGCATGTTTCAAAAAGCAAAGTTAAAAAAAGAGATAGAGAACTGGAGAGATGGCTCAGGGGTTAAGACTCTGTTTTGCAAGCAAAAGGTCTGAGTTTGGATCCTATGTCCCATGTAAAAAAACCAGGTGGAAACAGCAGTGGCCTGTACTTCCTGCTTGGCCAAACCTGGGAAATCGCAGAGCAAAGCAAAAAGGAGGTAGAAGTAATCCAGAATGATTCCTGAAGTTACCCTTGGTCCTTTACAGGGACACAGAGTGCCCTCTGATACACACACACACACTCACTCACTCACGAGAGAGAGAAACTGAGAGAAATGGTTAACTCTGATAAGCAGGGAGACCTGTCTGCCAAGACCCTGCCCTGGAGTCTGAGATTCCTAGAGAATCTTTAGACTTGGAGGGTTGGAGGGCTAGAGGGTCAAAGAAGTGAAGAAGCAGGGCGGCCAGAAGGAAGAGCAATTCCTAGTACAGCTACAGAGTGTCTCTTCTCTTTGGTGGTTCCTTTTATATGGTCCACTACTGGGAGGTTCCTATGAGATCTATGGAAGTTCCGATGAGATCTAGGGCTGGTCTTGTATTATTCAGTTAATCTCTTCAGGTGGTCTCAGCTGATCTTACCAGGTGTGGTCTCAGCCGATCTTAGTTAATACCAGGTGTGTCAAGTTGACATCCAGGATTAACTATCACAGACCTATACCTATCCTTTCATATGCTGGAAAAAACTTCTGGATGATGTAGGACAGCTACCACAATGTAAACACCATGCGGGTGTTGTACTATAGTGTTTAGGGTTCTTGACAAGACACTGTCTGCAGATTGGGTTGTTTAAGCATTTTCGCAGCATGATTGTTGACCTCGTGGAGGCAGAACTGATTGCCTGAGCAGAGGGCTGATGCAGCCCTTTGACCCTCACACCGTTAATAGGAAGCATGCACATGAGAAGGAACATGGGGTCACCCTGGGGACAGCAGATTTATGGTGGCGGGATGCCCCTGATTCTTGTTCTTCTCATCTGACCCTGGCCTGGGTCTGAGGTCTGGTGGTGTCAGCAGGGTGCACTAATACCCCGAACCATCCCTCGTTGTGTACCTGGGGTGCTATGGGTCTGTGCCATCCCCGTGTTTCCTCGTCTTCTGCTTTTGTTTCGTTTGAGACAGGATGTAGATGGTGTAGGCCAGCTTTGAACTTGTGGTCGTCCTACCTCTGCTGCCCAGTGTAGAGATTCTAGCACGAGTCGCCATGCCTGGCCTGCCTCTGCTTTCCATGCTGTGGTAGAGAGAGGAGGGCCTGCTTTACAGCCAGGGCCTGACTTGGAAGTTTCCCAGCTGTGCGAGCTGGTTGGTCAGGGAAAGATGGGAGCGGAAGGGTGTGGCAGGCTGGGTACGGCCTCATCATTCACTTGTCAGCCTGGCTGGAGAGAACGGACCCTCCTGGCAGATCTGCCAGTGCCGTGGGTTCCTCATGTGGCACAAGCGTTTTCATGCTCCTCTCTTCCCACAGCGTGGTGTCAATACGGACAGCGGCAGCATCTGCAGGGAGGCCTCTTTCGACGGCATCAGCAAGTGAGTTGAGGGTCCTGGGCTTTGCCGCAGGTCCCAGGTTACACAGAGACAAAACACAGGAGGATACTAAAACGACATCTGACTGGACATTTGGAGGACGTGTATAGAGAAGCAATTTGCCTTTCACTGTAAGGAGGGTGCCCCTCTGTCTTTCCGTGTTGTGTTCAATCTTGGAATTACTGAGAGCACTGGCTGCAATGCATAGGCAGGCATGACCGCTTTTCCTTCCTCCCTCCTTCCCTCCCTCCCTTCTTTCCTTCTTTCCATCTTGCTGTATAGCCCAGGCTGGCCCAGAAGAGGTTTATGCAGTTTTTCTCTGGGAACCAGCTCTGCAGTCTTCATAGCTATCATGGCTTTTCCTGGCTTAGCCCAGCTCTCAGCAGTGCTTTGTGTCATGTCTCCCACTGTCCTAGCTTAGCTCTGACCTAAACTCCCAAGCCCTGCTCTGGAAGTAGGTACCTTCTCTAGGCAGGAGACCAGAGACTCTTTTTGTCACTCCTCACCCCATGGTCTGCTTGTTAGCTACACGTGTCCCCAGGATGGTTAGTGATAGGGGCCAGAGTGGGAGGGGGTCCTGTGGGCTTGCATGACTGGGTTGCTACTGCTGCACACAAGTCCTTGAGGGGAAGGCAGTCTTGAGGCTGCTGACAGCCCACAATCATAGCCCTGAACCTGGGCCCGTGTCCTCCCCCACTGTGCATTCTTTGCAGCCACAGCATCCTCTGTAGTCTTTTGGTGGACTGAACCCGTGACAGAAGAAACCCCTTATAATTATGCATGAGCCCGAGCTGCGGGAATGTGTATGTGCCATGGAGGGGTGATTAGAAAAGATTATGAGCTCATGAATATGTATCACTTCCCCTGATGATAAGAGCTTTGGGGCAGGGGGAGCGGGTATCGGTTTTGCTTCTCTTTGTGGCACAAATATCTGCATTCTCTCGGGGGTTTGCCCAAAACGGCTTGGTGGTGATTAGCTCAGCTGGTTGAAATGCTGCCCATCGAGTCACTGTCCTCCCAGGCCCCCCACATCGCTTCAGCACCACCAGGCACCTATATCCCAGCTCTGCTCACCTTTCCCAACCCACACCATCTGCAGCCTTTGCCTAGATCTCTGCTTCATGGGAAGTACTCCACTGGCCTGCTCTGCGACCTTGGCCACCCACACATGGCACAGTTCTATTTGGGCTGTGGTAGGAACTCAAGATCATTCTTGCTCGGAGCCTGGGCTGAGATGGTGCTTAGTAACTGGTTACCTGCAGTAACCTCCCCAGCCTCCATCAAGTCTTGTTGACCTGTGCAGTAACCAGGTAGATTCAGTGTGGCTGGACTCCTAAATGACTGTGAGCTGTGGGCATCTGTCTCTGCTGTGGAGGATACTGGGTTCCCTATTAGGCCGAGCTCTGTTGCATTGTGTAGCAAGTGGATCGTACCTGCTTGAAAGTTCAGGATGTGGCCCTGAGGCAGATCTCTGCAGACTGCTCTGGAGGTTTCCCCAAGAAAGGCCGATGGGGCCCCTATCACTGCACTAGGGGCCTCATCCCATCTCATGGGGAGGATTCCCTTCTGTGAATTCTGATCCCACCCCAGCTTCTGCTCCATGTTGCTCCTCTGAGTCTCCGCAACCCTTACAAGATCTCCAAGGAGCCTGTGCTCTACAAAATTCCACAGGTCAGAGTTTGGAGACTTTTGTGGGTATGTATGGGTGTAGGTGCATGCATGCATGTATGTGAGTTCACATGTGTGGGTGCATATGTGCTTGCAAGTATATCTGCATGTGCACATGGAGGCCTAAACTTGCCATCAAAGGTTTTCTTCATTGCTGTCTACTTATTATCCAGGCTGGGTCTCTTGATTGAACCCAGCTCACCAATTGGCTGTGCTAGCTAGCTGGTCAGCACGCCCTGGGATTCCCTTTCTTTGCCGCATGAGTGCTGGGACTACAGGCAACTACTACACCTTCCCAGCTTTTCTGGGGACCTGAGCGCCAGTCCTCAGACTAGTGGAGCAAGTGTCTAATCCTGCAAGCCATCTGGTTTTGTTTGGAGACATATTGCTGTACCGCCTGAGCTGGCCTTCACACTGATTATTCTCTTGCTCAGCCTCAGTGCTGGGATTGCAGGCATCCACTACCATGTCCAGCTTGGGGACTTTTTCTAGAGAATCAGGGACTGTTCTACTTTGTACCATCTTCTCACACACATGGACTACACTGTCTGCAGCAGGAGAGCGCTCAATAGTGCCTCCCAGGCTCCATGACTGATGGGCTGGGCTGGAGACATCTCTCCATGCTGGATGTAGGCTGGCTTTGCTTCCACAAACCCAGGTAATGAGCTGCTGGATAGAGTCAGACTCGGCAGGTGTGGTGGTCCTCAGCCTGTCTCTGTCTCTGCTCAGGAGTCCCTGGCCCGTGTCTAGTGCTCCCTCCCTCCTGTTTCCTCATATTCTTTTTCAGGCCCCACCACTCACTGTGTCACCCTTTGTGTGGTTCTCAGGGTTCTCAGGGGTTCCTGTACTGGGACAAGAGCCTTTGATGGATCCTCCCACCCCACATGGCATGGGCACTGACTTCCTGTGGAAGGTTCCATATGCATTCATGGATTCTAGACACAGCTCCTTTGCTGCTCCCATTCAGCCAGCCTGCCAGCCCCTCAGCTGCCACCAGCTGGCTTCCATGCCCAGCTGGGAAGAGCCCTTGTGCTCAGGGGCCACTGCGACTCACCCCCACACTCACCTGCCTGCCCAGGCGTCTCCAGCTGTTTACGGGGATAATAATAGCCTGTTTCCTAAGCAAGGTGAATCTTGCTGTTGTCCTACTTTCCTGTTGGCAATGGCTCTGTCCCCAGTTGCCTCTCACTGCCGTGAGGAAGCTCCTGCTTGCTTTCTGAAAGTTTTGCTCTTGACCCCGTTACATGTGTCTGAAATGCCTCTATCTTGGATTTTTGTTTGACCTTCCACTGTGACAGAAGTTCAGGTTTGGCCTCTCAGTTTGTCCCAAAGGCCCACTCAGGCCACCTTTTTCCCCTTGGCCTGTTGGAGGAGGGGCTAATGGTGACCTTCCTGTCCTTCCTGTCCCACATTCTGGGCTATGGTCTGTGACCTTCTCTCCAAATGTCACCTTGGGGTCACCTGTCTCAGGAACTATCACAAGTGGGCTCAACTTTAGTCTTAGACTTCCCTTAACCATGCCAGACCAGAACCCCAGCAAGGTGTGTGCCAGGCCCAGAATGGTGAGGATAGTAGAAGAGCAAAGGAAAGAGGGATGTAGAGGTGTCAGGAGGCCTGGGGTTTTATCATAGGGTAGGGAAGGGGGTAGTCTCTTATCCTTCGTGCCAGATGCAGGGTCTGGCCCAGCTTATAACTCCGTGCTTGGCCTGTTTGGAGCAGGCACAAGTCCAAGAAGAGCTTGGCCTGGCGTGGTAATATGGTATGGGGGAATCAGGTCAAGTGTTCATTGCCAGACCCTGGGGGGGGGTCTATAAGCTAGGCCTGGAAGGGGAAGAAATAGGGAGGGCAGATCTGAAGTTCTGGGGACTTGACACCTCTTCCTATGAACAGTAGGTACCCAGAGTCTCTGGAGAACCTAATTCTCTGAGCCCAGAAGGAAGTCAGATGCAGTCGACCTTCGTTAGCATCTGGGAGGTAGATTTTAGGGTAGGTTTTTCTGAGACAGGGAGACCATCAATTATGACGGGACCACAGGGTGGGCATATGGCCTGAGCTGAGAACTTTCCATCCATCAAGTTCACGTCTTGTAATGGGGTGCCTTCCGGGCACAAGACCCCCCCCCAGACAGGCAGAGCCTGTGCCCAGAGTTGTAGGTTGAGACAGTGAGTTGCAGAGGACGATGCTTTATGCCACTGTCTGAGAGAAATATGGCCCCTATTTCACATCAGCTGGTTGTTCAGAACAAGCATATTTCTTATCTTTTGGCATTTAGTTAAATTGCCTTGCATATTTGAAGACAATTGGTTACAAATTAATTCCATTCAAATAAGCAGTTAAATATGAAATGCTGAATTTGGGAGTTGTTAATGCAGGAATATTAATATTCAAAGATGTGAATTTTAAAGCCCAGGAAGTAGAGGGACATTATTAAAACTTGACGATTTACAGCAAAATGCCAATTTGTGGTTTGGGGACTGTGGCTTTTTTGCTAGCTGTGAACTTGCCTATCCAGTTAATATTTAGAATCAGATTTTAATTATGGTCTGTGGAAATTTATGTGAAAAAAGAACCTGCCCCAGACCCTTAGCAGGAGTCAAACCCTTAGCAGGAGTCAGACCCGGGGTATCTGCCTCCTTCACACCGGAGCAGTTGGAGGGCCTGCGCAGGGATGGTCCACTCTGTTTGCTCTTCCTTGTTCTTTCTGCTTCTGGGATAATCTCCAACCTCATAGGCACTGATGGAGTTTTGTTGTTATTTTCACATGATATTACATGCTTGTCAGAGAAGTGTTAGCAGCATGGAAGCGAAAATAAAGACATCTGCATTTTATTACCCAGAGTTGAACTTCCCCATATTGTTTTTGTCAACTGTTTCATATGTCTAAATATGTTTGTCTGAAATTCTGTATGTGTGAATGTTAGTCTATGTGTGCCTATGTGTGCTTGTGCTTATACTCTTCTGGTCTTGACTCTTTCTATATGTGCAAATATATGCTACGTGGATGAATATGTTTTCCTGGGGCTGGAGATGGCTCAGGGATGAAATCTCTGCCTCACAAGCAGTACCTGAATTCAGATCCCAGATCCCACTTAAAAACACCAGGTGGAAATGGTACACCTTTTGCCTCAGCCTTTGAATAGCTGGGATTCCATGTGCTACTTTTTCTGGCCAATTCATAAGTTTTAAGTTGCATGCTGTTTTGAGTAGCATGATCATAAATACCTTGCAGCCTTCTTCTTGGGGCATGTATCATCTTTTTTTTTTTCTTTTTTTCTTTTTTTTTTTGGCTTAAATTAATTCACTTTATTTTTCTTGTACAAAAACAAAACAAAACAAAACAAAAAAACAAAACAAAAAAACCCTATGTGGTAGCCACAGCCGGAGCCTGGGTCCTCTGTAGAGACTCTGGTATGGGCTTTCACAAGATAGTCAGTGAATTCCTGACATGGAGACTTGGTGAACAGTCTCTTTCCAGAGGTCGGTGGTCAAGTAACTGTAGGTCTGAGAAATAGTATCAAAAGTAGCCTTAGCGAAGTTGCCCAGGGTAGCAGTACATTCCCTGATGGATATGTAGCAGTCATCAATCCACCCCATCAACAACAGTTTCTTGGGCATTGGGCACAGGGGCAGAAACGATGCCAGGGTCCCTGGAGGCAGGGATGAGGCACCAGTGGGGCTTGCTGAGCTTGTTCTCCTAGTAGCCTCAGCGCACAGGGACAATGGAGAGCTTGGCCCTTTGGATAGCAGTGGCTACTTCTTAAGCACTCAACACAAAGACCAATATGAACATTGTAGTCTCTATGGCAACAAAAGCCTTGAACCTGGTATGCTGCCCGGCCTGTGTCTGCTTCTGCACAGGCTGGATCTTCAAAACCTCATCCTTAAGAGACGCCCCCGGGACAAGTCAATCATCTCAGACTCCTTGATGGGCAAGGAGAACAGATAGATCTCCTCCAGGGACTTGATCTTCATGTCTGTAACTAGGCAACCCAGCTAAGTAACAGGGAACCACTCCTTGTCTTCAGCTTTGCCACCACAAAACCCTTGGTCTCAGCCACAGTCCCAACCACAGCCACAACCAAGGTCCAAGAGACCTCTACCAAATCCTCCATGTAAGCCCCTGAGGCCTCCCGAGCCTGGGCCCCCGGGACCTCTAGGCTCTTCCATTGCCCTGCTGTCATCCGAGTCATCCACCATTTGGTGTTTTCTGAAGGAAGAAGCATGTATATCATCCTTTTATCAGTGCATCCATAGTCTGTCCACTACCCGCTCACTAGTCATCTTAGTTACCAAGTCGCCCATCATAATTTTGCAGTGCTGCATTCAAATAATCTTTATTTTACTTAATAATTGTTTCTTATCAATAATAGTGTGGCAGCTTTATTACAGTATGTTGTTATAATTATTCTGTTTTTACCATTAGTTATCACTAGTCTCCCATTGTGCTTAGTTTATAAATTCAGCTTCATCATGGTTATGTATACACAGGGAAGGAAAACATGGTACCAGTGTTCAGTATTCTCTGTGATCTCAGGCATCCACTGGGGGGGTCTAAGAGCATGTCCTTCCGAGGATTCAGGTAACATCTGTGTCCATCTGCATGTTCTCAGTGCTCTTGTGTGTACACTTGTGTGCCTGCATGCTCTTCTTTTCTAAGCAGGTACTACTCTTTGCATGTGTCTGTGTTTGCGTGTCCATACATGTGTGTCTGTGCTGTTCTTTTCTAAACATGCCCTTGTCTTTGTGTGTCTGAGTCTCACTATGTGTATGTCTATTCATCTCTGTGTATGTTCATCTGTGTTTGTGGCTCACGTGTGTATCTGGGAGTCTCACTGTATATGTGTCTGTACATCTCTGTATGTTCATTTGTGTGTGTTTATGGCTCATCTGTGTATGTCTGTATATGTGGGTGTATGTGTCTGCATATGTGTATATATACACTGTGTGAGGCAGATTTCGTTGGTTGTTGAGTAGCTGGGTCCTCGCTTTCCATAAGTTCACAGTGACATTTGGGAGGCAGTGTCTGCCATCCATTTACTTTATGTTACATGCTGCTCTGTTCTTCACTCCGAATCACTCTGGTCTGCTTGTGATTTCACAGGTAGGATTTTGATTCTAAAGCTTTTAGGTTGACTTTAAATCAAGTACGCCTCCTTGTGTAGGTGCCATCTCATTGGACAGAGTTTTGACTTTGGGAAATTTTCTTCCTCATTTTTTTTTCAATCTCATTGACTTGAATTCTTTTAAGTCTCCTCCTAAACCTTGCTAGGTTCTTGGAAGAAAGGAAGAGACATGCTTGGTGTGGAAGCTTAGGTCATTAGGTTTTTGATAGTCTTCCTCACTATATACATTATTAAGAGCTGTAAATTTTCATCCAAACATTGTTTTAGCTGCACTTTGGGATTTTTTGACATTTTAATTTTTATTTTCTAGTTTCATTATGATTTTTTTTGTCTTTGAACAGAGGATAATTGGTGTCATGGTTTGAATGTAAGTTGTCCCCCACAGGCTCACGTGATTTAATGTTTGGGTAGTGACAACTTTTGGAGTAGATGCTGGAAGAAGGTGTGTCTCAGAGGGTGGGCCTTGAGACTTGGTAGCTGTGCCCTGCCTCCTCTTATAGTTTGTCTCTTGCTCTGTTTCCACAATAGTTGCAGTGACCTGAACCAGCTACCTCTAGCCTCTGTGGTCCAATGTGCCTTTTCTGCCTTAATGCACTATATCTCCCTTCTGAAGTCATAAGTCAAATAAATCTCCCTTTCTCCCTTGAATATGAGTGTTGTCTCACAACCGCAAAAGAAGGTAACTGTAACTAATGTATACTTGAAGAGAACATGAGCTTTGCATTTTTTTGGTGATAGTATTCTAGAGTGATTTTATTTTACTTTATTAGGTGTGTGTACATGTGTACAATAGGATACTCAAGTATGTGTCCCTGTGGAGCTCAACAGTGACTTTGGGAATCATCCTGAATTGCTCTACCTCCTTTTGGCTTAGGTCTAGGATTTCATTTCCGCCCAACACTTTTATGTGAGATCTGGAATCCAAAATCAGGTACTTCTGCTTGTGAGGTGAGGTTTAACTCCTAAGCCATCTCTCTAGCCTTGGGCAGTAATATTCTATGTGAAATGGACCAAGGTGGCCAGTTAGATCACGTCTTCCTCCACCTTTCTTTATTTCTCTATTGGTCTCAATAAAGGTGTATGAAAAAAACTCAAACTATGCTTGCAGCTCTCTTTCCTTTCTATCAATTGTAAGTCAATTTTACCAAAATACAATTAAACGCATAATGTGCAGGACTCAATTAAAAAGTAATTTTCATATTTCTTACTATTTACTTATTTGAAATGTATAATTATGATCAGCATGTTTTTAAAGTTGAGAGACCATCATCACAATCAGTTTTGGAATATGTTCATCACCTGTGCTCATCTATGCCTAGTCGCCACGCCTCCACTCCCCTCACACAGGCAGCGCCCCAGCCGCCTCTATCCATTCAGCTGATGTGACCTTGGGTATAAACAAGTCATAGCACTTGTGTCTTTTGTACTTGGCTTCTTTCTCCTATGTTAAGTTGAGGTCCATCCATTTATAGCACAAATCAATGTTTTATGCTGAGGTAATCCTTCTCTGTAGCTGTTCATCACATTTTGCCCGTCTGTCCATAAGGTGCTGGGCGCTTGGGCTGTTCTGAATATTATTGCTCTTGACCATGGATGTAAAAGTTGTGCGTGCCTGTGCCTTTAGATCCCCAGAAGTGGAATTGTTAGTGCTTTGGTGGCTTCTTAACTCTCTCGGAACGGCCCAAGTATTTTGCTGTGCTGGTTGCATTCTCACAAGCAGTGTGTGAGACTCTAGCTGCTCTACCTCCTTGGCAGCTCTTGTTGCTCTTTTATGTCTATATTTGCATCTTCCTGATGATGACAAGGGATATTGAGCATCTTGCCTTGTGCTATCCGACTGATTGTACATCTCCAGTAGAAATCTTTCTATTCAGATTCTTTACCTGTTTTCTTATTAGATTGTCTTTTTATTGTTGAATTACTAGATTTCTATATATGTTTTGGTTAAGACCTGTATGCTTCAAATTTTTCACATATTATTGTGTAGTTTATTTTTTTCTTTGATAGTGTCCTCAATACATAAATTTTTTGTGTGTATGAGAGAGAGAAAGAGAGAAAGAGTGTGTGTGTGTAGACGAGGGCACAAGGATCACTTTGGGGGATCATTCTGAATTACTCTACCTCTTTATTGCTTTGCTCTAGGGTTTCCCAGACTCTGCCTTCCAGGACTGGAATTGCAGGCTGCCACCATTTCCGCCCAATGTTCTATATAAGGTCTGCAGTCTGAACTCAGGTCTTTCTGCTTGTGAGGCAAAGACTTTAAATCCTGAGCCATCCCTCAAACTCTAATACATAAAATTTTTAATTTTGATGAATTGTTTCTTTTTCTTCAGTCGCTTATACTGTTATCATCACATGAGAAGTTGTTACCTTATCTCCCACCATAACAATTTCTACCTATGTTTATTTGGAGGTGGGTGGGTACAGGGTCTCACTGTAGCCAAAGCTAGCCTTGAACTTTCTATGTAGCCCAGCCTGGCTCAGAATTCATGGGCTCCCTACCTTCTGGGACCACAGGAACAGCCCAACAGGCCTAGCACCATGAGGTCTTTGACTCAGTTTTAGTTAAGTGTTGCATGTGTTGATAGGTGGAGGTCCAGCTTCATCCATTTCTGTGTGGCTGTACAGTTGTTCCAAGATCTTTTAAGAAGTGACTGCTTTTCTGCTCATTAGATTTTCTTGACATCTTGCCAGAAATCAAAGGCAAATATTGCATAGGTCTACTTGTGTGAAATGTTTAAAGTAGTTAAATTCATAGACATGAGCTAGGACAACAATTGGGGAAGGAAGAATGGGGAGTTACTGTCAGTGTGGGGTATTGAGAAATTCTTCAGTTGTATGGCAGGGAGAGCTGTACAGGGTTATCTCTGACACCACTAAGCTGTACACTTACAGATGGTGAGAGTGGGGCTGGGGATGTGGCTCCTTGGTTAAAATGCTTCCTGTGTAAACAAGATGACTAGAGTTCAGATCTCCTCATCCCACATGCCAGGCAGTGTGGTGGCCTGACTGTAATTCTAGCCTAGAGATCCCCAGAACAAGCTGTCTAGTCAGACTAAGCCTTTCTAGTGAGCTCTACATTTAACTAGAAACCCAGCCTCAAAAAAATAAGGCGGGAGATCAAGGATGATCAATCTCAGGCCTGCACATGCACACACACGTGTGTGTATGCACACATACTCATGTTCATGTGAACATGCATATACACATGTACCTAAGAATGGAAAAAAGAAAAAAAAAGTCAAAAATGAAAATTCTTATGTTATGATTTGCTATAATAGAAAACGTTCAGTGCCATAAGTGTTTGAATTTATTTTTGGACTCACAGTCTTTTTTACATTGATCAAGTGCTTCTGTGCTTATACCAGAACCATACCATACCGGTGCACATCATTGGGGCATTACAGTAAGTTTTTAAGTGAAGAAGTGCCCATCCTCCAATTTTTTTTCTCCTTTCCAAGATCATTGTGGCTGTCCTGGATCCTTCAGATTGAATTTTAGGATCACCTTGTTAGTTTTTATTAAAATGCCATTTGAGCTGCAGCGACAGCATAGTGACATCAAGTCCTCCGATCCACGAACGTGGGGTGCCCTTCCATTTATTCAGGCTTTCTCTGGGCCTAAATCTTTTCTGATAAAATCTCTGCTGCACTGAATTTTCTCAGTGATGCTTTATAGTTCTCAGTGAATGAGTCTTGAACTCCTTTTGGTAAATTTATTCATGAATGTTTTATTCTTTTTGATGCTGCTGTAAATGGAATGGTCTTCATTTATTTCAGCCTGCTTATTTTACTGGTTTCAGAGAACACAGCGAATGCGCTAGTAAGATTGTTCAACAGGGAAAAGTGCTTAGTATGCAAACTTGATAATCTCAGCTCTATCCTTGGAACCCACATGGTGGAGGAGAAAACTGACTCCTGAAAGTCATTCCCTGACCTCCACACATGCACTGTGGCACATGTGTGTCCACATTCACGTACACTTATCATATGTATAATAAAAATATGGTGATGTTTTATGTTGAGCATAGATAAATCATTAGTTCCATTGGGTTGTGTATGTTTGATTGGATATTACTTAGATTTTTTTAATGTATAGGATTGTAGCATGCCTCCATAGGATCTCAGGAGAGATAGTTACATGCAGTGGAAACCTTGGGCGCTAGGGCTGGACAGGTGAAGGGGAGTGCCCCTGTCAGTGGGAAGGCCTGAGGAGGGGCCACTTGGTCTGCCACAGAGACTTGAACCCTCACTAGAGTAGACAATCCAGAGGGAACCCTGGGGCCCATAGACAGGCAGGAGGAGCGTAGGATAGAGTGGGATGGATTGATGAAGGGAGAGGAGAGAGAGATGAAAGGGGGGAAAAGGAAGGAGGGGGGCAGGAATATGTATTCAATATGTTTGTAAAATGGGGAAAAATTTTTTAAATGTATAGGATTGTTATGTGCACAGAGAGAGTTCTATTTCTTTTTTGCTCTGGCTGCCTTCTAGTTCTTGTTCTTACCTTATTTACCTTATTGCCCTGTAAAGCCTCATTATAGTGTTGAAGACATGAAAATTACTATCCCTGCCCTAGTCCTCATTTTAAGGAAATCTTTACTCTTATTATCAACTATGGCGTGATATTATCCTTGGGTGGTTTCTTTTTTTTAATGTGTGCATGTGCATGCGTGTGTGTGTGCGCGTGCACACACATGCGTGCACAAGTGAGAAAGTATTTTTAGAAGTGGGTAGGTATACATGTATGTGTGGACATGTGTATAAGAGAGCACTTGAGTGTGCGTGCCTTCAGAGGTCCAAAGGTGATATCAGAAATCATCCTGGATCGCTCTACTTCCTTAACACTTTGCTCTGGGGTTCCTTCCAGGGTCAGAATTGAAGACTGCCATATCCACCTGGCATTTTTTTCACATGGGATCCTGGGGTTTGAACTCAGGTCCTTTCGCTTACTTTAATCCCTGAGCCATCTCCCCAGCCCTGTGGATATTTTCAAAGTGTCGTTTATCAAGTGAGGAAATTCCCTTTCTTCTAAGTGGTGTTTTATATGAAAGGCGTTGTATTACCAGATGTATTTTCTGCTTATGTGATTATGTGATTTCTGCCCCTTTATTATGTAATGTGTTGGGATGACTACTTTTTAGTATAAGCACTCAGTTGTGATGTATGCACATGCTTTTGTGTGTATTGCTGGATTGTTTCCGTGCATTTTGTTGGAAGTTCTTTGGTGAGTCTGAATTCACAAAGGATTGGTCTATCTTTTGCCTTACATTGTCTGTCTAGTTTTGATTTTAGGCTAATACTGACTTCATGAAATGATTTGAAAAGCGCTTCTTCTTTTGTTTCCTTGTAATTGTCTCAAGGTATTAGTGTTGCCTTTGATCAACATTTAGTAGAATTCTTTGGTGAAGACTTTGACCCTAGGTTTTTTTTTTTAATGAAAAAGTTCGATAACTAATTTAGCCTCTTTAATTCTGATAGATCAACTTAAGAGTTTTTATTTCTTATGTCATTTTTATAGTTTATATCATTGAGGAATTTGTCCATTTTTAATAGTTATTAAATTCATTGGCATATAATTATTTATATCAAATTCCTTTATATTCTTATGTATTTCTGTAAAGTTGGTGGTACTCGCTGCTCAATTATCCCTACACATTTTAGTATGTTGAGGTTTTTGTATTCATTTGTCTCAGTATTTGCTGGATTTCCTTATAACTTCTTCATGAACTCTTTGGTTATCTAATTTCAACATATCTGTAACATTATAACTTCTCTCATTTTGTTTACTACTGAATTTTATTCCACTGCAGTCAGACTTAGTATGAATTCGATTTTAAAAACGTACTGAGGCTTCTTTTACCTACCTAATAAAACGTAGCTTGGAGAGCAATCCATGTGTATTTAGGAATGTAGGTGTTCTGTGAGATTCGGTGGAATATTCTAGAGCTATCAGGTCTGCTTGGTTTGGAGTGTTGTGTTTTCTGTTTCCTTGTTACTCTTTCATACACTCATTTTACCCATTACTGAAAGTAGATATTGGAAGTCTACAGCTATTGTTGAATTGTCCATTTCTCTCTTCAGTTTGGTCAGGTTTTCATTCATAAGATCCTGGTTACTTGTTGTTGAGTGCGTATATTGAGAGATGGTATGTCTTCTTCATAGAGAGGTCCATTTATCATTATAAAATTTCCTGCTTTATCTTTAGTAAAACTTTGGTCTTAAACTTATTTTGTCAGAGCTGAGGAGATGACTTGGTCAGAAGTATGAGGTTCAGATCCCACCACCCACATAAAAGCCAGGCGTGGTGATGTCCATCTGTTATCTCAGCACTGGGGGAGCAAGAGGAATCCCTGAAGCTCGTTGGCCAGTCACCCTAGCTAAATTGATAAGCTGCAGGTTCAGCGAGAACGCCAATCTCAAAAAAATAAGGTGGAGAAAGGTTGAGAAAGACACCTGATGCTGACATAGGCTGTGCACGTGGACATGTGCACACATGCCTCACATTTAACTTCATCTGATTCCAGTTAAAGGGAGCTGCTCCAGCTTCCTTTTGGTTTCTGTTTGTATAATGTCTTTTTCCACCCTTCACTTTCAATCTATTTATGTCTGGATCTATAAAATATAGCTGTGTAGGGTATATATGTAGTTCATTAAAAAAAATCCATTCTGCCAATTCCTACCTTTTATTTATTTATTTATTTATTTTTAAATTTTTTAATAATTTTTTTATTCAATTGTGCGTGTGTGCATGTGTGTGTGCGCATGCGAGTGTGTGTGTAGTGTGTGTGTGTGTGTGTGTGTGTGTGTGTGTGTAGAACCACAGGCGAATTCGGGAACCACCATGGACCGCCTACACCTCCTCCTTGTTTACTCTGCCCGGGGATTCACAGGCTCCGCCCTACCAGGACCAGAAACACAGGCCGCCCCCGCTTCTGCCCGGCATCTATACATGGGATCTGGGATCCAAACTCAGGACCTTCCACCTGCAAGGCAGAGGCTTAACCCCTGAGCCACCTCTCCAGCCCCAATTCCTACCTCTTAACTTCATGTTTTAATCCATTTTCATCTAAGGTAATTTGCAATAAAGAACTTTTAAAATTAGTTGTGGGGCTAATGAGATGGCTCAGTGGTTAGGGCGCTTGCTGCCAAGTCTGGGGAGCTGAGTTCAGTCCCCAGAGTTTACAGAGTGGAAGGAGAGGCACTGAATCCCACAAGCTGTCCCTAATGTCCTTACTCACACTGTGGCATGTGTGTCTTCCTCATCATACAAAATAGACACAAAAAAGTCTAGTAAAATTAGTTTTGTTTATATCTATTTTTATTTCTGTTCTCCATCACCATCTTCTTTCGTGTCTGACTTTCCCTCTCTTATTTTCTTTCCTGTATATTTTACTTATTTTCTTAGCAATTGTGGGCATTACAGTTGATCCTTTGAACTTAGAAAATCCTAGTTTATAAATAGCTACTTAATTTCAGTGGTATACAAAGACTTTTTTGCATTTTTGTATGTATGGGGTATATGTATGTGTGTATGTGTGATTTGTCTTTGAGTGAATGGTTTTTTGTGTGTGTACCCACAATGCAAATATATGTGCATTCATGTGAAGTCCAAAAGTAATGTTAGAAATCATCCTTGATTGCTCCCCATCTAACTGTTTTGAGAAAAGATCCCTAAACCCATAGCTCACTGATAGAATTAGTCTGGGTGGCCAACTTGCTCTAGGGAAGACTCTTCTGAAGCTAAAATTACAGGTGGGTCAACATTTTGCATGGTATCTAGGGATTTAAAATCTGGTCCTTTTGCTTATGTTGCAACTGCTTTAACTGCTGAGCCATCTGCCCAACCCTGTATACAAAGTCCTTGCCCTTATGTATTTCTTTCCCCTTTTTTGCTATTATCACATATAGTTATATCTTTATATACAATTGTTGCTTTATGCAGTTGTTTTTAAGTCAGTTTGGAGTAATGAGTTACAAGCCAAAGTTCATTTATATTGTCTGTGTGTCTGCCTAATTGGAAACCTGTACCAGCATTCTTTTTAAGTTCATGTGGATTCACATCCTTTCTGTCTGAAGCAATCTCTTTAGTATTCTCTCAGAGGGTAGATCTAGCAATGAATTATCTTGTTTTTGTTTATCTGAGGTATTTTAATTCTCCTTCATTTAGAAAACATAGCTTTTGCTGGAATTCTTAGTTTTCTCCTTCAGTCCTTTGAATGTCATCCCACTGCCTTCTGGTTGCTGTAGTTTCCAGTGGAAAATCAGCCATTGATCTTAATGTGTGAAGATCCTGGCCTGCATCAGTTCCCTTATGTGATGGTAATTACTTTTCTCTTGAAGCTTGTGAGATGTAGACATTCCTTGGCTTACTCCAGGGTTGCATTCAAGAAACACCTTGTGAAGTCAGAATACTATGAGTTGAATCCGTTAATGCGGATACTTCTTAAAATTGAAAAGTTGTAAATTGAACTATTGTTGAGTTGGAGACCCGCTATCTATATAGTACTTTAGGAGTTTAAATATGATGTGTGCATTGTGAATCTTTTGAATTTATGCCACTTGGAGTTTAGTGGGGTTTTATGAACGTGGGGATTAATGTCCTTCATCAAACTGGTTAAAACCTCATCCGTTAGTTTTCAAATATTCTTTCTGCTCTTTTCTTTCTGATATTCCCATTGTGCATAGATTGGTGAATTTGACAAAGCTTGCTTTTCAACCAACTGTACTTGGGGGCCATAGCCTAGGCTGCTAGGTCTACAGGAAGTGACTGGCAGCTTCCTCTGGTTAAAGTTAGGGCCCTGTCTCCATCATGATGTTTGTCTGAATGAAGTATGCATGACTTGGTTGTGATGGACCATCCAACTAATGGCTTGGTTTATTTTATCTTTATAGGTTCAATGTCAACAATACCATTCTTCACCCAGAAATCGTGGAGTGGTGAGTATGGACTTTGGCCACCTTGGCTGATGCTTGTGTTCAGTTCATAGAGATGGGAGACTACTATTTCTACCACCCCACTTGGAAGGATCTGTTTCTGGAACATTCTTCTTCAGTTTTGCTGCTTTGTTTTAAATAATGCATTTTTCAAGAACCGGTTGGTTGGGTTTCTTTTGGAAAGAGTTTGAGTCTCTCGGGTACCATTTAAATTTCCATTATCGTGCCCTTCCTTCTCAGCTTTTCAAAAACTCCTACCAGTCCTGGGTGTGGTGTGCACTGCTGTCCTTTCAGCACTGGGAATGCAGAAGGGAGAGAACCATGAGTTCGAGGCCAGCCCAGAATACCTACCAGACCCTGAAGTAAACACAAAAGCATAAGAATTCCTATCAGAAGTGAGCTAGACAGACAGGTAGCCCAGCTGGAAGACAGAAAGTGAAGACAAGAGAAGTAAATATCACATGCATTCCATTGTCAGAAAGGTGCACGAGTACTCCTTGGCCACTCGGGGTCTTGGCCTGCGTGGTCCTAGGTACCCTGCTGCTGGTGACTTTTGTTGCCATGGCTCTTCTCTCCATAATCTTTACCTGCAGCTCAGAAGGTTTGTTAGGAGGCTGTGGGATGAGCCTGTCCAAGTTGGGCCTTTGTGAGCCCTGCAATGTTCCTCTACTTCCAGTGTACCTTTGGTTTCTTCCCAAGCCCCACATTGCTGTTTGATAGTGACACCCCCCTCCTTTTGCATTTACCATGATCTGGGGGAGAAGAGAGGCTGAGCTCGGTATGCTGGTTTCTCGCCTCCCTTCTCTGAGGCTATATGGTAACATTTTCCCATCTAGTTGGGAGATCCGACTTGCTAGCCTTGGAACTTGGGAATACTGTGTCCTGAGTGTGCTCTTGGGGGAAGTGAAGGCTGGGGGAGAGGAAGGGAGGGCTGAGGAAAAGGGAGAGCTCCTGGGCTGGGGAAGAGGAAGAATGCAGGACTGAGGAGCAGGGAGAGTTACAGAGCTGAGGAGAAAGGAGGGCGTTCTTGTTCAGTGAGATCAGGAAAGGGTGGTAGCCCTGTGTGGCTCTGCAGAACCTAGGAAATGGAGGCTGAGGGTGGTCTGAGCATATCAGCTGTTACTTTGTCCAGAGTGAAACAGGAAACCTCTAGGACTTGGGAGAGTGCGGAGCTGGGTTTGCATTTCCAAATCAAATGTCTGGTCTGAGGTGGGAATGGGCACCAGGGGGGTGGTTGCCACAGGAACAGATGACGGGGTGGGAAGTGACAAAATGGAGAGTGAGAAGGGTGCCATGGGGCAGGCAGCAGCATGGGGAGTGACATGGAGGAAAGCAGAAATGGTAGGGAAGTCGAGTGCTCTGGGGAGGAGCCGGCTCAGTGGGTGATGTCCCACTGAGATACTGAGATGAGGTGACTGGGAGGGACAGATGCTGTGGCAGATCTGAGACTTGTCTGAGCAAGGTGCTGGTGGAAGAGAGGGTGGAGAGAAGATGGAAGAGACACTGAGTTAAGACACTGAGCTGTTGACAGGTGTCAGTACTGACTCCAGAGGTCAGGAGGCTGGACTAGGGTCAGTCAGCAGTCCCGACCCCTTGCCCATCTCAGCCACATACTTTATAAGGACAGGGACAGCATCCTATAGGTTCATGGCTACCTCCTTTGGTTTTTATCCAGTAACTGATGGCTGGTTAACTGTAGTCCCCATTCACTCAGCAGAATAACAAGTCTCGAGTTCTCAGAATGGACCTGTGTCTGCTGTCTGCCCCACTATGACTTCCCCTGAAGGTCACTGATGGTGGGAAATGTGTTGGAGACAGCATCTGGGTTGGACTTTCCAGCAACTCCCTAAAGAATGGGCCATTAGTTCATCACTTTAGAGCAAGCCTGCTTTAATTCCAGTGACATTTGCAAGGCTCCAAGGTGGAGTCTGCGTTTATAAGAATACCTCTCAGCTTTATTAAGGCAAGCGGCAGAAAGGACTTATTTGGCATTTGATGGCAGTAGAACATCCCAGAAATGTCACATTGTCCTTGCTGCCTCAAGGGTGTGTTTTAATAGCACAGTCTCCATCCCTGCAATAGTATGGTTGCTCTTGGCAGATCCATCACAGTCATTCTCCTTCCCACCGGAGCTGAAGGAGGGGTTCTCAAAACAAACAACTTGTTCCATCTCCCAAAGCAGTTGGGCTCTCTGTGATATGAAATTATGGACTGGTGTCACTATTTGGGGAGCCCTGGATTTTTGTCATTCTTTTGTTTTGTTTGAGGGTCTCACTATGTAACCTAGACTGACTTCAAACTCAAGATCCTCCTGCCTTGGTATGCCAAGTTTAGGGATGATGGATGCTGCTGCCATGTCCAGCAGGGCTTCTGGGTCTCTAATGAACTGGTGCCCTCCTAGTCTGTGTGCCCTGTGGACAGACGTTACCTGGAGGAAACTGTCCGCTCAGAAGCATCAAGATCCTTCCCCACCCGGGTCTCTTGTGAAGTGTCTGAACTTTGAACCTTTACTATCTCAGCTTCACTTAAGTCATGTAGTCACACCCATCTCATGAATGTAAGCTAAGGATTGATTTCCAGCCTCTGTGTCTGTGGATGCAAAGTGGGCAGATGGTACAAAGAATGGATGAAATTGCAAGTCAGATGGTAGCATGTCCCCTATCCACACGCCTCAAATATAGGGATTGTGCTGACAGACACTGGCATACAACTTCATTTACAGAGGTTATTGTTATTGTTGTTCTTGTATTGGGCTGGTGCTATAGTTATTCTCATGCTACAGATGAGAAGTAAGTGACTTGCCTAGAGAAAAACCCACAAACTGAGGTTGGTTATAGAATTGTCTACAGTTCTTTGGATCTCACTGGCACACTGATTCTGGAGTCTACCTGAGTGCAGCCCTTCTCCCAATTCACTCCTTCCCCCCTGAAAGGATGGTCATTGGAACTCTTGGATGGAACCTAGGGCCAGGGCTGGAGTGTTCAAGGCTAAAGAGCAGGGACTATCCAGCTGTGCCTCCCTAGCACCCACACATCACCCCCATTTCCCAGCCACCAGCTTAGCAGCTTGCTGGGGCCAGAGGCTCTTCCTCCAGAGCCAGTGTGATGGGAGGCAGTGAGCTGTCTCTCGCAGTCTCTTCCCAGGCTGTGGGAAGCTCACAGTCTCCTTCTCTGTTTGGGTGTCATTCATTTCCTTATGTGACTGTTTGATTGTTTTTCATTCTCTTGAGTGGTACCTTTTTGGTTTCCTGTAAATTCCTCCATAATCACACACTTCCCCCACAAACATATGACAGTAACTGACTATTTCTTCCCTTGTGCCAGGTTATCGTTATCGTGGTTCACCTGTAAGGTCAACAGTTGAAATGTAGTGAAAACAGGTGTGTCACTTCTGTAATGTAGGCTGGTCCGCTTTGCCGTCTTGCAGATGATGAAACTGATCTGAAGGTAGGGTAGGAAATAAAAGGAGATACCTTCATCACACCTAATAGCTCGGTGCTGTGGGCCACAGCCAAGGACCTCTAGAAGTGTTGCGGCAGCGTGAGTGTATCAGTGCGCTTTCTTGGGTGTTAAGTGAGACCTTGTTCACTTGAGTCATACTCCTTTTTTAGAACTGTTAATTACACGGAGTGAAAGTGTCCTGCCTGCATTAAGCAGGCTGTGGTTAACACAGCTATTTCTGCTCCCCTGTCTGCTGCGCTCACAGGAGATGGTACACTGCCAAGGGTTCTGGGGTAGACGTACCCAGGGACCACCCTGCATCCCAGGTAACACATCCTCAAATTAGAAAAGTCCTGTGATGCTGACCTAGATTTCCCAATAGAAACGGCTCATCCATGATTCCTGAGCATCAGGCATTTAACTCTTTGTTGAATGACCAAGCCAAAGGGAACGTGGATTCTGGGGGCAGAGAGAGAACTTGAGTTGTGGTGCACCAGGCTTCTAGAAGATGGGTTGTTGTAGCCTGCGCTAGAAGTCTGACCCAACAAATTAGGTCTGGCCGCTTGTCCCAGAAAGAAAACAGGAAGGAATGTTGTCAACACGACCATATTAGGAAGAGGGAACTCAAGAGTTTCAGCCCATTCCTGCAAACTGCCTTGAACTTAAGGTGGAAGCAAGGAGTTAAGCAATCAGCTCAAGGTGTGTTTGGTTGACTGGGTTCTGGTTTAGCAAGGTAAATCTAGAGAAGTCCTCATCACTTGAGCGGACCAACACATGATTGCTTTGGTTTGGGGGAGAATAGATGCCCTCATTTTCCTAGTTTTCTCAGTCTCTCTTGGGATAATTACATCCACTCAAAAACCAATTACATCATGGGGTAGTCTGTGCTCTGAGGCCCTGCTATTCCTGGGATCCAAGGCGACTACAGGTTTAGAAGATTGTCAGGTGTGCTTTGAGGGTCTGGAATAAGACCTGATGGTATAAGTCTTCAATCTTTGGTTTGGTTGTGTGTTTTGAGGCAGGATTAGCTCAGATTAGTCTAAAACTCTTGATCCTCCTGCCTCAGCCCCTCCAGTGTGCCCTTCGTGGCCTGCCATATCCAGCTATAGGTACTTTGTGTCTGCAGCCTTGAAGGGGGATGAGTCAGGTGGGTTATCCTCAGATTCTTCAATGATTAACATGCCAATGTGTGGACTTGAATAGGACTCTGATCCCCAAGCAAAGGAAACATACAAGGACAGAGATGCCACACTTTTTCCTGCCCATTGTAAGTTACCCATCCGGCATCTATGGCCCAAGTGAAGAGTTGGCGCTTTCTAGCAAAAACAGTGTCTGAATACCTGTTACATCTACATGTGGACAGGTGCCCCGGCCCCAGACCAGGTGTGAAGCGGCCTCTCTCCACAAGTTTGTCCTCCGCAGGTCTCAGACCCAGTTCCACTAAGGGCTGAACCCGGCTCTGATTTATTCAAAAGTACTTACTGGATTGGAGGAACCTCCTAAGGATATGTAATTCCAGCCAGTGCTTTTCTGGTCCTGCCCTTCTATTGTCCTGTGCTTTTCTTCTTTGTAGCGCTCAGGCTTTGGTATGGAAGGAATGTTGGGGGCAGGGCCTGGGGATCCTTTGGCATTGAACTCCTGCCCACCTTGGCTCCTGAGGCACCATTCCCTATGCATTCATCTCTAGGAGAGATGGAATCCCTGGTCCTTTAAATGGATTTTATTCAACAAGGTGGCACTTTGATGCTTAGAGGGTGATCTGGGAAATACTTCATCCTGTCTTGCTACTATTTTAATCAGTGGTGCATTCAGACCTCGGTTAATTGATGTCTTAATCTTGGCTTTAATACCCAGAGGCAGTTTTGTGACCTGTGAATATTTAAGGGGGAAAAAGATTGCACAAATAAATCTCTACCTAGTATAGTTTTTGTCATTTCAGGCCTGTAGCAGGAGATGCTGGTTTCTGGTTTCAGAATGAGGCCAGTGATTCCCTCTCCTTCACACAGAGTCTCTCTCTCTCTCTCTCTCTCTCTCTCTCTTTCTCTCCCTCCCTCCCTTTCTTTCCTTCTCTCTACCTCTGTCTCCTCTCTCATTCTCTCGGTCCTGCTCCTTTCTCTTTCTCCTCTACCTCCCTCTCTTCCTCTGTCTCCTCTCCTCTCTCCCCTTTCTTTCCTTCTCTCTTCCTCTGTCTCCTCTCGTTCTCTCTCTCCCCCTCCTTTCTTGCTCTCTCTTTCTCCTCTATCTCCCTCACTTTCTCTGTCTCCTCTCTCTCTGGATCAAACCTAGACCGACAAGTGTTGTACTATTAAGCTTCCTATCTAGTCTTTGTTTTTTTTACTTGTGCCCAAGTTGGCCTCAAACATCAGTCCTCCTGCCTGAGCCTCCTGAGTGCTGAGGTTATTGGTACGAACCACCATGTCTGGCTTGTTTCCATTCAAACCACATGGTTGATGCAGTGATCCTCACAGGCATGGCTGTGAGGCCAAGCGGCACCCACAGCTCCCAGAACTCATCACCTGCACTTCTTTTTCCTGTCCAGAAAGCCCGAGCTCCCTCTACCCCAGATGCACTTACCTGCGGTCCAGACCTAAGCAGCCTTATGCTCTTGTGCGATGTCAGCCTGTTGCATGCTATTTCCGGTGGGTGTCCCGTACCTCCTTGAACTGTGAGGCTGACCAAGCTTGGCACTGAGCATCCTCTCCCATGAGTCCTTTTCTTTCCCTTCCCTGTTTTCTCAGACACAGCTGAAGTCATGCAACAGTTCAGAAACAGAATGCTGGGCTGGCTTACCCCATGTGCATTAATCAGGAAACAGCATCAGGGGCTTCTTGTGTTTCGAATTAACTAGCCAGGCAAGATAGTCCCTCTTCCTGATACCTAGGTGAGACTATATGCCCAGAGCTCCTGAGGGATATAATAGCTAAATCCCTAGACGGCAATGACATGTGTAAGCTTGGGTCAGGGTAGACCAGCTTAACCCAGCCAGACCTTAAGAACTGCCTTTCAGGATAATTTGCCCTCATTCCAGTTTTTGTGATTGCTTTTCATTTTGTCTTTTGAGACAGAGTGTCTATATAGGCCTCAAACTTAAGACCCTCTTGCCTCAGCCTCCTGAGTGTAAGAATGTGTGTCACCATATCCAGCTAGTTTGGTTTGGTTTTGTTTTTTGTTTTTGTTGTTGTTATTTTTAAATAAGACTTTAGAAACAAAGATGTCCTGGGCAAACCAGCTAGTGCTTAACTTCAAATCAGTAAAGCAGGTGAGGGCTGCACACGAGCAGGATAGTGTTGAGTGCGCTCCAACCTTCCTCGGCCTTGTCCTGTGACCTTCCTGCTGCTCTTCCTGTGGGGCATCAGCTTCGGAAGGAGTCAGGCCTGGGTGTTGGGGTGTAAGGACTCTCAGGGGTTCCAGCTCGGACCTCTTCCTCTCTGGCCCAGTAAGTCATTCCCAGAAGGCTGTGCCTACATTGCTGGTCCTACAGGCTTGTTATCAATAATGTTCCTCCACACCTGACTGATTCCCTGGCTCTGTCTGTGACTGGAAAGGTGATATTCTTTCCTTTGATCATACACCTCCCACACACACACCTCAGGATAGGAGAGAGGGATTCACTCTGTGTCCCAGGTTGGTCTGTAGCTCATGATCCTCCTGCTTCAGCCTCCTGAATGCTAGGATTGCTGGTATGTGCCACAATGCCTCTTTTTCTCTGAGCAAAGCCATTGGTGCTCTTTGCTGGAAGTGAGATGTTTCCACCTTGAGTGTGCTACCCATTCCAGACAGTGCTGGTAGGCTAGAGCTTCCCTGCCTCTGGCCAGGCAGAGCCCCGCGCCATGGGTCCCTGCCCTGCAGGACTACTACAGCCTATGGGAAGACAAAACACATTACCAGTGCGACAGCTCTCATAGGATTCCCTTACCGCCCAGAGATCAGAGAAGTGGCCTAGGGTGGAGGTAGAAAGTGGAGATGAGGGAGGCAGAGCAGGAGCTGGTTCCAGGCAGAGTAGGCGGGATGCTGCAGGAGAGTCCCGTGAGCTTTGGGAGGCAGAGGTCATGATGCTGGTCCTTCATCCTGGGGATACCTGGCAGCCACTGAAAGGGTGTAAGGTAGAACAAGTCAGAGGCTTGCCTTCCCTCAGCTCTGATTCCTAGCTGCCGTCCAGAGCAAGTCAGACTGGAACAAATAGTAGAGTCTGCACAGAGAAAGAGAGAGTCTGGAAGAGGCTGCACAGGGGAAGACTAACCTTGGGCATGGCTCAGATGTGGGTGACAGTAGACCAGCAAGAGGTGTGTCTAGGAAGCCCGAAGCCCTAATCCGCTTTCAGGGAAGAAGGGGGTACAGTGAGAGCTCTAGGTCGTAGGCCCTGGGACCTCTGAGGGGGACCCAGCCCAGAGGTCTGTGCCCAAGACAGGCATTGATTGGAGGAGGCAAAGTGGAAAGGGACCAGGAGTGCAGAAGAAGGTGGAGCATGCTTATACCTGCTTGTAAGTCCTGGGTTCTAAGAGCAGGTAAGAGGAAGACTTGCAGAGGATGGAGACTGCAGGGAGGACAGAGGGAAGGATAGGAAAGGGAAAAGAGAAAAGGGAAAGGATGGGAAGGGGATGAAGGGGATGGAGAGGAGGATTGCAATGAGTGCAGAAGCCACTCCAGAGGAGCTCGGTGGAAGACGAAGGAAAAGGAGTATAGGAGATGTCACGGCAAGAGGAGCCTAGGCCAGTGGCCTTGGAGCTACAGTAAAGAGGGTCTTCTTGCTCGCAGTGGGTGTGGCACACATGCCTGTAAGCCCAGAATGCTAGCTGAGGCAGAAAGATGCAAAGTTCAAGGGCTGCATGGTGAGGTTCATGTCAGCCTGGACTGCAGAGTGAGACCCTGCCTCAGAAACCAGCAACAGATGCAGTTGGGTGGAGAAGATAGACTGAGAGCCTGAAAATCCATGGGGGGAGGGGGGAATGTAGGGCCCAAACTTGGGAGGGAGGAGGGAAAGTTCTGGAAAAGCCAAAGCTGGGGTTTGGGGAAGGAGAGGGAGGGACTCATCTCCTGGCTTAGTGTTACTGGCATTTGTCTGCTGAGAGGATTCTGTGGAGGAAATGGGAGCAGGCCTCCCTGATACTTCCCCAAGCTGGGGCTGGGGAAGACAGGTGGCTGGGAGCTTGCACGCAGTCCACCCAGCTCCGTGCCTTCCCCTAAGCTCCACAACACATGCACAGCAGACCAAGGTAGGACCGAGGCACAGCAGACCAAGTGTGGATGCGTGGGCTGCGGCTGAGGGAATGTGACGTATGGACAGGACCAGTGGTGATGGCGAGCCAGGCATCTAAGCCAGGAGGGGAGCAGAGGGCTAGTGGCCATCACTGCAGCCAAATGAGGCCTGCATCCCACAATGGCCATGAGGTTATTATGCAGGTAGATGTAGATCTCAGGAGCTGAAGCTGCTCCCGTGAGTCTTCCCCACGCTTCTAAGAAACAGGAGCAAGCATTCTGTCCATTCCCCTCCACCCCCACCCTCAACTCCCGGGGATCGAAGTCAGCACTCTGCTGTAGAATCAGGGGCCCTTCCCTGATGATAAGCAGCACACAATCAGGCTTTGGGGTTCATCTCCTGAAGAAACCAAAGGGGCTCGTTCGGGAGCAGTCTGCTGGATTGTGGGCTTCCTCACCTAGGAGTAAGGCTTTCTGCCCCCAGGAGGCAGCAGCTTGCTGCGAGGTGCCTTCCTCATTGCGCAGTGACAAGTGGCCGCGTCTGCAAGTCAGCTGCCTCTGATGGAGGCCGAGGACCCGCCTGAGCCCCTGCCCCTGCACCCCTCATGTTCCCTGCTGCCTTTGCCTCCCAGGCTCCGTACTGGGCAGTGCTGTGGTCAGCTGAGGAGAGGCAAGAGGGATGGGGGATGACGGGCGCTCTGGACAGAGGGGTAGGCGCTGGCCAGACACTCCCATTTTGCTGATGAGACAGTGCTTGATTGTCCCCTTTGTGGGGAAGGAAAGATGGTACATGGGAGCTTGGCAAAAGTGGGTCATCTTCAGCAGAAGAGCCAAAGCGACCATTAAAAGAGGGTGTGCTGAGACACCTCGGTCTCTCCTTCAACCTTTCTCTGTCCAAGGTCTTGGTGTTGAAGGCCTCCCTACTGGGGCCACTACCAGAGGAGCCCCCTTGCCCTTCCTGTCACCCTTCCCGAAGCATCCAGACTCCATCCTACAGCCTTTTCCCACTCTTCTCTTTCCTGAGTCTCTGGGCTCCATGTAGGAAGGACACTCTCGCTTTATCACCAGTATCAAAGCTGTCAAATTGGCACTTCTTATAGCAAAGTGGAATGAATGCATGCATATTTGCCATTATAGCAGTCTCTAGCTAAAGTTTTGTTTTTTTTTATTTCAGCTCATACAAACTTATTAGATACACCAGTTCCCTCCCTCCCTCCTCCTCCCCCCGTACCCCCTGCTCCCCCTCCCCACCCCTCTCCCTCCCCATCCCCCAGTGCCTCCCACCCCAATTCCCAGAGAGTCCTTTCTTGTGCATGTCTGATTTTCCTCTGGGCCCTCCTCTCCAATGATGTACAAGGACCCAGTGGCCTTTCCCTGAACCCTTTCCCGTGTTCCCCTTAGGTATAGGAACACTGCTGTGGCTGCCAATCCTTTGCCTCCAAGGATCTTGGTGCCTTTAGCAGATGCTAGACTTTGTGAGGTCTCTAGCTAAAGTTTTAAGAGTGTTGTCAAAACATGTGTGATCCGTTAGGAGACTCCACTAGTTTCCTTGACTAGCCATCCCCAACTGGGGTGAGATGGGATCTCAGTGTAGTTTTGATTTGCAATTCCCCATTGACAGAGATGGCGAACAGTTCTTTTTTGACCATTTGTATATCTCCTTTTCAGAACTGCCTGTTCAGTTCACTTGCCCACTTATTGTGTCTTTTGTTTTTTCTTTATTATATTCTGTATATTATCCCTTGGCAAATGAATAACTAGCAAAGACTTCCAGTCATTCTGCAGACTGCCTTTGTTGCTGGTATTGGCACTATGGAAATTAGTATGGTGCCCCCTTGGAACTAAAAATAGCACAACACATGACCCCACTATGCCACTGTTGGCAGTTATGCTTTCTGTTGCTGTGAGTCAACACTCACACACAACTTAAGGGGAGAAAGGAGATTTATTTGGCTTACGGTTCCAGAAGGGAGTTATAATCTAGGCAGAAGTATATAGGCAGAAAAGGCATGGCGGATGGCAGAAGCTGGAGGCATCTCAGGTCACAGCCCTCATCGTGGAGGCAGAGAGAGCAAGGGCAGATTCCAACAGGATGCAGGGCTGGACTACCAAACCGCAAGGCCCTACCCCCCTGTGATCTGTCTTCCTTTGGTAAGGCTACAACTCCTAAAGGTGCCATGATTTTCCCAAACATTAATATTAATTAGCTAAGGATTTAAACACCAGAGCCTGTGCAGGGCCACTCACATTCAAACATGACAGCCACTCCTCAGTATACACCCGAAGGAATGAAAGTCAGCATAGAGCAGACACCTGCACATCATGCCCATTCTGGCAGATTCTTGACATGGAATCAGCCTAGATGCCCAGCAGCAGATGAATGCATAAAGAAAATGTGGCCTTTATACACAAGGGAGTTTTATTCAACCATAAAGAACAATGAAATGTCATTTGCAAGGATGAATGGGGTTGAAGATTGTCATGGTAAGACTCAGAAAGGCAACTCACACATATTGATTCTCATATGACAAGTCTGGAGTTAAAAAAAAAAAGTAGAAGGCTTTGTTCATTTTAGGAAGAGGAAGGGGACCAATAGAAGGACAAAAAAGGGTAACGAGAGGGGGCGAGTATGATTGTGGTACATCGTGTGTGCATGTATGAAGCCAGGCATGTGCTGCACCCCTAATCCTGTACCCAGGGAGCCAAGGTAGGAGGATCATGAGGTCAAGACCAGCCTGTGCTATATAATCAGAACCTGTTAAAAAAAAGGTATGAAACCTCATAATGAAATCAATTATTTTGTATAATTAAGATATGCTAAAAAAATTTTGAAAAGAAAGAGAGCTCTAATGCAGAATAGTTCTGTCCAGCCCAGCTTTTAGTGGTGCAATTGTCTCTGGTGCTTCCCTTTACCATCTTGCCACAGATCTTGCATAGCATCCCTCTCCTCTCCAAATCCTGTTCCATGAAGTCTCCACAGTCTAGCTTGCACCCTCGTGAACTGAAGCGGGGAGAGCCCCATCCCTACCCCAGACCTCTGCCCTCACCTCCAGACTTCATTGCTGTGCCTTTGTCAGGATTCTTAGCATTTCCTTTGTGTTTATGTGAGCAGTATGTGTGGTTTTTGTGGGGGAAGGGGAGAGGATGACTGTAAAAGTTTAAAAAATAAAAGCCATAAAACTAGGTTTCTATTGATGCCAGGGCTGTGGTCTGTGCAGAGCTGTGTGGGCACCTAGGCTTCCTGCCTGACATCACCATCCCAGGGCCTTCCTCAAGGGCAAGCTTCTAGCATCAGAAGCAAGTTATGTAACCATCAGTTGTAGAACTCCAGGGGTTGGAAGTGTATTAATAGATCAGCAGTAGAGCACTTGCCTAGCACATACGATGCCCTGGATTCCATCCCTGCCACCATATTTTAATTTTTTTTTAATCTGGAGTATTTTTTTTAATTGATCTTTTTAAAAAAAACTTTATTTTTATTTATTTTTGCGGGGGGGGGGGTACTGTGCGTCCCTGTAGAAGACCAAGGGTGATTTCGGAAATCATCTTGGATTGCTTTTACCTCCTCCTTGTTTCACTTTGGGATTTCACAGGCTCTGTCCACCAGGGTCAGAAGTGCAGGCCGCCGCCATTTCCGCCTGGATTTTTAATGTGGAACCTGGGATCTGAACTCAGGAACTTCTGCTTTCGAGGCAAGAGTCTTAACCCCCAAGCCATCTCGCCAGCCCAATTGATCTTTTTTTAAAAAAGCTTTTCATTTCAATAAACTTTCTTGAAAGTTAGAAAACATAACTATCACTTAGGAAAGGGGAGAGGAATGAAGAAAGGATAGTTAATGGGTATGGGGGTACAGTTGGGTAGTTATAGTTTTAACAATTCATTGAATATCTTAAAATAGGTAGCAGAAAGGATTGTGGGTGTTTTAGGTTTCTTTTTCGGTGTTCATGTACATGTAGGTACATGTATGTGTGAGCTTGTTCACATGTGTAGGTGTTCATGTGTGTGTGCATATGCCCATGGAGATCTAAGATTAATACTGAGAATCATCCCAGATCACTCTTCCACCTTATTCTTTTGAGATAGGGTCACTAATCAAACCCAGAGCTCATCTATAGCCCTAATCTGGCTAGTCAGCTTGGTCTAGGGATCCTAATATCTGCCTTGCCAGGTGAAATTATAGGCCATCTGGCACACCACCTGACATTTTATTTAGGATCTGAGGATGCAACTCTGGTTCTTTTGTTTGTACAAGTGTTCTAATATTGAGATGTTCTCGCAGACCAATTTTGAATGTTTTGAACATAAAGAAATGAAATATGGCCAGTTGAAGAAATGAAATATGACCAGTTGTGGTGATACACCTCTTTAATCCTAGCATAGGAGACAGAGGCAGAAGAATTGCAAGTTCAAAGTCATACTAGGCTACATAGAGTTCAAGGTCAACCTGGTCTATATAGCAAGACCCTGACTCCAAGAAAAAAAAAAGATGTATATGTAGATATGCTAGTTATACTATGCAATCATTACAATGCATACGATGTCAAAGTGTCTCACTGTATTCCATACGTAATGTACAGAATATGTCTCAATTTGAAATGTATTTTAAAAACCAGTATTCATAAGCAGGAAAGGATATGTCACCCTTGACATATCCACTGTAGTCCCCATGTCTAACTTGGATGTTATGACATTTAAAAATGTTTATTTACTATTGCTATTGTGTGTGTGCACTTGACTTGGTTGTATGGGTGTGTGTGCCACAGCACTATGTGGAGGTGAGAAGAAGACTTCATGGCATGGGTGCTTTCCATGCAACCTTCATCAAGCTTGTGTGGCAAGTACCTCTACTACCTGAGCCATCTGCCTGGCTCTGCTTGGGCATTTTCTTACCTGTCATCTTTAGTCAGCTCTCTGTCACTGTGACAAAGTACATGAGATAATCAACTGAAAGGAGGAGAGGTTGTTGACGGACAGTTGCGGAGGTCTCGGTCCATGGTCACTTTGGGTCTGCAGTGACGCTGGGCTTCATGCCAGATGTGTGTGGAAGAAGTACAGTCTACTCACAGGGACCAAGAAGCAATGAGAACGAGAGGACAGTCCTAGTTCCCCCTTCAAGGCCACAGCCCCAGTACCTAACTTCCTCTAATTATGTCCTAAATGGTTTGTTTTTTTTTTTCTTTCTTATTTTTTAATTCTTTTACTGTTTGGTCTGTGACTTAACGATAGTGTCATGCCTTAACTACTAGTTGCATCTTCCCTTCCCACTACAACCCATTATCTTCCTTGCCAGTCTCCCTCCTTTTATCTTGTGTTTTTGTTTTGTTTTGTTTTCTTGCATGAATGGCCCACTGGTTTCATCTGGATTGCCTTTGCTTGTATGTGCCTGAGCACTTGCTGGATCATGAATCATTTATCAGTAGGTAAACCCTTGAGGAAAGCATCCCCCCACCCTGCTTCAATCAGGGTTGACCTTCATCAGTGTCTCAGGAGGGGTGGGACCACTTGAGTTCTCTGCTCTCTCATGATATAGCTGCTGTGTGTTCATGGATGCCGCACTCTTTCATGTCCAGCCACACTCCTGCCCTTCAGGGTCTTAATCTTACTGCTCCCTCTTCCTCAGTGTTCCCTGAGCTTTGGAGTGGGTGGATGGTTTAGATGTTGGATGTCCTGTTTAGTATGCCCTACATCTTAAAAGTTCCACCACCCCAGCAGCACTGTAGGCTAAATCTTCAAAGCTTGGCCTTTCGGGGGACATGCAAGGCTCAGATGACAGGCCTGACTTCTGAAAAAGATAGCCAGTTGTGTGCAGAAAGCTCTGTGTTCTGGTTCGTATCACTGGTACTTGGCTCCCCCCCTCTAGCTGCCTTTTCTTGCAAACTGGAATCTAGATCTAGCGCCATCGTGTTTAAAATACTTTCTAGCAATATACCGTAGGTGGTGTGTGTTTCTTACTGCACCACATTAGTATACAAATAATTCTTGGTCGACCTACCACCAGCCATGCTGGATTGGCCACTGGGCTCCCGTTCCCCTTGAACGGGAAGGTAATGTGTGTCGTGTTGCTCTGGGACCATATGAATCAGCGTGGCTTCTTTGTGTGTATTTAAACTAGAATTTTATTTGCTTTTTCCTTCCCTTACTGAGGGGGGAAACCATGTATCTTCTTTACCATATCATACAGTTTCCAAGCTTCTTATTGAGTTTCTGTGTGGAAACGAACCCATTCCATTCTTCTTGTGGATGTTCTTAAAGCCGCATACTTCAAGCACTAATCTCTACTGACTGAAGACTTTCACGGCTTGCTCCCAGGCACATCCAGGGTTTCTTTTAATTATACTTCCAGGCTAATGCCATTCCAAAAATATTCTGCCACACATCCTCTCCTCTTTCTTGGGCTCTCTCTATCTCTCTCTCTGTCTCTGTCTCTCTCTCTTTCTCTCTCTCTCTCTCTCTCTGTCTCTGAAATACTTATTGAAATACTTGCTTTGTTTCTACACTTTTGAATGCTTGTAAATAACTCTTTTTTCTGTTTTATCAGTAGTTGGGGGATCAAGTCCTGTTTTTGTATGGAGGGAAAGGGGAAGGGGGTCGCTGAGGCAGAGCAGGTCGTGCAACCTTTGCCATCCTCTTAGCTAAGCCTCTGTCATGGTTTCAACTTGTTTCAACTTGGCAATTGAGGGCTCTGGGCTCTGGATTCTGAGAAATTGGTAGCTCAGTTAGGCAGGAGATTGTGTAATTGATGAGGAAGACCCAGTCCTTGGTGGGTGGTACTAGTCCCTGGGCAGGTGAATAAGATGGAGGGCGCTAGTTAAGGAAGTTGGCATCCTTCTGTGTACTTGGCCAGACGTGCTACTCCGAGGATTGTCCCTCTCAGCAGTCCCATGGATATGGCCTGTTCCCTTGGCCCCTGGTGTTGGTGTGAACTCTTCTGCTAAACTGAAGTCAGAACTGTAGCCAGATTATCATAAAAAATCCTTTGTTCCCTTAAGCCACTGGGCAACTGTGCAGAGCCCAACTACAGTCTCTTTCCTCTTCTGTAAAATGAAGATGATGTTGCCTTTCCAGACTGGGTTCCCTGAGAAGCTAGTCTCTGAGACAAGCAGTCAGAAAGTGTATTGAGGGGTGCTCTTGGGTTCAGCACATGTGGTGAGATGAAGTAGGCCTGGATTATACCACAGCCACAAGCACACCTTAGCTTTCTAACTGGAATGACCCACCGGTTAAAATAAGGGGGTTGCAGATGGTTCCCTCAAGACCTCGTGAGAGCTGTTTAGCTGCCAGCACTCCCAGGGTTGGGAGACCAAGGCTTTGGTTCCTTAGGAGGCAAGCAGATAAGGCCCACACCCACTGCCCTTTGAGGAACTGATGTGAACTGGACCCCAGCATGGAAGTTTAAAAAGAAGGAAACCAGTGCTTATTTCTTGAGGTTGTTCAACTTCATGATCCTGTTGGAAATATTTGGACATTGAATCATCATCTCCCATTCCCATGAATTCAATCAACTATGATAGGAAAGGAAAATTCCAAAAATCAAAATTTGAGTCCCCCGAGGGCTGGGCACCCTGCTGAGTGACACGAGTGAAGTATGTGAGCATGTTGTGACGGAGCCTGCACCGTTGCACGTGCCTTAATTCTCCCAAGAGCCCTGGGCCACCGTTGTTAGCATGTCTGCTTTATAGATGATGAAGCCTCTGTGCAGAGTTGGGCTCTTGTCCACACCTGGGAACGGTGGGATTTGGGACGGGGCCCTGGTCTGTCTCTGGCCCCAGGCTTTTCGTGTCTGGGTGTCTGACAAGCCCGTGGTGACCGTGTCCCTCCTCGTATTCCTTTTGCATCACTACGACCCAAATACCTGACAGTAAAATTGACGGGAAAAGAGACTTATTTTGGTTTAGTGACAGAGGGTGTTCTATAGTTGCTTGGTCCTGTCACGCTGGGCAGAGCATCATGGCAACAGGCATGTGCAGCAGAGGGCAGCTGCTCACTTCATGGCCAGCCATGAAGCAGAGAGAGCGTACAGGAAGAAACTAGGAACGGCATCCTAAGGATTCACCCCAATGACCTGTTTCTTCCTAAAATTTCTGGAATAGAGAACATGAGTCAATCCATCACAGAAGAGTACCTGGACAGGCTATTTTTCTTGTCATCGTTCCTTAAACAATATAGGATAATAACCACTCACATAACATTTACTTTGCATTAGACACACAAAGCCATCTAGAAATGATTTAAAGTATACAGGAGGGATGTGCCTTTGTAGGTTCCATGTAATTACTGTACCTTTTCATGTAAGCATTTGTGGATTTTGGTGTAACAGTGTCCTGTAAGTAATCACGCATGATTACCAAGGAATAGCAGTTCTGTTCTGATATAGTCAAGGCAGCCTACTTAAAGCCATGAGAGGGCGTGGCTGGCTTTCAGGAGCAAAGCGAGTGAGGGAGTATCACCAACTGCATGAGCACGTGCCAGGCTCTGCTCTTGGTGCTTTACAAACCCAGTCCTTTGCTGGATGCACACACCTGTTAGAGAGTTCAAGGATAGTCTTGGTTACAAGGTGAGACCGTGTTTCAAAAAGTAAAAGAAGAAGAAAGAAAAAGGTGATTCTTAATTCTCAGAACATCTCTATGGACAACACCTTTATGTCCGTTTTTTGCTTGAAGAAACTGAGGCACAAAGTAAGGATCTCAGCCACACCTTCTGTCTGTGGACCACTGTGCTGAGTGACTGACAGTTTATGACCGGCATTAGTTACTAAAATGGATGGAGGGAGAAAATATTTTCTTCTTTTGAGTCAGTCTTACTTGGGTTAAAAGTGAATGAATATAAGCACCAGAAACTGGCCACATTTGGACAGGCCATTTACCAAGAACTGGCTCGGAGGCCCCTAGGCACTTGGGCTGGAGGGGACACCGTAGAGTCCTTTGCTGTCACCCTCACTGTCATCCTCTCCTCCCTTGTCTCCCGCTTCTCCCTGCAGACCAGCTGTGTCCATGTCAGTATCTGCAGCAGGCTGCAAAGGGATGGTGACCTGTCTGTCTCCCACCACCCAGCCCTGTCTTGATGGAGGGTCTGAGTCACGTGGTCCTCCTGGGATAGATACCATTAGAAAGTGGGAAGGGACCATCCTGTAGATTTTATTTCCTCTCTGTGGGTGAGGAAACCAGGACTCAGGCTGACGGGGTGCATCTGACTGGGCACCTTCCACCACCCACAGCAGCTACCAGCTCTTGTCACTACAGATTTCCTGCCAGTGGCTGCTGTTAGGATAAGGAGAGTAGCTGCTCCACCCCTACTCCTCATCTGCTCCGTGGATTCTTTTCCAGACTGCTCTGGACAGCTTGTCACTATGGCCGTGGGCCTCCTCTGTTCCTGCTCAGATCTTTCAGGAACGCGACGAGAGAATGGAGCTCCTGTCAGAGGACCTGGACTTACCACTTTCTTTTTTCTCCTCTGCAGCCGAGTGTTTAAAACAGACATGGAACTGGAAGTTTTGCGCTACACCAATCGGATCTCCAGCGAGGCTCACCGTGAGGTGAGTTGGACCCTGGCTGTAGTAGAGGAGTGTGTTAATTGCTTTTCAGGTGTCTGACAAAAAGCACCTTACAGGAGCAAAGCCTGACTTTGACTCACAGTTGGAGGCAGAGTCTATCAGGGCGGGGAAGGCATGGTATAACTAGCTCCATGGAGGGAGGCAAGTCCATGGCAGTAGGAACACGTGATGGCTCATTCACAACTCGGCAGAGCAAGAAGCAGGGAGACTCGAGTGCAAGTGAGCTGAGCTAGAACCCTCAAGGCAGTCACCCAACAACCCGCTTCCTCCATGGACACTCCACCTCCCAAGGTTCCTCCTCCTCTCAGAGCACCACTACCCGCTGGGGAGTGAGTTCAAACGCATCAGCTCACAGGGGCCATTTCATATTCTGATTGGTAACAGACAGTGTTCCTACATGTGGGGCAAGAAAACTGTATGAAAAGCGAAGGGGTTGTGACTTGGCCTGGTCCCGGAGCACATGGGTGGCAAAAGTTCTGTGTTCTTTAGTGGGGCTCGAGGCAGGGATGAGAGAAGCCCACTTCTGTCCTCATCTTAAGGTACCCATCTTCATGAGGGCATGGGTGTCAATCCTCAGGGAGTTTCCCAACCAAACAGTCCCACTTTCAGGAGAGCAGGACTCCCCTCTCCAAAATCCTAGCACACATGGCCTAAATCATTCAGGCATCTCTAGTTTCTGACTCCAGTATCCCTAATACCATCTTCTCCTCTCTTCCCTTTCCCATTTCCTATCTTCTTCCCTTTCATTCCTTTCTCTTTCCTTCTATTCATCTTTCTCTTCTTTTTGGAGACCGGTTTTTACTATGTAGTCCAAGCTAGCCTTAAACTCACTGTGTAGTCCAGATTGCCTCAAACTCACGATCCTCCTACCTCTTCCTCTACCTCCTCTACCTCTATGTCTACCTCTGATAATTACAGTCATGCTCCATCTTACTCAGCCACCATTCATTTTCCAAACCCTCCCACATGGTTGTTTTGTGAACCTTCCACTTCAGAGGAACGAGACCAACTGTAGAAATGGATATTCCAGAAGCCATTCTGGGTGTCTGGGTTAGCTCAGGGCCTGCTCAGGGACCTTCAAAGCTTAATGTTAGGAAATAACAATGATGGCAGACGAGCTGCATGCTCTCCTGTCCATGTTAATGCTATCTGTTTTACGAAACCTTGCATAATATTAGGGATTCACTGAGTGTCTTGGTCAGATCTTTTCTGCCTTAGGTCTCCTGCTGCCACCTGCAACCATAGCTCAGAGCTCGCAGTATATCGGCTTCCAAATGAAAGTGCTCCTCAGTGGCTTAAATAAACAGTATGGATCTAGAGCCTTTAAAAAGTCCAGTTTATCACATTTCTATACCACTGTGTACATGCATCACTCCCCTTCTTTGCCTTTTTTTTTTAAAGGTGCTTTTGAGAAAGAGCTATACATTATTTATAAAGCCGTGTTACTTATCTGCTTCATACAAATGTCTTTGCTTAATGTCCACCCCCTAGGTAATGAAGGCTGTGAAAGTGGGAATGAAAGAATATGAGATGGAAAGGTAAGTCTCATCTCTTGGGTGAAGATTGAAATGGGGAAAAAAACAAACAGTAATATATGTCCCTTGAGCCAGTCACAGCTAAGGGGCCCGCCTCACCATGCAGCTCAAGTGGGAGCTGCGCAGTCTTGGGATCCCAGGCCGAGGTTATGGCCTCTGTGACAGCTCCATCTCCCAGCTCCTGGCAATGTTTGATGGTAATGGTCCTCACGACTCCTCGTTGGTTTAATGCCCCATCAGTCCACTCTGGGAGACTTTGTTTCTGCAATTTGCAGGAAACTTTACCAAATAGCGGCTATTGTGCCTCTGAAAGCCGATAGTAAAACAGCTTGCCGACTTTATGTGTAAACACTGCCATTATGTTCTCAGACAGAGGGATGGTTAAGTGGCTTATACGGCTCTCTCCAGCGCCCTCTGCTCCCATCGAGCCTGCCGTAACCTATGCTGTAGGTGCCCCCTCCCCCTCCTTAAGTTTACTCCAGGACGCAAGGGCAGGGGTCAGCTTGCTGCCAAGACTCAAGGAAGCCCTCAACTCAGACCACACCCCCAGACACATGTGCCAGGTCTCCCACTAGTGACCGCACTGCCAGAAGCTCATGGGAGATGTTATTGAAGAGCTGCCCCCCCCCACACACACATACACTGTCTGGCCTTGTAAGAGCTGGATGGCTGACACCTCTTCCTCACTTGGGTACCCCCTTTATTCCCCCTCCCTTCAGTTGCTCTCAGGCCTTCTCCATGCTGGGAGATAAAGGTTATTCATTGCTGTCTACTGTGGTTTGGGGGTGGTCTGTCTGCCAAGCATTCATGGGTTGGAAGCTTGATCCTCAGTGTGGTGATGTGAGAAGCAGTGGGATGGCTTAGAGATGGGGCCTGGTAGGGGTCCCTGGGACACTGGAACCCCTGAACGCAGAGAGTATGAGGTAGTTGTTGTGATACTCTGTTGGTTCTCCAGTTACAAAAGTGACCAACCTGACCCCATCTAGCTCTCTGGCTTCTAGAAGACAGACTAATGGGGCTGATGGTAAATTTTCAGTCTCCAAAGCTATAAGCTAAACAAATCTCTTTTCTTTATAAAGTGGCTTGCCTTGGGTATTTTGTTAAAATAACACACCAGTTTAGGGAGCAGCACTGAGTCACATAGGCTGGGTCAGCAATGGCCAGCATAGACACATCTGCTCACTATGGCTGGGGCTTGCAGATGGGGTTTGTTTCAGAGTGTAACCCTGGAAGGTGTTCTAAGGCTCTCTGGTTCTCGTTTCTTACTCTGCAAGAAGTTACTTCTTCCCCCATCTTACTCACCTACCCCAACTCCTGTTATATCCTAGGGAGGGAGCATGTGATACATCCATCAGAGTCGTCTCTGTCCTGATGGGGCAGGGGATAGGCTCACAGGGCTGTCCCAGATTTCACCCCACGAAAGTGATTGCAAAACGGGCTCTGTCCTGGCTGTTCCCAAGATCCTGCGCTGCCCCCTTGAGGGTCCAAGATGGGAAGAAAGCGGAGGGTGCCCCAGGGAGGTGGGCCAGGCAGTGAGTCCCTCAGACTGGCACTGCCCCAGAAACCTGTTCTCAATTGAGTTGACTCACAACAACCCATGACAGATGCCTCACATAAAAATAACCAAGAAATGGGAGCAGGAATAGCTTATCGCTGCATGATGCCCTGCCGCCTGCTGCCTGCCTCACATCCTGACCCCCAAGCTGCAGAGCTCCAGCCCTGGAGTAGCGTTTCAAAGGGGCCAGAGACCCACCCACAGGAGCCACATGTGGTCCCTGGGTGGGGAGATCTTTTTTTCTTTTTACTGTGAAATTTCAGAAAGGAGACTAGCATAACGAACCCCTAAGTCTCCATTTGTTCATTGTTGTTGTTTAGTTTGGCTTCTGTGTTCTGTGTAGCTGGAGTATTTGAAATCCTAAGCTCACGCACCATGTCATTTCTCTTGTAAATATTTCAGGAGACGTCCCAGTTGATGAGGATGTTTTCCCCTTTACATAACCACCCTGCCATTATCACATCTCACCAAATTAACAATACAGTCAGCGCTCCGTGTCTGAGCGTTCCGCATCACGGACTCAGCCAACTGCCAACTGTGGATCAAATGTTTTTTTTTTGGGTTTTTTTTCCCCTAAATCGCATCTGTAACTAAACATGTTCAGACATTTCCTTGTCATTTTTCTCTAAACCACACAGTATAACAACCACTGGCATTGTGTCGAGCCTTATAAATAACCTCGAGTTGAGTCGAAGTGTGGGGGTGGATGCATGGCAGTTCTGCGCAAACACCATTTTGCATGAGGGCACCAAGGATGTTGGTATCCACAGAGTTGTTAGAACCAGTCTCTCCCCTGTACTAAGAGATGATGGTCATTTTTTTTAGCATTATCAATAGCTACTCTGCATTAGCACCAAATTCTTTTTGGACTTGGTTTGTAGAAGGCAAGAGTCAAAAGCTACATGTTGCCCTTGACTATTGGGAATCCTTGCTGACTTGAGCCCTGGAGTAAATTTACCTTTATCTCTGGATACCCCTTCCTCCATGACTAGAACTGTGGGCAGGGCATCCTGAAGCTGAAGGCCAGCAGCATGGTGGAAGGCTCCTGTCCAGGTGTTAGACGGTTGCAGAATGGACCGATTTAGCATGATGGGCCAGGTTGCTCACCTGTGTGTACCTGCTGTGTGCCACACCTCCCTGTGACCCATGATAGAACATCTAGAAGGGAAATTGGGTCTCAGCCAGTGGGGGCCACTTGCGGTCTTGGCATAGAAGGGGAGGTTGGGAATAGAGAACACTCCTGAGAAGAGTAAAAGCAGCAGTGTCAGGAATATGACTTGGAGTCTGCTCCTGAAGGTGACAAGAAGATTGTCCCCTGGTGCCATCACATTTTTAAAGTGTCTGTGGTGAACTCTGAAGGGGGTACTCCCCCAATGCTTGGAGCATCTGCAGGCAGAAGCCAGGCTAATTCTTGATCTCAAGCTCCCTCCCCACGAGCAGGCTTCTCCATCACTGCTTGGGTCTCTGTACCCTGGCTGCTCTCAGCTGTGTCAGGAAACCTGTGTGGGCACTTGGAGGGATGGAGGGATGGGTGGTAGGTAGACGATGGATGGGTGGGTGGATGGGTGAGTGGGTGGATGTGTGGGTGGGTGGATGTGTTGGTGGGTGGGTGGGTGGATGGATGAGTGGGTGGAAGAGAAAGTCCCTAAGATATTTTCATACATCCTGTGTGCCATTAAAGACTTCAAAATTATTCTAACAACTTGAAATCAAAGTCTTCTAAAGCAGGTGTTGCCAATTGCTCTGGGGACATAGCCCTTTCAATGAAGAATCTACTGCTGCCCAGCTAGGCTAGGGCAACCAGTGGGCTGGGGACTCAGTGGTTAAAAGGAGCGAGTTACTCTTTGTACATGTGTTGAGGGTATCTTGCATATATAGACATATCTCTAAAATCTGCCAACCCCACAGAGGGATACTGGGTGGATGGAGGGTGAACAGGAAGACCCTGGACTGGAGGTCATGATGGAGGTCAGACACACTACCAGGTCACCTGCATAGACTCAGATGTGCAGGTGGGAGACCCCTTTCTAAGCATTGTCTTTTCTTTTTCTTTTTTAATTATCAAGGATTTATTATATAATCTTGGGACATATTAAAAATGAGTAAGCAAGCCAATGTCATCTATGGAGATACTACGTCTGCGCCCACAAGTGACATTTCAAAGGAAAATCGTTTTCTGAAATTGAGGCGTAGCAATTGTGTTAAGCCAATAAGACGTTCATGTTTAGGCAAATCGGGCTCTCAAAAGCACCTAACTGCGGGCCCAATCAGGCAGTCCATTTTACCACCTCATATTATTTAATGTTAGTGGTGTAACCAGCTTGTAGCCGGCTGGCACGGGAGCTGGCAGCTGAATCAATTACCTGCAAACACTCATTTAGAGCATGCTCAATTGGCTGTGTAAGCAGGTCCCGGATCACATTTGCCACAAGGAGATTAATAACTTGATGCTTTTGACAGCCTGAGACCTTAATTGGAATTTTCTTCTCCCTCTCTCCCAGGGATTGGCCCTCATTTGGACCCTTCCATGACAGCTGGGGGTCGGGTGTTGGGAGTGATTTGAAAGACGGAGGATCTGTGGGTGTTGTGGGGGGCCCCGTGACCTTGTCCATTTCCTCTCCCACTGATGTTCTTCCTGGCAAATCCTTGGCCCTGTCTGTAGACGTGCACTGGACCGGTTTCTGCCTGTCTCCTGCAGGTTCTGACCCACAAGAGTGGGCGCCTGTCTTCTTTTGAACCGTGTTAATGAAAAACTTGTCCAGCTGTGTGACTATTTTTTATTAAAAGTCTTACTGCTTTTTTTCCTACCCTATGGACAAGTGGAGTGAGTCATGATTCTGTTGTGTTCAGAGAGCCTGTCAAGTTCAGATTTGGGGAGCGGGAGGTGGGGGACACAGCCCAAGAAGTTTCATTTCCCAGTCACATGCACATCATACACACAGCACATCCTGATTCCCATCACATAGACTCCCACAGCCCTGCACTCTTGCACATAAACACACCATTTCTGTATATCTACAGTATACACTGACATAACACACTGCCACCACACTCACTTATACATGCACACATGTTACATGCACCTCTAACAACTCCCACTGCTCCTCAAGCTCACCCCCATGAGGATATTCTATCCACACCTCCAAGTGCTGGGGCAGGTGGTAGAGTTTCTAGTTTGCCTAGAGGTCAGGTTGCAAAACCCTGGCCACATTTTTGTTTTCTTTTTAAAGCGAGCCAGGTTCTTTTTTCTTTAAAGGATTAGAAACTAACTCCAGTAAGAACAGGAGGAAGGTTGAAGCATGCTTTTCCTGTGGTAGAGAGCTCCGGGGAGCAGGCAGGCTGGAAGTTGGATCTGATGGACCTCTGAGGACACGCCTCATCTGGACAAGGCCTCTCTGCTGCCGAGCCAGGCATTGACTTCTCCTTCAGTCTATAGGTGGTTGTATTTTTAGCTTCCTAGAGGCAATCGACTTTCTCAGGTTCTCCTCCTCTTTTGTGAGGAACCGCCGTATGGTCTTACACATAAATGTGTTACCACCGAGCCATACCTGCAGCCCTTGGAGTTTTGAAACCCAGTCTAAACATGTCAGAGCCCAGGCTGGCCTGTAACGAGGCTCTTTCTGCCTCTTGCCCAACTGCTGGGTTTCCCAGTATGCACCACCGTGCCTGCCATCTCCCTTCTTGCCTGTCATCCCTCCAGGCACACTATCATCTCTAAAGAATGACCTCTGTGTGCAGACCACCTCCCTTCCTGTGCTAGGATTTACCCAGGTCCTGTGTCTGTCTGTCGGCCGGCTAGTAAGACCTGCCCTATGTGTCCAGCCAGGGTTTGGATCCTTCATGGCCATTCAGAAGATTTTTTTTTTATGGTGATATTGATGGACATCATTCAGAGGTTGCTGTTTCCTTCCTTCTGGAAGGTTCTAGAGATGCACAGTTACCAGCTCAGGCACAGTCTGACTATCCTGGATCTGGGTACAACTGGGCAGCACTGAGACTATTCAAAGTTTAGCTCCTAGAGAGTACCTAGGTTTCATGGGGACCCTTTTCACACAGATTAGGATCCACCCTGCCTTTGACACATGGACCCCATGTAAGAGAGGAAGTGACTGACGGTCCTTCTCTATGAACAGAGCTATAGGTAGGTCCAGTACCCTCCATGACACATGCAGTCTGTCTGAGCCAAGGCATCATGGCTCAGGCAGAGACCGTCAAGGCAAGGATGATGGCCATGGCACGGCCCACTAAGAAAGACCCCATGTCTGGGCAGAGAACCCTCTTGGCCTGGACAGTCTGTGTGGTTTCCTAGCGGCCCTTCTTGCTAGCCCTCCATGACAGGGCTAGGGAGCCATTGATTTGTATGTTCCCAGGAAGACAGCAGCCCTTTAGCCCTTACCCAGGCCAGCCACATCTCCCAGGGTTAGACCCATGGCTAGGATGACCTGGGGAGAATCCTCAGAACACCGCATCCTGGGCTACCACATCTCAGCAGGGCATCTGCCAACAGACCACCCATCCTATTCTAATGTCAGGGACTGCCCGTTCTAATGGTCTCGTCTATGTATACTGTGCTAGGAAACTCTTCAGAGGAATAACCAGAGTTCCTCAGGCAATGACGGCAATTTCAACTTAAGATGGCTGTCATGTCATATAGCAATCATACACAGAGATGGTTCATTCTGCCCTTAAGAGGAACTGAGGAACCTGCATAGGGCACAAGGTAGAGTACTTTCCATCCAGAATGCCGAACAATGAACCAGGGGAGTACTTCTTGCAAGTACGTAGTTGAACCATGCAGCTCTCATTAAGGATCTGGGGACAAAGTTGGACAAGGCAGGTGTGTCGCTTCAATGCCAGAGACGACGTCCCCCGACAACCATAATCACAGGGGTGCCAGTAGCACCCTCTCACATCTGCGCTGTTTCAACACACTGGATTCTGTTGATTTCAGATAAATATTGTCAGAAGTTTAAGGAAGTAGTGTTGTCTTCCTGACTTTTTGGGAGATTTTATCAGAAAAGGATGTGGGGTTTTATCACCTTCCCTTTAAGCAGCTCCTTTGTGTGTGTGTGTGTGTGTGTGTGTGTGTGTGTGTGTAGCAGTTCATAACCCTTTTCACTTTGGAACAGTTTTAGTTCACAGAGTCGCAGATCCCCTGCACCTGTGTTTTCCCGTTGCCCACATTGTTGTGGACATTTGTCACAACTTGTGAGCAGCAGCACCACACTTCAGGTCCCTTATCTTCCACCCAGCATTCTTTTTTTGAACCAGACGCTCTATGAAATCTGGTCGTCCTGACTTCTCGGGCTCCTCTGAACTGACAATTCTTCAGGCTGCCCTTGCTTTGAATGACCTTGATGGTTGTACAGAGTCCTGCTTAGCTAATTCGTGTGCGTGTGATACGTGCGTGTATGTACTGCCTGTTTGCATGTTAGTGGTTGCACATGCCTGTGGAGGAATCATTCTGGATTCATCAGGACCCATCCTGGATTGCTCTTCCACTTTATTGTTTTGAGAGGTTCCTAATTAAACCCAGAGCTTGCCTGTAGGATAGTGGCTAGCCAGCTTGATCTGGGGACTTCCAGGCTCCTCTTTTCAGGAGTGGAATTACAGGCAGACCTCCATACTTGCTAGGCTTACTAGCATACTTGCTAGATCTGGGGATCTGAACTCCCATCCTTTTGCTTATGCTACAAACGTCTTAACCACTGAGCCATCTCCCCAAGCTTGCTGCTTAGGTAATTTGGATGCTGGCCTGGATCACCTGCTGAGTGCTGTTTGGTTTCTCCATTGTGAGATAGCTCCTCCCCCTTCCCTTTCCTCGTGAATGCTCCCGTAGAAGTCTGTGGGCACTGGCTCCTCTAAGGGCTACAGTTAGTAGAGAGAGAGAGAGAGAGAGAGCGCTAATTGCCTCATTTGGCCTCACTTGCTTCTCAATCAAGTTATTTTTCAATCTTTTTCCCACTGACTCCCATATAGACTAGTGGATGTTTATTCTGGACTTTGGGTTGCAATCAGGGCTCAGGTTATTTATTTCCTTACTCAGTCATTCCAATTCAGAGTCTAAGACTGCCTGTATACTGCTTGTTTGGCTCCTGTCCCTTTGATGCGCACTGGTCCTTTTGCCCTCTGAATACTTCCTGCTTCCTTCCTGACTGCAACATGCCCCAGGCTCATCTTGTGTATCCCTTGCTGCAGCCCTCCAGGCAGCTCTTTCTCCCAGGAACACTGGCTGTGTTATTGCAGAATCGTGTTAGAAAGCAAGGGTGTGCCTTGGGTGAATTCAGTGACAAGACTTCTTCCACACAGTTAGTGTGACATACGGCACACACTCTTATTTCATTTGTCTTGGTACTTGTTTTAATTAATCTGAGATGGGGGTGGGGGGCAGTGCAGCCTAGTGGCTAGAGCACAGTCCCTAGAGATTATTGGCACTGGGTTTGGGGTCTACCTTTGCCACTTACTAGCTATGTGATAGTATTGAGGCTCTTTCTTCCTCTTAGATTTTGCCAGTAGTAGTACTTCCTAGAACTGTTGGGAGGAATCAGTAAGTGAATACAGATATATATATATAGCCTACTTGGGATGGAAGGTATTTCAGTGGATAAAGTGCTTGCTGTACAAACCTAAGGACCTGAGTTCGAATCCCCAGAACTTACGAAAGATAGCAAAGTAGGGCTGGAGAAATGGTTCAGGGATTAAGATTCTGCCTCGAAAGCCAGCAAACTAGACTGGGTATGAGGAGACAGGAGAATTACCAAAACCTCATGGCCAGCTAGTCTGGCAAACAACTAGAGACGCTGTCTCACACAATGTAGAAGTCAAGGACCAACACCAGAGGTTGACCTCTGACCTCCATACATTCATTATAGCGTGTGTATGCATCTGCCCCCACATACACATGATACATGTGTACACATAGTGACATTTGTTTATTAATGGGTTCACTTGCATTTTATGTCCTGTCAGAATGGAAGAATGAGGAATGAACACTTTTTTTTTTCTCTCCCAATTCTTAGCATATTTCAAGTTCGTCTTTTAGGAAGTCCCACATTTTCCTGTTTTCTGGATCAGCTGTAGAATGCAGGGTCTGATGATTCTTCAAAGGTCCTTCGATGATGTCAAACTTTGCCTTGCAGATTCTCCATGAGCTGGTTGATTCTGCTTTTGGCACAATTGAGGTCCATTCAGTGTTCACTGCTAGGAATTCCTTGGTTTCAAAAAGGATTTCAAATCACCAATTGCATTCCTTTACATTTTTAAATTCTCTCTTCTGTGTCCAAAGCTGTATTTTCTTTCACACTCCTGTTGTGGATTTGTGCTCTTTCTCTTTTGATCAGCAAGGCAAGTATTTTTATATTTTTTACTGATCTTTTCATAAAAATCTGCTCTTGAATACATTTTCTGACTCTACTGTTTGCTTAATGCATAGATTTCCCACTCTTTTATTAACTCCTTTCTCATTCTTCCTGATGCTTGTTTTGGACATCCATCTTTTAATTTGTTAAGATGAGTCTTGGTTCCCTTCTTCTATTCCGGTAATAAACAGATTCTGGCTAATTTGTTTTTGAACACAGCCTTGGCTATATCCTAATAAGTTCTGATTGGTTTGTTTTTTGACCCAAGAAATGAACTAATTCATTCCACATTGACATGTTTGGATTTTTCCCAGTTAACTTTTTGTTATTAGTTTCTGGGTTTTGACACCATTTACAGTTAGGAAATGTGGCCTTTGTGGAAAAAAATTGTTTTTCATTCATTTCAAGATTTTTTTGTGGTTTATTCTAAAATATTTTTAATGTTTGGTTTTCAATATGAAGAGAATATTTTGGTGCACAGTAATCAGGTTCATAATCTTTTCTATTCTTCTTCCTCTTCCCTTATCTTTGTATGTTTTCTCTAAGATCAAGAGGGGTGGTTTTATGAATTCCCCTTGTGAGTCATATTCAGTACCATGATAAGTGGTTTGAGGCATGCAGAATACAGATGTCTACATCTATCATATTCTATCTTTTCACATCTTACAAGAAACCCTTTTGGCCTTATTTCATCTTTGTCTTGAATCTGATCTTATCTGATTTCGTCGTTGCTATTATATGCTTTGTTTTGTTGTAATCCTTGTTGCATCTTTAGTAATATTTTGTTTATTTTTTGTGAGGTTTGGATTGAACCCAAGGCCTCACACATGCAAGGTAGCTGCTGTACTGCTGAGCTGCATTCCAACTTATTTTAGTTTAAGTTTTTTTGAGACTGGATATGTCAGTGGCGTGAAACTTGCCAAGTAGGCTAGGCTAGCTAGCCAGCAAGCTTCAGGGATCTGCCTGCCTCTCCCTTGCTTGGTGTTAGGATTATAAGCATGGCACCACCACACCCAAACTTCCCTTTCCTTCCTTTCTCTTCCCTTTCTTTCTCTCCCTCTCTCCCTCTCTCCGTCCTTTCATTCCTTCCTTCCTTCCATGTGGATTCTGGATGGAATTCAGATTTTTATACTTAAGGCAAGCACTTTACCATCCAAGCTATGTCCCTAGTCCTTCCTCCAAGTATTTTTAGGTTATCTGTTGCTTTTAAGTTTACTCCAAATGGAAGTCATTCCCATCTGTGTGATAGGTGGAGGGTATAGCTCTGTGGCAGAGTGCTTGCCTGGCATGTGCAGGGTCCTGGATTTGGATCCCCAACATTGAAAAAAAAAAAAAAAAACCCAGATTTTGTGTTTGATACATTCATTGAGGAAAACAGCATACCTGTTGTCTTAGTTCAGTTGCCAGTTGCCATAATGAATACATGACCCAAACAATCCAGGGAACAAGGGGAATTTATTGGCTTACATTTTCAGATTATAGTCCATGGTGTCCAGAGTTAGACCAGCATCAGTGCTGCTGTCTAGTTCACCAGCTCTGCAGAATACTGACCCAGCTCTCTCCATCTTTTCCACCTGCCTAAGGGATAGTCCCACCCACTTTGGGCTGGGTCTTCCCACATCAGTCATGCAATTGGAACATTCTCCCATAGGCTTGCCTGAGGTCTGCTTGAACTAAATAATTCCTTGGACCTGTGCTCGCAGGCACACTTTAGATGTCAAGCTGACAGCTGATACTAACCATCACACTTGCTCTCTTCTCTGTGGTTACTTGGTGCTTTCTGGTCTCTGTTTTTATATATATAACTTTTATATTCCTATATTTGAAAGCTGGAGTTTCTTTTCTGTGTTCCACTTGTATTGTATAGTTATCATTAAAGTCAGAAACAAACGATATGTAATTTTCTGTTGTCTACCAGTGTTAAAGTTCATATACGCATATTAATTTCTCATTTAAAGAATTTGAAATTTAGCATATTCTTTTGTCATTTTTTATTATTTATTCAATTGTGGGTATATGCATGTGTGCATGTGTATGTGTGGTGTGTGTGTGTGTGTGTGTGTGTGTATGCGTGTGTGTAGAACCATGGGCAAATTTTGGAACCACCATGGACCACCTCCACCTCCTCGTTTACTCTGCCCCAGGATTCACAGGCTCTGCCCTACCAGGACCAGAAGCGCAGGCCGCCCCCTGCTTCCGCCTGGTGTCTATACGTGGGGTCTAGGATCCAAACTCAGGACCTTCCACCTGCAAGACAGAGGCCTAACCCCTGAGCTACTTCTCCAGCCCCTGAAATTTAGCATATTCTTACACTTTGATATTTTATTTGTTTGAAGGAGGCACACAAATGTATGCCATGGCACAAGGATGGTGGTGGTCAGAGGACAAATTTTGCAAGTTTGTTCTCTCCTTCTACCATGTGGGCTTCTAGGGATGAAACTCAGATCACCAGTTTGTAAGAAGGTACCTCACCTGATGAGCTATCTCACCGGCCCCATATTCTTACATTTTAATATTCTCCTTTCTACCTTTTAGGTAACTTGGATATTTTATCACATGAATCTTATTTCCTTGAATTACTTTCCACATGTACATTGTTTTATGATGACTGTAGGCACAAGTATTTAAACGCGGCACTATCTTATCATAGCCTACAGATGGCCTCTGCTAACGAGCCTCATATGCTTGCTAAGTTTTGGCTCAATATTTTGAGTGTCTCACATGTGAGAGAATCTCTTGTTGTTATCAATGATAGTTTAAATGAATATTGAATCTTCATTCCCTTAAAACAAAAAACCATAGATCTTAGACAAATCATCTCTCTCCTTTCTGAAGAACTTTTAAATTTCCTGTGTGGATGCCTCTAGAATTCCTTATTCTTGAGAGCAACAGCATTTCCCATGGATACTACCTAGGTGCTATTCTGAGCCTGGGGCTGTACTTTACGAGTCTAAATCTGAGAGTGAATCCACCCACCCACCACCTAGTTGAAAGGCCATGGTGAGGAAGACTCTTTGAGCCCAGGCACAGACTGGGTCTTGGTAAGCCTCACAGCTTTTCAGCCAGGGCACCTCGAAACTCAAGTAGCAAGGTACAGACTGGGTGGGCTCTGACTTGGGCAAATAAATGACAGGCAGAGAATGACCACACCCGACAGAGCATGCAGTGTGGAGAAGCAGGCTTGCTGACTGATACATGTAGCTAGCCTGTGGGGGTCAAGACTCTTGGTCACCAGTAAGGCTGCCCTGCCAAAGAGCCCCAACCAGTGGTCCCAGCCAAGTGGCAGTGTCATCCATTACATGTTTCCTGTCTCTCATCCCAGTGTCCACTCCCCAAGGCAAGCATCTATCTGAGACCTGTGATGTAATTGTTTTTCATGCCTCCACAGGCAGGTTCCATCCCATCTCTCTGTGGCTTCCTTTTGAACTGCTGAAAGTAATATGGTGGGCTACAGGGGCAGAAGCCATGCACGTAGTGGAGGCCATCCCTGTGAGCCCGAGGTGCACTAGAATCTGCTTCTTTCGTTTGAATAGAAATCCTGTCTTCATCTGGAGGCTGTCTGTCTGCCTAATCTTACACATGTCTGCATGGCATTTGGAGCCATTTACTGTCCTTTCTCTTGCTCATGTAAAGAATGATTCTGCTTTATGAAATCGCTTATTCTATGATAATTATCAATGATGACCCAGGAATATAGGTTCAGGTTGCCATGGAAGTGGCTTCATGAACTTGTTATAGTCGCAGAACAAAGAAATTTGCAGATCAATACATTTGCCAATTACATCTGATATGTGCTTACAGCAGTGTAGGGAAAATCTGAAGCTTCCAAATGTTTCCTTCTCACATTCTTAGCTTCAGGGTTGGCAGAAGTTAGAGGTCTGCTAAGCTTAGCTTTGCATTCTGAGAGGTTTATCCACTCATCATGAGAACGTTAGGTCAGATACAAAAGTTAAGGTAATTGGCTATTAAAGGTCTAAGATGGGCCAAGGTAGTTTTGGCTACCGGCCTGCAGCAGTTCATCTCTCCATAGTCACAGTGTTCTGGTCAGCCAGGGTCAAGCAGCTTCTTTAGAGAACTGTAGTTTACATTCTCTTAATTCCCACTTCCACACTTCATGGGAGTTTCCAGGCTTGTGTCCTCGCTCATTTTCTATAATTCCTTTCATCTGATGTCTGCTCCTGGATCACGAGCATCTATAATTCAGTCCCTTCCCCAGCTTGGGCCCCTTTATGACTGTGTCCCCACCATTCAGCCATGCTGTCCCTGAAGGTCTGTGTTCTCTAAACTTCCCGGGTCCCATAGGGAGTGTGCTGGTTGTGATCATTGTGACTAAATACCCAAGAATATCAGCATTAGGTGTTGGGGGAGGGGGTTACTTTGGCTTATGGTTTGGCTCAGGGGGTTCAGTCTGAGATCGCTGGCTCTGGTTTTTGGGCCACACTCAAGCTGAGCATCATGGTAGATGGATGTGGAAGAGCACAGTTGCTTACCTCCACAGTGGCCAGAAAGCCCCATGAGAAAGACCAAGCACAAGCTCTATCCTGTCCTAGTGACCCACTTCTTCCAGCCAGACCCTACTGCTCCTCATCAGTGATGCGGTGACCATCCTCATGGTCCAGCCATCTTTCACCAAATGCCACCAACTGGGCCCCAAGCCTGATCTGATCTGACGTGATCTTTTGAAGGACACTTCCTGTTTCGCCACAGTAGAAGTAGTGGCTGGCTCTAGTTCTATCTGATCTGCACACCTGACCGAGAGTTAGCTGTCTGGCGGGTTCTCCCCTGTTAAAAGTGCTTGGGTACAGAGAAAGAGGGTGCTGTGGACGGACTATGTGAGGCCAGGAGCTAAAGAGCAGGGTGTTGGCTGCGTGGGGCAGTCCAGTTAGTGCCCGCTTCCTCTTCAAAGTAGCTAGCCTGCTGGGGTTGGCTTTGGCTGAGCTCCTGATAGCTGGCCTGCCTCCCCACTAGCACCCTTGCAAGAGTGGACTTTAGCCTCTGTGGGCCAACTCTGTTGGGCCAAAGCTCTGGGTGAGGAAGATGCCTGTTGCCTCATGGATGCATACTAGATAAGCTCTCCACCACTGAACTATACCCCCTTTTTCAAATTTTGACACGGGGTCTCACTAAGTTGCAGAGGCCAACTTTCAGCTTACTCCTTCGCTCAGGCAGGCCTTGAATGTGTTGTCCGCCTGCCCTGCCTCGGCCTCCTGAGTAGCCAAGGTGACAGGCTGGCACCCTCAGGTTCATCCTCTAGAGTTTTCCATCAAGGCAAAGGGTGAGTGTGTAAACTGGCCGCTTCTGAGCTCTATATGGCATGCAGACAACTTTAGTTTGGCCCATGCAGTGGGGTTTGTGTTTGTTTGTTTGTTTGTTTGTTTAGTTTAAGTCAATGTTTAAAAATCAGCATTTTTAATTTTAGAATTTTATTTTAAACTTTCAATTTTCCCATTTTGGGGGATTAGCATAGTTGCTAACCTTGACCTGGAACCCATGGAGCAGCACCTAAGAGTCACGAGTGAATAGCTTTTGGCGGTCCACCACAAGCCCATCCTTCCCTGCTGCCTCCCTTTCCTTTGAGATCAAGCCTTTCCATCACACTAGAATGGACTCTCCTTTTTAAGGAAGATTTCTCATACTGGCATCTCTATCAAAAGAGGGAAATAAGGAAATGAAAGGGGTCACATAATTCATAAAAGAAAACGGCAGATATGAGAAGAAAAACCAAAAGATGTCGCGTTTTGTGCCGAACTACCTGGTGGCTCTGCTCCTGCCAGGGTTCTCCCCTCTGAGATAGCCCTGCCCCCATCCACCCCCACCCTGGGAGCCTCACTCCCTTTCTGTGGCAGATAAGAAAGACGTGTAGAGTCCATGCCCAGCTTAGAAGCCCAGCCCTTCCTGTTCTGATGCTCAGGAGCTGTCCCGGCAGCTTGGGGGGCCTGGTGAGCATCACTCCACAGGAGAGGTGATTTCGATTTGGCTCCTAGAGCAGGCAGACAGCTGTGATTACGCCGCAAGGTTCGGTGCTGGTTTTCAGAAACTTCTCTTCCAGACCTTCACATGCTGGTGCAAAAAGACGTTCCCTATGGGAGCAATTATTCTAGGCCGGGAGTTTTTTCCCCTCCTAGCTCTGAATTCTGTGGATGTCATGAAGGGTTTAACCCTGGAACTTTGAAAGGCGTTTCTGTATCTGCCAGCAGGCACATCTGCTCTTGAAACCTGAAGGTATGAGAGAGGGGTCCCCTCTCCCAACAACAGGCCTCCTGTCCTGGATGAAGCTTTCCAGGCCCACTCCGTCTGCCCTGCCCTGGCTTAGGCTGTGCGTTTGGCTCCCATCAGTCGGGGGCATGAGCGTGGATCTGGTGAACTGTCTGGTTTCCTGCAGCAGCCATCCGCCGGCATGCTGCAGTCCAAGCCCAAGCCACTTCGCCTGCAACCACTCCAGAGCAAGGGGGAAGAGGGGTGCCCAGGTCAGAGTGGTCAGTCAGCCAGCAGGCCAGATCTCTTCCCTCTGCTGAGGAACTCGCCGTTCACTGGAAGGTCTGGATACTTCCAGTGCTGGTGATGGGCCTCCAACTGGAGGATTGAGTATCCTGGGCTCTAGTCCCCACCAGAGCCTGGCTGTAGGGAAGGGAGGCACAAGGTTGTTGACTGCTACTTACACACCTCATTGGCTGCCTCCATGAGAACCCCACACCCTGTGATGAGCTTGTTCTGTGGAGAAAGAGTCGGTGTCCACACCTCCCTGTGTCCCTTCATCCTGCATTTGTTCAGCTGTGCAGTCCCTGGCGCCCTGCTATCCCATGCATGGACATGGTCTTGGCTTTCTCCACAAACACACTCCTCCACTTGTAGCAGCACTCTGACTGGAGCCCTCTCGTTGGTGAGGGGCACTTTCGGGTCTTTTGTCTGTCTGGGTCCATGTCACAGCTGTCAGTCAGCAGCAGTGCTCTGGCCTGCTCAGGTGGTTCTCCTGGGGTCCTTGCTAGGACAGATGAACTGTAGCACTGCTGGCCTGAGGCACCTGGGGCCACTTGGCATAACCCATTCCCCTGGTGGCTGGGAGGGCAGCTTTATAATGTCTCATTTTCGTCCTATTTATCCAAGCAAGACAAGCGGGCTTGATGCCTTCCCTGGACTGCTGATGGCTGTGGAGACAGAGTCACCTGATAGGCACGTCACCTCCATTCAGGCAGAGAAGGTTTCGCCACCCTGGGAAGGCCAGCCTGTGGGCTCTGGAATGAGCAGCTATAGTATGAGCATGCCCTTTAGGGGCAGAGATTCTTTGTAAAGGGGGTTCTGGCTACAGAGCTAGAGTGAGGCTCTTCTTATCCAGAGCCCTCAGTGACATGGTACAAGAGGTAGCAGGGACTTGGTATGGCCAGGGCATTTGGTGCCAGCTAGAGCTCGCAGACTTCAGCATTCCACAGTCGAGAAAACTGCAGAGAGAAAACATCTGGATGCAGGTGAATCAGACCTGCCGCCAGCACGCCGGTCCACACGTCCCTCCCCGGTGGTGGCTTTATGCAGAAGCAGCTTTCTCAGTCCATATATTTTCAGCATGTGCTGGAGTCTTTGAATCATTTATCTTGGCAGCTCTTCTTAAAGCCGCAGAAAGGTAGAAATCCATCTAGGTCCTGAGAAAGGAGCCTGAGAGAAAGGGAAAAAAAAGTCTGGTGGCTGCCGTGATGGGTGGTGAGCCTGGAGATAGCTCTGGTGGCTGGGAGATCAAACAGCTGAGAAATGGTTTCCCAGGAAGAACCCGGGGAATTCTAAGTAGATAATGAGTAGTGACTTTCTTTTGATTTACAGCAAGGCTTGGCAATCAATCTAGAACGCTTTGAAGAGGAAAAAGCGAATCTAACAGGCGAGGAATGTGGTTGGTATGAGCAGCCTGTGGGAAGGGATCGAACCCCAGCCAGGGGCAAGCAGGTCAGAGGCTGTTCCTTCCCTTGATCATGTGAATACAGGCCATCCTCCGTGCAGGGGGTCAGCTTGAAGAAGGAAGGCCTCCTTCCTCTTCACACTGGGTACTGACCACATCTTAACTTTGACCTCTGTAGGATTCTAGTTCAGAGTTCAGGTCATAGGTGATGTATACCCACATGGTCTGTGACCTCCTTAATGGAACTGGGGACTAATCCATTACCCCTCTGTCTTAGAGGTACTGGATTGTTAGTCAGCTTGAGCAGATTGTAAGAGTCAAACAGCAGAAATTCATTTCTCGTGGTCCTGGAGCCTGGTTCAAGGTCAAAATATCAACAAGATTGGTTTTTCCAGAGACCTCTCCTTGGCTGGTCACCTTCACACTTCTTCCTCATGTGGCCAGGCCTCTGTGCACACATCCCTGGTGTCTGTGTGTCCGGGTTTCCTCTTCTATGACCAGGCCTCAGTTCAGCATCTGCACTTCTTTAGAGTTCCATGTCTCATATTGGCTGAGATTTGGGGCTCCAAGTTGTGAATGGGGAGGGGTCCCACTCATCACTCATCTGCCACCTGCAGAACTTGGCACAGCGTCTTGTCTGCTGCTTCACACTGTTGGTTCAGCTTCGTGTTGGTTCAGCTTTGCACATGTTGGGTCAGCATACCTTCTGCAGGAAGGTTCTGGCCTCTAGAGCTGGGCACACAGCTCAAACTCAGGTGGGAAACAGGGAGGGGAACTGCATGTCTTAAAAAGTCCTTGTCCAAGAAAAGCAAGGCAACCCCTGGCGAAGCCAGGAGGGCACAGGAGCCACTTTGCTCCCGCTGTGTGGTGGCATAATGAGTGGAGCCAGGTGGATAGGAGAGGCATGGGCAATGAGGCCAGGTCTCAGCGAGACCTCTGAGTGACCAGGAGTGTGATTCTATCTGTGCGGGCCAGGGCACTGGGTGGCAAGTAAGGGGGAAGGTGGGGAGGCCAGCGAGAGCGCTGCGGGGGGATGAGCATGTCTGGAGCGGTGAGCCCCCATAGAGAGTAGCGGGTATCAGGATGAGAAAAGAGAAAGGACTGTAGTGGTCCCAGCCACTAGGTGGTGGTAGACTGTGCAGTGTAGACCCAGAAGACCTTGCCTGGTGAAGGTGGTCTATCACAATAGGGAAGCTGACCAGGGCAGTCCTACATGACTAAGCCTCATTGCTGACTTCATCCCCTATCTCTAGCCTGACCTGCATGCGCTTCCTGTAGAAAGTACAGAGGCTCTGCCCTTGGGCTGCACCTTACTGAAGCTCAGGAATTGGGACAGGAGAGATCCTCAGGGCCTTGGTGTTGCCTTATCCAGGCAGTGTCCATGTCTGCAAGAATGCCCAGCCCTCATGCTCTCGGCCCACCTGACTTTCAAGTCAACTTTACTCTCAAGTCAGGCCATGCCTCTGTCAGCCCATCTGTTTGTTCTACACACATTTGAGCCCCCACCCCCCACTCCCTTGTATCAGGTACTGTTCTGAGATACAGGGATATGGTCATAAAGAAAGGGTCACTCAAAGAGGACAGTTATGTTGCTTACTTTTCCCACTGCTGTAACCCAGTACCTGGCAGAGACAACTAAAAGAGGAAAGATTTATTTAAGGGTCTGTTAAAAAGACACACTCCCTCACAGCGGGGGGGGGGGTCTATGGCAGATAGTGCTGCTCTGTCCATAACAGAACAAATATGACTGCTGCAAATATATGACAACAGCACAAGTAGATGACCTCTTAATAGATCAGGAAGCAGAAAAGGCCCAGGGAGGAACCAGAGATGGCTATTACCTTCAAGGACTACCTCTGGTAGTCTACATCCTCCGTGAGCACCACGTTTCCAGAGGTTCTACAGATTCCCCAAAGGTCAGCTAGGGACCATGTATTCAAATGCATGAGCCTGTGAAGCATGCTTCAGACTCAAAATCACAGCAATAGTTCCTGGGATAGAATGGCAGGGACCCCCAGAGGACATTGCTAGAGGCCTGACCAGGTGCCAGCTCTGGTCTGGACCCTGTGTACACTGGTAATTAAGTGAGGGGTGTGATCCATCTAATCCTCAAAGCAACCCTGTGAGCATAGGGACCAGTGTTAAGCTCCATTAGGGAACAAGGAACAAAGAGGCCGAGTAATTTGTTCACGATCCTGCCGGTGGCAAGTGGGGAAGCTTGGCTGTCAGCCCCAGGGCCTGTGTACTGCTCTGCCAACTCCACCCAATGGAAGCGGGCCTGATTCTTCTGCCTGGCAGTTACCATCGTACCAGCCCAGGGTGTCAAGAAAGCTCAGTCATCTTTGGGGCAAGTGCATGTTTTAAATACATCTATAAAATATTGTCCATCTGGTACCATAAGGCTCAGATCATGGCACCCATTCTAGGTGGCACAGGTTTATCTCATTGAATAGAGACTGTATGGAAGAAACAGAAGGCCCAGGGAGCCCTCAATTCCAGCCCCCAACATTCTTCTCTGAACCTTTGGGGCATCAGGTACTGAGCTAAGGTTGGGGGCCTATGAGCTAGCTCAACAGGTAAGGTGTCTGCTCACTTACCTGGTGACCTGAGTTCAATCCCTGGAAGCCCACAAGGTGGAAAGAGAAAACTGAAAATTCCATCTCTCTTTCCTTCCCTTCCTTCCTCTTTCTTTCTCTCCCTAAAAAGTAAAAATAGTTAAAAAAAAGAAAAAAAGAAAAGAAAGAAACTGTAAGAGCAGTGGTTAGGCTGCTGGAGGATGAGGAAGAGATCATCTTTGGGGATAGTCAGAGTCCCAGGAGCCCAGTTCTAGCAGGTGTTGAGCAACACACAGGGCAGAGAGGAGTCTACTACAGGGTCTGGCACCCAGCAGGTGCTCAGTAAGTGTTCCTATGAAGAGAAGAAGCAAGGCCACACCCGCATTGGTGGGAATGAGGACCCACAGCTCCTCATTCAGCACATTGGAGGTTGGCTTCCCTGGGCAGTGTCCGAGCTGGGTGTTGGCCACCTGAGGCCATAGGTTCTTCCAGCAGTCATGCTTCCTGGGGATGTGGTTGTCCCCAGCCCAGCGGTTATCAAGGAATCAGGTCTACTCTTCTGCGATGGCAGATAAAGGACATGTTGCAATGAAGCGTGTGTGGCAATTGTTCCAGGTGGTCCAGGGCCCAGACAAAGGCCACAGCCTTGCAAAAGGATGTTAAACGCCAGGGTGTTTCTACAGACACTATTTAAGAGGTCTTGGGGCCCATTGTCCCTTCAAGACTAGACCTGTCTGTCTTCCTGTTTGTATTTTAGAGGAGGAGACCATAATGGCCTCCAGCTCCCAATCCGCCTACTTTCCCTTCCTCAGCTGCCTTTGTAGAGGTACGCCCACCTTCCCTGGCTTAGGTCGGGAGTATTCAGCACCCTTTCCAGAGACCATAGGTGTGACTCACATCACCTGGGAACTACATCTAAGACTGGCTGTCTCAGAGGCTCTGAGATTTGCATGAATCATAGAAGGAGCCTCTTCAACCCTCCTGCTCCAGGCTGAGCCAGCTAACAGGTACCCAACACCCATCAGCCATCCTTGGCAAGCAGACTGACTGGCATACCATGTCCCCAGGCTGCCTGTGCCAGCTTGTTAGATCATAAATCCCTACCGAGCGATGGCAGGTGTCAGGTAATCTTCTGGGAGCTGGGGAGGCAAAATAAAACGTCTCCATGACTCTCTAGATAGAGACAAGCCAAATAAAAAGTGTAATATGTATTTGGTGACAAATACAGTGTCAAAAATAGGGAAGATAATGAGGCGAATATTGGGAGTCATTTGCTATTAGTTTTATTAGAGTAGTTGTATCAGCCAGCTTTCTGTCATTGTAGCATATACCCAAGGTAAATCATGTTATGAAGAGAAGAGGTTGTTTCAGTGTACTATCTTAAAGCTTTCCATCCATAATTCATCAGCTGAGTTTCTCTGGGCCTGTGATGAGTAGCAGCGCATCATGGGGAGCATGTGGTAGGTAGAGCAAGCCCACTCACCTCCAGGCTAGCAAACAAGAGAGAGAAAGGGCTGGGGCTTCCACTCTCATCTATAGTGGTGCATACAGCGACCTGAAGACCTCCCACTATGTAGTTCAATGCAGGGGACTAGACCACTTCCACATGGATCCCAAGGTTCAGCCAGCAGCAGTGGTGACAAAGCCTTTGAGGAGACCTCAGTTTAGTGGGGCTCTAAGTGGCTAAGGAGCCCCAGGCTGTCAGAGGAAGGAGTGAGTGAGGAGCCAGCAGGAGTGGGAGAAGCCAGGGACTGAGCATGTTAGGGGCTTGGCTTACGGCCTTGGTGGGCAGCATAGACTACAGGGGGCAAGTAGGTAGAAGGCCCGGAGTCCATGGAGGAGGTGAGGATGGGGCACGGCCTGGAGTCCTTGAATGCAGAGCCAGTAGCATTGCTGTCAGACCATGGAGCAGAGCTGGGCATGGGGTCAGGGTTCTGACTGAGTAATGCAAGGATAAAGCTGCTCCTTCTTAAGGAAAGGAAGACTAGAAGGGTCTGGCTATCTACCTGGGGAAGTTAAGGCAGCAGAGGGGAGCCCTGAAAGGTGTTCAGAGGAGGCTTCATTTCCAGCCAGGGTCACCACCCTTGTGCCACAGGGCACAGTTGAGAAGCTCTGGTAGCCCATTGCCGTGCTTGAGGAAAACCCCGTGGAATCCTGATTGAAGAGCTTTCCTCAGAACCCTGTCTCCAGGAAGCTTATGAAAGGCATTCATCAGAGCCTTGAGGCTGTGATCTGATTCAGTCACGGGGCAGGCTGACAGTCAGCCAGTCCTACACAGGGTGAGGTAGTGCTGTTCCGAGCAGTGCTGAACATGGCTTGTGACAGCCAGACCCACAAATGATCGAGACTGTGGTGGTCTTATGGCTTATGGCTTAATCCTTCTCACCTAGGGAATTTCTTTGCTGAGAGCCCCCCAAGAAACTGATGACATAGTTTGGCATACGGTCAAACACCCATGATCCCAGCACTTGGGAGGCAGAGGATTGAGGGTTCAAGGCCAGTCTGGACTACAGACTTGAGCCTGTCTCAAAAAGAGTTGGCCATCAGGTAAGACTGGGGCCTGATGATGCAGATCTTGGCCTTACTCACTCTGGAACACTGGGCAAGGGAAACCTTTCAGTCTTCCTCTTCCCTGGCACCCCACAAACAGCATTTTCTGACAGCTCCAAGGGTTAGGGTGTGGCCCAGGAAGCAGCCAGCTATGTTGCTCTGAAGCTAGATGGGATTATAGACAGTTGAGGTTCCTCCTGCTGAATGGGCACAGAGTAGCCCCTGTGAGAGTTGGGGTGCACAGTTTTCCAATGCAGACAGTAGGACCTTGTCTTCTTTTGTGCCCAGCTCAGTGGTCCTGACCTCCAGAATCCCTCCCTGGTTCCTGACACTCCCACCAGTCTCCTTGGTTGGTGGCATCCTTGAGGCTTAAGTCTGGGCATTAGGCCAGCTGGGGGAATTTGAAGGGTTATTTCCAGCTGTTAGAATCACACATTGCTCTAACGCATTCTCCCTCATATTTCACACTTAGACTTGACTATATTATTCTCCTTGTATTCTTTTTTCTTCCCATTTGCTTGGCTCAGCTGTGACTTGGCTATTGTTCAGGAATGTGGGGATCAGACCCCATATGTTATCAAGGGCTTGAACCCGACCTCTTCCAACAGTGAGATGACACTGTTGGAAGCAGTGAGAGTCGTTGAGAAAACAGACCCCCAAACCACACGCTGCACACACCTTCAGTCACTTCTGATGACAATGTTTGCCTGAAGAGTCTTCCCCTGATATCACCTCACCTAGTGGGCAATTTGGTTGGATTTATTCTGATGGGCCCTGTGTATGTAGAAGTTAAGAAAGATGCTTGTCATTTTGCTATGAAACATCAAACATATCGTGACTTAAACAGTTATGACAGCAGAGGGTTCAACCACAGTCTAAAAATTTAGCATTATTTATGACGCCCGGAGGTCTGGTGCCTAGAGTGCCCCCTTAATCCAGTCTAAATCTAGAGCTGTCTCGAGGGCCTGCCCACATGTCTTCTAGGGTTGTTAATAACTGCTCTTCCGGGCACCCCGTATGCTGATGGAAAATCCATCCAAGGGTTGCATCTCACGTGGCTGTTACAAATTGACGTTTCTTTATTGATGTGACTGGTTTCTGCCAAATACTCAGGGACAAATAAAAGTGGCTGGACCTGGAGACAAGCAGAGAGCCATTTGTTCATGAAATTGCCGGCCAATTGATGTTGGCAGTTAAACAAGCTATCATTTAAAAGAATCTTGAAAGGAAAAAGTTGACAGTTGTGAGATGGGCTCACACAGCGCACCGTGCCAGGACCTGGCGATATCGCCTTCTGCGGGTCAGCATCTCATTGGCCCCAAGGCAGCGCTCCCCTGGGCTCCAGGCAGTGTTCTTGAGAGTCTCAGCCAGGCATGGTTGCTGTTCTGGATTCCCATTCTCCTGCCCCTCTTCTGAAGGGACCCCCAACTCCAGGGAATCTTCCCTGCCGGTACACGGCTTCCGCCTTATATTGCTCAGCATTCTCAGTTAGACAGAAGGCCTGGCCCTCTGTGGCCCTGTTACCTGCCTGTGAGGCTGGCACACAGTAGGTATGTGATCAGATTGCCCACAGACCCTGTGAGCCAGCCACAGGATCCCCCAGAGCTGTCCACCACAGCTTTCCTTCTGAGCCCTGCTGGAATGCAGGGGTGGGGTAGTTATGTTCCTTCTGAGAATGCTGACTTCAGCTCAGCCCATCCTCATCTCTCTCAGCCTACACCTCTCGTCCTTTTCACTGCTTCCTGGAGGTTGCCTTCCTCCTCCGTGTCCATGCTACACGTCCCCAGCATGGGAGATGCATTCAGAGCCAGGTGCCTGGAAGAAGAAGACCTACCGAGAGTCTGGAGGGAAATCTACAGGCCACCCAGCCTCAGGTCGGCACGAGCATCCCAGGCACTGCTGCGCATGACTCAGCGAGGGACATGCCAGATGCTGTTGTGAGTTAGACTTGGGGTCATCTAAATGACAGCCAGTAGTCACACAGCGCATCCATCGGTGGCATCCTCAGCAGTACTGGCATTCTGCCTTCAGACAAACTGAGGCTGAAGGGACATGCTGCGGGGTCAGGGGCCTCCACTCCAGGGAGGGCCATATTCAGAACTGGGCAAGAGAGTCAGCTCTGGGGCGGGGGTTCTTGTCCCCAGCCACAGCAGCTCCCCCATGTTTGTTTGCTCAATTGTTGTTCTGGGCGTGGCCAGGATGAGGGTTTATTGCCCCCGCACCTCTGAACATCTGTCCATCCTGAGGGATACCAGCAGCAGAAGTGACAGGGGAGCCCCTCGCCTGCGACTCGCTTGCCCTGGGGCTTCTGCTTGGCTTCGAGATTCTGTTTTCTATCGTACTAATTACATTTATTATTCATAAACTGCTGAAACTGGCTTCTGGGGCCTCAATTTCCCAAGCCCCCAGGCTGTCACAGCCGAGGCTCCTCTGTGTCGGCCCGCCAAGGGTCTCTTGTGGTTTTGAGTCAGGATCAGACGATGGCTGAGCCAGGGGACTCAGAGTTTGGAAATGAAAACAAAGGAACCCCGGGTCGGTGGCTTCCGGCAGTCTCCATGGCAGACTGCTCCTTTTCCCTCCTCCCCCTGGAAGTGCCCGCTGGATGAGGGAGGGTCACCTCTGCCCACTCGCCGGGCCTCAGCCCGTTCCAGCCTGTGCCTTTGATGTTCTCTCTAATGTTTAGAAATCGTATAAGCTGTGGGCTGGAGCTGAAACCCAGGGCCCCGTGCTGGCTGGGCAAGCGCACCACCGAGTTGTCCTCTCGGCTGAAAGGACTTTCCCCTTTACCTTTCTTTCCCAGAAGTCTGAGGACGGAGCCTAGAGCCTTGGGCATGCTTGGCAAACTCTCTAGCACCGAGCTCCATCCCCAGTCTTTGATCCTCTGAGAGCCTGACCCTGCCTCCGGGGCTTCCTTGATGAGGAAGCTGGTGTCCACCTCACTTCCTTCTCTGGAGGCTCCCCTCTGATGTTGGAGTCTCCCATACCTGGACGTCTCCGAGCGCTTGGCCTCTGTCCTCTACTCTCCAAGCAGAGAAGCCCGGCCCTGCAGGACCCATACCAGACTTGCTGGGCTTCCTGCTACTCCACTTGGCTTGTTTCTAGCTCTGGCCCTGATACCTAGGGACCATTCATTCGGTGGTCATGACCTTTCCTGACCACTTATGCACACCACTTGCTGGCAGCTTTGGTTCTCAGTTGATTGGGACTGAACACACACGCACGCGCACACACGCACGATCGAGTTTCAATTTTTATGAAATCTCTGCTTGTAGAAACCCCCCCACTGGGGGAAGGCTCCATTCTCTGCTATCCCATTTCTGCCTGTTGCAAGGCATGTGGTAGGCAATTGCTAAGCATGATGAGCCAGATGAACATCTCGCATTCAGGTTCGAGCCTCCGTACATCCTGATGATGGGTTTGAAACTTTCTTTTCCTGCGGGGTGGAGGCGGGGATGTGCGGTGGGAGAAAGAAAACAGAAGTTCCAGGGTCATTGTTATAAACAGCTGGCAGCATCTGCCAAAACCTAGCATCTCATATCAGACACCCCGACAATTCCACAGGTCATGAAACAGAAACGCATCCATAAGGCTGGGAAAATAGCTCAGGGGTTTAGCCTCTGCCTCGCCAACAGAAGGACCTGAGTTCAGATTCTGGATCCTATGTAAAAATGCCAGATAGATATGGTGGTAGCCTGCATTTCCAGCCCTGGAAGATAGAGCCTAGGAAATCTCAGAGCAAAGCAATAAGGAGATAGACCAATCCAAGATGATTCCTAAAGTCACCTTGGGCCTCCACAAGCACATATATTGCCCTCTACTACACACACACACACTAAATATATAAATAAAATAAAAATATATACTTGGCACACAGGGCGGGAGAGATCCAAAGTTGGGGGATGCCTGGGCCTGTTGTTGATGGCTGAGCAGTGTGCTGTGTTCACACAGTAAGGATTGTCAGGTGACGAGACTGAATACATCACTGCTGTATGTAAGGATATGAATGGACAACTCTGAACAGGGAAATGTCCAATGACAGGAAGCTAGGTTCAAACCTTGTCCCATTTATACATAAGGTCCTCAAAGCAAAACCCCAGTAAATGAGGAACGGGGCAGTGCCAGAGCCTCCCAGGACACCGGCTATCTGGGTCTCAGTTTTGGGGATACATTGATTAAGCTTCTTCTGGGTAGATATCTGAAAACTGGGGCCTTCCCTGGATGTGGTTTACATTTCAGTAAATAAAACAGGGTCACCCCATTGAGTGTCTAGGCAGGAAGTCAGAGCATCTTGAGGCCCAAAGGGTCATCTTCTGCATTCACAGGCATTTCTGAATTTACAAGCTGACATGGTGCATTGACCACCTCTGTACTTTCTGAAGTGGTCTACTGGCCGATGACAGAAAACGTGAGGTTGGCTGCAGCTGAGGGAGGTTCTGTCCTGCTGTCTATATATATAGCCAGGCCTGAATATTCATTCTGTTAGAAGCAATTATGAAGGGACAGCACTGTTTAATGCTTCTCATTTGACAAGAAGGTTTTTAAATATGGGACATTAGTTAATAAAAAGTCCCCAGAAGCCCATTGTAATATATTACCTAATTCCTAGCAATTCGTAGCCATTGGAATAGGTTTAAAAAAAAAAGATGTAAAATTAATATGTAGTTATTATTAAAATTGCCTTATAAATTAGTTAAAACCCCTGGAGGCACAAAATGGGCATCATTATTCTAAGAGCATCTCAAGGGCTTTGTGGTGCCCTGTGTTTGCAGAGTGGGAATGCCCCTTTTGCAGGACGGAGCAGGTAGGGTTCTGTGGCCTAAGGATCAAACCCCTGCTCCCATTGGAGAGGCAGACCAGCATCCAGGATACAATATGCTTCACAAGAAAAACCCTTCCTTGGTTACTGAGGTTTCTCAGCCAGTTCTTTGAGGCATCTCCCAATACAATTATGCCAGAGTTGAGCAATGCCAGGAAAGACCACAAAGTGTGCAAGGTGGTCAGAATATCACCTGTGTAGCTCTTGGGGGTCTAGACACACGCCAGCTTGTCCCAGGCCTGGTAGGATAGAAATAATTCCATGAAAGTGCCTTCCCCACATAGAACACCATGCAAGCAGGGCGAGAGGGAAAGCCCATGGTTGTGGCCAGCACACTGAGACAGCGGGAACAGCTGACGGTTCTCTAAGAAAGTGCACATGTGTGACTTGGGCCATGACCTGGCCACTATGGCCAGGTTGTACATGCAAAGAGCCCGTGAGCCCTGACCTTCCCATCTTTGCAATGCAGCCATGCGTTTAATTGGGGGATTTAGAGGCCACAACTAGAAATCCTTTCAGATCCAACCTGTTTGCTGAATCTCACTTTTCTACCCAGGAGACTTTGGTGCATGTGATGGTCTATACCTTTGAGGTGACTTGCGGGCACCTGCGGGGTCTGTTATAACGGCAGGCTATTTCCTCCAGTGGTGGCCCAGCCCTCTTCGAGGAGGGAAGTAGCTGAGGTTTGCCCAGCCATAGCTCCAGAGGCCCTTCTGCTGTTTATCCTGCTGTGCAGAGATGCAGAGCTGTCTCAACCCACCCCTCCATCCCGGCTCCCTTTCTTTGCCCTGCACTGGAAGCCTCAGTTGTCATTCTTGAGTGGCGGGAGGCTTCAGCATAGGTGGGTGGCCCACAGGGAGCAGTGGGGAGGAGAGGAAGCAGGGCAGGGTGGTTTTTAGCCAGTCATTCACCTCTCCTGCTCACTGCCATAGGGACCCTGCCCTGTGCCAAGGGTCCCCCACTCCAGAAGAGAGAGCAGCAGGCTTTGGAGACTGCTTGGCAAATGTTTGTGTGGCTTAGAGTCTCTAAGCCACACACCAAAAAGCCTTGCCTGTGGTCTGTTTCTGCACCTACTGGCACAATGGAGGGGACCTGGGAGCTCTGTGTAGAGGGGACGGGGACCATTGTCCAAGACCATACCCTACACTGGAAAGATGTCTTCCCTGGCGCCTGGGCTGGTGGCAAACACATATTCCTCCCCAGGAAGCAGGAGTGTGATGCTGCTCCTAGAGACTGAGGATCCGTCTTCAGCCAGAGCATCTTCTACCAGGTAGGGGTGACAAAAGGCTAGAGGCCTCTCTGAGGATGCTGTTCCCTCAGGGAGAGATCTGCACCTAAGTAAAATACACAGACACACAAGTCATAGCTTAAGTTTCAAAGGCTTGGGCTTGGGCCGAAGCCAGAGGGAAAGCTGTGCTGTTTTACAGAATGTTCTGTTCTGGGCAAGCCCTGCTTGTATTCCTGGGGCAATGAATCGGGACCTTAGTCCTGGCCTCCAAGGGACCTCAGTCCGTCTTAATGTCTCCAGAGTCAGGGAGGAAGTGTGCCCAGGTGGCTTATTTTTACATCCGTCTGCAGCAGTGGTGTAGAGCACAGGTCAGGCTGTGGTCCCTACAGCCAGCCCGAAGGCTTTTCCAGATGGCTGACGACGGCGCGCACTTGCTCCCCCTTGTGGCAGCGTCACAAATCGTCATGCACAACCTGTGCCTGTTGAGTCCATCCAGAGCACTGGGAGAAACCATGTCACCCCTGCCATGTCAGCCATGAGGACAGGGTGATGTCCACAAGATCATCCTGGGTGGGGCTTTTACCTCCTCTGTGGATCCCACTTCTATAGGAGAACTGAGGCACACTGTGGAGCGCCAGACCTCCACCGGACAGTCAAATGGTTCCTGACTTCCCAGTATGACTGACGCTGACCACACACGGCTTGCTGTAGCATCTCCTGGAGGATGTTTAACAGATTGTCTCCTTAGAGCAAATTCCTGCAAATGGAATCTCTAGAGAAAAACTTTTGAAACACACAAAGACCAGCTGCCTTGCAGGAATGTGCCCCCCCCTCCGCCCCCCACTTCTCAGTGGCAGCCAGTGGCAGTATCTGGCGAGCAGGTGCCCTGTGCTGCATAGGATCTTCAGTTAATCCAGTGAGGAGTGCATCCTCCCTGCTTGGTAAGACACAAGGCAGGAGGGCTTTGAGGCACTCGCCAGTCCCTTGGGGAGAGACAGATGGGTCTTGAAGGAGCCAGTTGGTCTTTGTCCTGAAGCACCATCTCTATCACTGTGCTGGACATTCCAGGAGTGTCTGTGTGCCTACTAGGACCTCCAGAGTGATACCTTTGTTTCTGCAGTTGTTCATCTTTGCCAAGCTGATAAGGAAAAGTATTGTCTCATGTTTTTGTAAAACAATACAACCTTCCCTTCCTAGTTCTGCCCAAGCTTAGGCCTTTGAAACCTGTACCTTGCACTTCTGTGTATTTTATCTCCTATGTGCACATCTTTTTGAGTAGAGGGGGGTAACAGCATTGTCAAAAACACCTCTAGTCTCGCCCATCTGATGTTTCCTGTGTTGCTGGTGGAGTTAAAATTCCCTCCTCCGAGTTCATCTCTAGAGCTTGTCTACTCTTTGCCCTGTTTGCTATGGAAATGTTCATGATTGACTTACAAATCCACAAGAGCATTTTCTAGTTGGACTTTCCATGCTTTGTCCTATATGTTATATATTTTTCCCAGTGTGATTATATAGGATTTTGGGCACAAGTTTTCAAGTTGATCTTCTTCTATATAGTTTGTGTCTTGCATAATTTTGTGAGCCCAAAAAAAGGGACAGAGGAGTTAGGTAGCTAGATCTCTAACTAGACCATCCCTAGACTGATGGCATGGTTTGCATGTGCATTTGTGTGTGTGTGTACACGCGCGTTCATAAGCCCGTACGTGGAAGCATAGGTATGGATGGTCTGTTTTGGTCATTGTGCTTGTTCAGGCCAGCTCTTCCATTGGTGATCCCATCATAACCTGCTTCCTGAGGACCTTCTTTGTGCTCGTCCTTGTGCCAACTGTGGGTACAGGTGATCCAGGCCTGGCTCGAGGAAACCATTAGGGAAAAGAGGGCAGGACTATGGTCAGCCACTTGAGAGTTCCTTGTGGTAGGAGTCTGGTAGGGCACTTGAGGGATCCCCAGGGAGGTTTCTTGGAAAGGGAAGTCTGACCTGGAGTGAAAGGATGCAAGATAAGCAGGAGATAAAAATCTTCCTCAGCTCGCAAAGGCCCTTGGACAAACTGAGATTTAGTTAAGACCCTCACCCCCCACTTCTTTGATAGGATAGGTCAAAGAGAGACCTTGTTAAAGGCGGGGAGAGGAGACCTGGCAGTGGGTGGGCTATTCAAGTGGGTCCAGAAGGGAGAGCTGAGGGCATGTTGGACAGGTATATAGATGCCTGGGCTCCTTGGCCTGGCCTTACACAACAGAAGGGAAACATGGGTGTGAATTCTCGTCCTTGCCCTCCAAGCTTTTCATGATGCCATGGGAACATTGTGGATTTTTGGTGATTCATGTGAGCTGCAGAAGACATATAGGCCAAGAGAAGCAAAATCCAGGATCCTTGCCTCTTGGATCAGCAGGAAGGAGTCTAGACCCATTGAGAGTGACTCCTGTAGAGCTAGGAGTGTCCTTTCCCACATGTGTGATTTCATTTTTCGTCTGTCAGAACACCTGCTGCCCAACATATCACTGAGATGGGAGTTCACACAGGAGTGAGCCTGCCTTCTGGCTTCCAAGAGCAGTATTAGTACCACAAAGAAAGGATATTTTCCTTTGCATCAATAGGCAAGGAATAACTAAAATATAATTAAAAGCCCAAATTCTTCTAATTATTGGCTTTATATAATGTGTGTTTATAAATAAGACATCTGCAAAAGCTTCCTTCTGAATGCACCAGAAGCCAGAGAAGGAGGCATTTCAATTAAAAATGGATCATTGCAAAACAGTTTCATCTTCTGTCATCAGAACACGCAGGCCTTATTAATTAGCTATTGATATGCAGGCTTAGGCTGCCGGAAATTTAAATTCTTGGGGTTATTGCTGGCACTCCTCCACTGGAAGGATACTTCTCAGACTTGCCCTGTGTCTTTGGGATGTCAGCAGGACAAAGGTGGAGGGCACATGGTTCCAACCATCCTGTCCTGTCCTTTGTGGTCATTCCACTGCAGGAAGGGGGCGGATGGGGAGTGCCTGGGCTATTCTCTTACCATCACCTTTGTGGTGTGCCATGAGCAGGTTGCCCCCTTGTGGCCCCTCTGCCAGATTCCGAATGTCCTGGAAGAGGCTAGCCAGCCAAGCCCCAGGCCTGTCCCCACTCTGCTGACATTGTTGCCTGTTCAGGGCTGAGCTTTCTTTTCATTGACATTCTTTCGATTTAGTATGTATGTGTGGTTGTGTGTGTGTGTGTGTGTGTGTGTGTGTGTGTGTGTGTGTGTGTACGTACATGAATGCACATGCATATGCCATGACGTAGATGTGGAACTCAGCAGGCAGTTCTGGTAGTCATTTCTCTCCTACCACGGGGCTCTGATGGTCGAACTCAGGTTGCCAGTCTTGGTGGCAAGTGTCTTTACTTGGCTCAGTCATCTCGCAGGCCCTCTGGACTGATCTTTCTGTAGGGGCAATGAGAGCACAGCCCCCATTTATCATCATAAGTGGATAAAGACTTTGAGAGTGATAAATAGCATTCGCCTTGTTCCTTCAGCCTACGGTAGCAAAACTAACACTCAGCAATCACTGAGTCGTGAGCAGGGATGGGAGGCAGAAAGGCTCATTAGAAGGGCTCTTGGCAGGTCACACTTGACAGCTGGCACACTCTGCAAAATGCAGCCACACGCAGGGTGACAGGGCCCCCTCCTAGGACTCGCCAGGTACTGGACATCATCTTGACCTTCCTCTTTGGGAGTACTGGCTTTATCTTAGGCATTGTGGTTTCTGGATGCTTCAAGAAGTTGCTCAAATAAGAAGCATGCATTTTCCTAGGTATCTGGGGAAAGTTGCCTGCAGGTGTCAGCCTGCTCCTTCCAGGTCAGTCTGGCCTGACCTCCTGGTACCCACTGACCCCTGGGATGCTTACTGGAGTTCTGTGCTTCCAGCACCTTCAGAGGCTTGTATCTCTGTGGGTGTGACAGGTTATACCTGCTGCTTCCTCCTCTGGGCCTTTTTGTACTTTGTACAGAGAGAAATTGGGGGGGGGGGCATGAACATGGTACCCAGAAGATAGATCAGAGTGTGTTGGGGCTGCAAAGGGTGGTCCGGAACCGGGACTCAGGACTGCAGGGGCAAGAATGCGCTTCAGAAAGACATGCATCCTTGGTGGTGTTTCGCCCAGAGTTATTTCTGAAATAGTCCATACTTTTCATGTTTTGGAAATATTTCAAGATCGTAAGACTGACAAAGGAATTCGATATTTAGAAATAAGGTGATGCTGGACTCTTTTAGAATAAAGCACAGCATCCTGGAGGGATTCAAAAGGTAGGCACTTTCTTTCCTTCCCTTTCAGCCCGTTTGCCCCTGGTGGGATCTAGGGCTGCCGTTTCCTGCCAGTACAGTATTTAAAGAGGATTTATTTGGAGAAGGATCTCAGTCTTCTTTTTTTCTACCCACGGAGTGCCCATGGGCGGAAGAAACCTCCAGGAACGCCCCCCACCCCAGCAAAGAGGGGAGCATCAGCATTGGTGATGCCGTATAGCTGTGGACCTGTGTCTCAATGCATTGAGAGTCCTCGGTAAAGCAAGTGTCTGCCTTGCCAGACGTGATGGTTAGCCTTGGCTGGCCACTCGACGGTGGAGAGGTGAGCCTCCAAGCACACCTGAAGAATCGTCTACACAAGACAGATCTTCTGGCAAGCCTGTAGGAGACAGTCTTGATTGCATAACTGACGTCGTCGGGAGACTCACCCATGGCAGGTTTCCCCGCCTAGTCCTTGGGCAGATAGATAAAAGTATGCAGAAGGACTGAGCATGAGGAAACAAGCACACAGCATTGTTTGGCCCCTGCCTGATATTCTTAACTTTAGGTGTGATGTGATCAGTTCCCCCAGCTCCTAATGCTGCTCTGACTTCTGCCATGATGAACTGTAAGCTGGAAGTACGAGCTGAATAAAACAGTATTGTTCCCCTGGGCTGTTTGGGTTAGGTATTTATTATAGCCAGAGTTACTAAACTAAAACACCAGGCAAGCCTCCTGCCATACTCCGGGCTGTGGGAGGCACCTGTGCCAAGCCTCATTAGTAAAGTGGGCCATCCTCATTAGGGAGGACTTGGCACCTGCTTGTCCCAGACCTCAGTGGTTGGGGTTACTGAAATGGCTTCCTTCCCTGAAACCTCTCAGCACCCAGTTCTTAAGGACCAAGGGGCCTGTGTGGCCCTTGATCTATAAGGTCCTCACTTGGCTAACCAGTTGAGCTGAGGAAAGCAGCAGGAGAACTTGGAGTCTTATTGGAGTTCATTCAGATTCCTGCCAAATGGGAACTTGGAAGAAGGAGCAGGAGTTTTGGATCCAAGCTCTTCCACCTAGAATTGAAAACTGGGCTTTTCCTAGGAGCAGAATGTACCAGCATCAGCCAAATCAGGCACTTACATGATTTGAGCCAAGTTCATATCCTGTAACTGTGCTCTTACCTGCTTCCTAGTTTCCTTTAATTTTAGTCTTTTCCCTTTATAGTTTAAAAGAAAGCTTCTTGTGCCAGAAGCTGTCCCAGGCGTAACTATCCATTTAAGTGAATGGTAACAGTTTAAAATAAGCGTGGGCGTCCCTTGGGGAGAAAATGGCCTTTGGTTCTGGTTAAACTAGAATCTCATTCCTCTGTGCAGGAGCCTTTCTGCTCCCAGAACATGAGGTTTGAGTTTCCCTGGACAGTCCTGCTCCAACAAAAGAAATGAGAAGCAACAAGACTGCTGGTCAGCTATGAGCAGACTGGGCCTCGAGCCAAGCAGAGAACGCCTTTTCTAGCACCTTCCTAAGTTGGTGTTCTCTCCCGCTAAGGGTGCCAAATGAGTCTGGATTCCTACACCTGCAATTTTCACTCAAGTTGTTTGTCATTGGGTTTCTTCTTCCTGTGTATTGTTGCTCTGCTGGGCACTGGCATGTGACCCCCATCCAAGGTCCCCGTCACTCTGATAATAAGCAGAGGGTCAGAATGTGCTGCCTGCTTGGGAAGAGGATAGAATTTGTCCTGAAAGCCCCACTGAAAGCAGGGAACAACAGTCCCTTAACACAGGAGCAGATAGGTGGAGCTGCTCCTGCCATCCAGCCAGTGGATAAATGAACAGGTTGTAGGTAGTTGGGTGGATGATGGATAGATGAATGGGCAGATGGTGGGTGGATAGATGGTGGCTAGATGGACAGGCAGTGGATACTTATGTAGATGATGGGTGGATGGATGGATGGATGGAAGGATGGGTGGATGGATGGATGGGTGGGTGGATGGATGGATGGATGGATGGATGGATGGATGGATGGATGGATGGAAGGAAGGATGGGTGGATGGATGGATGGAAGGATGGGTGGATGAATGGATAGATGGACAGGTGGTAAGTAGATGAACAGGTGGTAGGTAGTACGGTAGATGGTAGATGGAGAGATGGGCATATGGTAAGGTGGATAGATGGACAGGTAGTTGACTAGATGGTGGATGAGTGCATGCATGCATCTCCTCCCAGGTGTGGAAAGGACAGAATAGCAGAGCTTAATGCACAAATCTGGTGACTGAGTTCCATGCCCGGAGCTCACATGGTAGAAGGAGAAAACAGATTTCCAAAGGTTGTCTCTTACCTCCACATGTGTATACCTTCTCCTCCCCCCCCCATAATCCTCACCCCTACAATGAAAAAAAAAAAAAAATACAGGAGTCACAGACAGAACCACTTTGTCTCTGCCTTGCCTTCCTTCAGTGAAAAACTCGCAGAAACAATGAGCTAAAAGCGGCCTTTTCACCCGAAATTGTTTCTGTCAGGTATTTTTGTCACATAATGCAAAAGTAACTACCACAGGATCTGTGTCTCAGAACCTTATCACAGTAGTTGAAGGCTGATTGATAAAATAAGTGAGAAAACAGAAAGCCTGACCAAAAAAAAAAAAAAAAAAAGTGCAGTTTATATAACCACAGGAATAGGGAAGGGCGTTTTAAATATCATACCAAAGGAAGAAGCCATAAAGAAAAAGACATAACATCGAACCAATAAAAATGTAAATGATCTGTCCAGAAATGCCATAAGGAAGACGAAAGAGCGTGAGAGAAGATGTTACATAGCTGATAGCCAAAGCCCTGCCTAGTATCCTTCATATATAAATCCCGGAAGGATCAATAAGAAAAAGATGAACGTCCACATATTTCAGAAATGAACAAGCCATTCAGAAAGAAGAAATATGAGGAGTAAGCATGTTCAAACTTGCTGATTTTTTCAGCGAAACAGTAAAATGTTTTGTGTTTTGCCTACCAGATTCCCAGTCCCTGGGGAGACAGTCCCCGGAGGCACACTGCTCAGAACCCTAAAAATCTGTATGAGTATTCAGAGTCTACTTTGCAGAATGTGCCCTGAGACTAAAAGCTGCATAGGCTCAGTAATCCTATTTCCAGGAATTCACCCCACGACAGTGAACAGGCAGGCATCTGGCCCAGAGTGTCCATCATATCACAGTGGAGGTAACCTAGATAGCTGACAGCACGACGCTGGTTAAGTAAATTATAGGCTGCAGCACTGACAGCTATACTTATTCAAGGTTAGTTACTCAATCACTCAACAAAAACGTGCTGAAAACCTCCTGTGTGTCAAGCAGTAATATGAGCTCTGGGAGAGACTGCAGTGAAAGCAACATAAAATCCTAATCTCGTAGTCTGCAAGGGAGGGAAGGTGGGTGGCTGGACAGACTGACAAAGTGTTGTGTGTGGATGGGTGGGTGGATGGATGGATGAATGGATGGATGGATGGATGGATAGTTGGGGATAGGTGCAGAGGTCTCTACCAGTACAGTGATATAGGATGAATGGATGCATGGGCAGACGGGTGGATAAGTGGGCGGATGGATGGATGGATGGATGGATGGATGGATGGATGGATGGATGATCAGATGACTTGGTGGATGGACAAATGGCAATAGTTAGATGATGTTTGGGTAGGTGGGTAAATGGCTGGGTAGTTGTATAGAGGATGGATGAATGGATGAACAAGTGGTGGGTGAATAAATAGATGGATCAGTGGTAGGTAGTTGAGTAGAGAATGGATGGATGGGCAGATGGTGGGTAGGTAGATAGATGGATAGATGGACAGATGGTGGGTAGTTGAGTAGACGATAGATGCATGCATGAATGCATGCAGAGATGATGAGTAGATGCATGTATATGAAAGATAAATCATGAACATGATACCCTTTCCCAGAACAGCCTCCCTGTGATTCCCAAAGTCACCCTATACAGTAACACACACAGCGTCTCTCTCTCTCTCTCTCTCACACACACACACACACAGGCAGAAAGAAAGAAGAAAGAGAGAGAGAGAGAGAGAGAGAGAGAGAGAAAGAAAGAAAGAAAGAAAGAAAGAAAGAAAGAAAGAAAGAAAGAAAGAAAGAAAGAAAGAAAGAAAGAAAGAAAGAAAGAGAGAAAAAGGGATTCTCTCTAAGATACTCAAAAGGGAAACATGACTGAAGCAAGAAGGCTAGGCCAGACTGTCACTACCAGTGACCGGACATGAAAGGATGTGCTGCTTGGGAGGAGAGGCAGTGGGAAGAAGTGGACAGCTCTGGACATAGTGACGACATTTAAGGCAAAATGGCATGGATACTGGTTTCCTGACAAGTAGCCTGTGTTCTTCTTCAGCCACACTTGAGTGGAACAGCTCTGCCTTTGTCTGGGATTGGGCAGGGCTATTTGTCTTTGCAAGCTTGACTTGGCTCTGTCTGGCCCCATGCACAGGTGTGAAGTGGAAGAACTAACCAGACAGTGAATAAATGAACGTGGTTATCCGGGAGACCTCATGGACTTTCTCAAGCTAAACCCCAAAAAACCCCATATATTCCTAGGTATTCCCACAGCAAAGAAGCATGCACAAGTGCTTCCCCCACCCCAAAGATCAGACAGCTGACCCCACAGCATTGTTCCTAATGTTTACCGTTGGGAGAATAGAAAAGCACACTGCTCTGTACCCGGTGAAACGTGACTGTGACAGTTAATCTTGACGTATTGATTAGATTAAGAGAGTGTTTTTTTTGCCGAGCCCATCTCTGGGTGTATCTGTGATGGTGTTTCCAGACAAAATTAGATCCTGAGGGCTCTGACTTTGTCAGTGGATCAATTCCATGATTGACTCAGAATGTGTTGACGTAATTGGGAAGTAATGATGAGGTAGGCGAGGCCTAGCTGGGGGAGGTGGTCTCTGGGATGTGTCCTTGGGGCTGTATCCTTCCCCGGTTTCTTCCTGTGTGCTTTCCCTCCTTCTTGACCAGTGCGAGGAAGCTCTTCACCACACATTCCCACCCCCATGGTACTCTGTCCAAGTCATGGCACTGTGGATCTGTGGACCTGACTCTCTGAAACTGTGAGCCAAAATAAACCCTTCATCCTTGGAGTTATTTCTGTCAGTTATGTGGTCACAGTGTTACTGAAGTAACTAATACAAAGTACTAATAGCTCATGACTAGAACGAACCAATGAGCACCCACCATCTGGGTGATCTCACATATAGGATGAGTCACGTAGGGGGCGAGACCCAGGAGAGGACATATTTCCCAATCTCGTTTACTGAGGACTTGAGAACGGGCAAAACTAATCTGTAGTGTTAGAAGTCAAGACACCTATGAGAAGGAGGGATTGGCGCCTAGACATGGGGGACAGACATGGGGGCTGCTCTGTCTGTGACAGCTCATTTGCTGAGTTCTTAGGATTTGGGTCTTTCCCTGTATGTATGACATATTCAGTAAAAATGTTGACAGCTAATTATTTTTTCTTAATTTGTGTTTGTATTGAAACAGTGCCTAGAAAGCAAAGTATTTGATAGAGGTTATCACAGGGTGATAAGATTATGGGTGAGTGTGTGCTTTTAAAGAATTTCATCCATGTGTCTTGTTATGTCATTTATTCGGAGTCTACCATAGCCAGGGCTTTGACAGAACAGTGGGGGGTGGGGGGAGTGTTGTTTTATGATTTTTTTTCCCAATAACTGATACCGCAGAAGTCAGAAGCTCAGACTAATCAAGCATGTCAGGAATAAAGGGAAAGATTTGTTAATTGAATGTCATGTTATGTCCTTGGTTATGCTTAATACAAGATAGGCAATTTAGAATTCCCAATTATCCAATTAAAATGCTAATTATCTCATACCTTGATAAGGCCTCTCTGAGAGAGACAGGCCGAGTCTCTTCCTGTTGCTTCCCGCCTTCCTGTCGTCTACCGTGACCACCTCCACAGTCTTTGCCACTGCCCTTGCCTCTGGTTGGTGGGTCCTCCCCTCTGGGGCTGCTGCATTCCTGCATCCTCTCCCTGCGCACCAGCTGCTACATCCCACCAGCCCACCTGGGGCCTCTTCACTCCAGGCTGGGCGGAGCCATCTGTCCTTCCAGATCTGTTTTGGTTCAGCCCTGTGCCCAGCTCAGGAAGGTGTTAGCCACAGCGCCCTCCATGGCCAGGATTTATGGTGTGTAAAGCGATTCTCTGCATGATCTCAGTCCTCCGAGCAAGATCTGAGATAGGTGCTTTTCCAGCCACACCAGCTGACAGATCCCAGTCTTTGGAGGCATCCCCTCTAAAACCCTCCAGCCAAGCCTGAACCCAGATTCCATGTCTCTCCTGATTTGTATTGCCAGCCTGATACTTAGCAGGCCTTGGCACACTGGAGAAGAATTCTCTAGATTATAAGGTTTGCTCCAGGGCATGCCTGTGAGGGACATTATCTTGATTGTATAATTAATGTGGGAAGCCCATTGTGAGTGGAACCATTGCCTAGGCAGGGGTCTAAGACTGTAAAAAGATTGAGAGAACAAGCAAGCCAGCATCCATTCCCTCGGTTTCTTGACTATGTGTGTGGTATGAGCAGCTGCTTCAAACCCTTGCTGTTTTTTTAACTTCCCTACAATGGTGGACCATAATTTGGAATTGTGAGCCAGTTCAACTCCCTCCCTACTAAGTTGTGTAGGTCAGGTATTTTGTGGCGTCACAGTGCAGCGAAACTGAAACACCTGACCAACAGCATTCTATCACCCTGTGCTGCCGTTTCCATCTCTGGGAACTAGGGAAAAATATTCCTTCTCCCAAAAGATTGTTAGAAATGCTGTAGATGACTGTTTACCCTTTTCTCATTAGAATGGCCGCATAATCCTTTCCAGATCTAAGCCCCAGTAAATATCAGATCCTGAACTAGCTCAGTCTGCAGGAGTCCCAAGCCCCTACTGGCCCCTGCTATCCTCTGTCCCTCCATTGCAAGACCTTGGATCGCAGGGGCTAGTGGATCTTGATGATTAATCTTCATTATCAACTTGACTGGATTTAGAATTAACCAAGAGAACACACTTATGGGTATGTGTATAGGAGCTGGGGAAGGACACATCTTCAGAGATTAACTGAGGGAAGCAGACCTGCCCTACATTGGGCATTACTATCCTTGGGGGAGTCTTAGAATAAAAAGGGGAGGGGGGAAGTTCCATGGTTCCCCATTCTGTGCTTTCCGATTGGCCCAGATATGAGCAAGCAGCCTCACACTCCTGCTGCCATGGATGCACTGTGCGTCAAAATAAGTCCTTCTTTAAGTTGTTTCTTGTCACAGCAACAAGGAAAATGGTGACTATTAGAGGTGTCCCAGCAGGATCAAAGAGCCTAGATAAACGGCCTAGACGGGCAGCAGGGACTGAGACATGTTTCCATGTGGTTGGCCACATAGATTTCGTTCTTTCACATACCCTGTGATGAGGCCACAGGGTCTTTGCAAAGTCCAAGTGGGAAAGCATTGCCTTGGCTAGCACTAGGTGGGGGGATGGGGTGGGAAGAGATAATGAGATGGAGGAAACAAGAGTTGTTAAGGACACCGTAGTTATTGCAGATAGCCTGTGTCCCCATCACTGTCACAGTGTTCAGGGCCTAATAGGAAGCTGACAGGTGCTCTGCTGGAGCCCATCTTGTTAGTAATGCATTGCTGGCTTAAGTGTAAGACTTTACCAGGCCTTTTTGGTGGCATATCCTGTAAATGTCACTTGATCATTTCGAGCACACAGAACCTTGGTGGTGGTCTGTCCCTAACCTTCTCTGTGTCTGTCCTCACCCAGGGCTTAGGGATAAAGGAGGCCCAGGGCAGTACCCTGGTTTGCTTGTCTCAGTGTCTGCCCCTCAGCAGACTCACAGAGAACGCATGCCGAAGGAGTTGGACCCTCCTAGGCAATAGTCACAGGGTGGGCCAAGGGTCTGATGATCCATTGGTCACCCCAAAAGAAAGGAAGGGTAGCTTCCTGTTCCATATGAGAGAAGATTTCCTTCTGCTGATGTATACCATGACCAAATATTTGACATAAATGACTTAAAGGGAGTTTTGGGGTCACAGTTTCAGAGGGTTCAATCCATCATGGAAACAGCACGTGCAAGAGATTATTCTTCATTTCACAGCCAGCGTTCCCCTCCTCAGTGAATCAGCTCTGGAAACACCCCAATAGACACACCCAGAAGTGTGTGGCATCAATCTCCTAGGCGACTCTAAATCCAGTTACACTGACATCCAAGATGAGCCATCATACGGAGGAGAGGAGGGAGGAGGAGAGGGAAAAAGAGAAGAGCGGAGAAGGGAGAAGGGAGACTCCCAGCCTCCAGAGCTGCTGCTTCTACTTGGAAAAGCAAGAAACTTTCCCAAGGCTCTTAGGTGCCTCCTGGGACTATTCCTCTACAGACTGTTTCTTTACTCCAGAAACTGGCCTCTTGGCCGGTGCTATCCACCTCAAAAGGTGTATCACAATCATTGTGTAATTATTCCCGGGAAGCATTATAGTTATCAATTACCCTAAATGTAATTCAAAAAAGCTCAGGGGCTAGGGAGATGGCTAAGGGGGTCGAGGCTCTTGCTGTACAAATCTGAGGACCTGGGTGTGAACCCCAGCACCTATGTGAAATTCTAGGCATGGTCGTCTATGACGAACGCCAGCATTAGGGGGTGGATAGGAGGCACAGGTAAGTGGATCCCAAGAGCTCCCGGGCAGCCCCCCTCTTAGCTGAAGCGTGAGCCTCTAGTTCAGTGAAAGAGCTTGTCTCAAATCAGAGAGCAATAAAAGGAGACACTTGGCATCCGGTTCTGGACTCTGCGGAAATACACATGTGCAGTGCACCATACACAGTATACACACAGCACACATGCATAGTAACTCAGCGCTGAGTTAGTTGTATATACGTTTGACCCTAAAACTCACAAGATACTTCACACTTTCTCTCCTCTTTTCACACAACCAAGTATGTTTAAAGTGTTAGATCTGCCTTGCCTGAATGCAGCGGCCATCATGAAGGCGCAGGGCCGTGCGAAGTCATATCTTTACATTCTCCATGGTAAAATGTCCTAGAGGTGGTGTGTGTGTGTGTGTGTGTGTGTGTGTGTGTGTGTGTGTGTGTGTGTAGGCGACCCACACAGGGACTGGTGGAGTCCATGGAGAACTTGGGTGTTCTGTGTCGGGACAGCACATCTATGCTGAGTCTGTTTGATTTTCCAGAAGTAGCCAAGGGCTCTTTCTCAAAACCCAGCGCCATGTGCCCATGATCTCCTGTGTGGCATCCTGCAGGAGGGAGGTCTGTGTCCTGAGGACTCTCTGGAGACCCCTGAACAACGGCAACTAGCGTGTTCTGTGTGGCATTCCTTATGTGCCAAGCGCTGCGCCTGTACTCTGTAAGGATTCATTTACTTGATGTAGCAGCTGAGGAAGGGGAGATCACCATCATCCCCATTTCACGGAGGAGGAAACTGATGCCAGCAGGGACACACAGCTGGGTAGTGGCAGAGCCAGGTTTGGCTTCTAATGGGGACTAAGCAGAAGGCGAGGTGTGCCCTGCAGTGTGACCATACAGCAGGGACTGTGAGGGGGACGGCTGGGTCCTCACGCTCTGGCCCCGCCCAGCTCACAGCCGTCCACACACTGTTCCAGAGCCTCACTTGACCACGTGGCATCTTCTCTCACATGCCTGTTCTTGCTACTCTCTACCTTTTGGGGACCTGAGGTCCATTAGGGGTTCAGTCAGGAGATGATATAGCCAGAAATTCCTCCTTCCGTTGCCTCTGCCGACCTCCTTTGCCCCAAGATCCAGAATTCCCCACTTCACTGATAGCTTGGCTGACACTTGCTGCCCAGGACAGACCTGCTGTTGTTATCTCTGGCAGCTAATGCGTCTAAGGAGCGGCTGCAGCTTATCATCTTGTCAGATGATAAACCTGCTAGGGCTGGAGCTGGGCCACATGCCCAGGAACAATCCATGGGCAAGATTTGCGGGTCCCTGGGGAGAGGCCTAGCAATGCTGTCCTCTGGGGAATGGGCGTTCGATGTCCCGTTCATCATCTCCAGGCACTGACAGATGGGGCTGCTGCTTCGGTCACCACAGTAACTCCATCCACCTTGTTATTCACGACGCAGGTTCTCTCAGATTAGTTAAGGTTCCCATTTGTGCCTGGGAACAATGTAGCTTCTACCCACGTCCATTTATCAAGGAAGGGTGTTGCAGGAGTGGCCATGCAGGGAAGAGCTTCAGGACCCCAAGCAACAGGAGCCAGTGGGAGGCTGGGCGTCCAGGACATGGACAGCTCCACACTCTCTGCCTTCAGGAGGTCTGCTGCTACTGGGGGACATCCCTAGCACCTGAGCTGTGTGCCCCATCCTGCTATTCCTAGGTGAGTGTGAAGGAGCAGGGAGTGAATGGCGAGGTCCAGCGCCATGCTAGTTCTGTGTGTGCACATCACAGACTTTTGGACAGAGCAGGTGATGTGAGTGGTCTCACAGGGCAGTGCCACGCCTCTCTACTGTCATTTCTACAAGCTTTGCTCTGGTTCCTAACTTTTGCTGCTCTTTTTTCTTATTGTCCTTTTAGGGGCTTATTATTTTCTCAGTGTTCAAAATCTCTGACAGTGTTACTGGAAATCTTCAAGGGTTTCAGCCTGCTCTGTGTTGTGTCTAGAAACTGCATGGTGTGTGTGTATGTGGGGCAGGGGTTGGGTGTGTACAGGGTCCATTTATGGTGATTGGGGGCTAGTATACGTGTAGCTTGTGTTGTGGGTTGTGTTTGCTGTATGCAAGCATGACTGGGTGTGGGTAGGCGACCCTATGCTGAAAACACAGGTGGAGTCTTGAGTGTGACTTGCTCTATGTGTGTGTGTGTGTGTGTGTGTGTGTGTGTGTGTGTGTGTAAGGCCGGTGCTATGGGCGCCCAGCATATCCTGCTGTTGACTCTCCAGGTAGCACAGTAGGGACCTAGTGTTTGTTGACTTCTGCTTTGGGAGTTTCTAACCAGCACAGGCAGCCTGTGGCAGCCGGACCTGAGGTGTGTGTGACAGCCACACAGCCTGGACAGGTTTCCTCTACCCACTTTGGTGAGCTTTCCCAAGCCCCTGCAGGAGCGCTGGCTCCTAGACCCCAGCTTTGTGTGTGCAAATCTCACAACACAAGGAGTCAGACAACACAAGGAGTCAGGTCCCTGCGTGTTAGCCACGGCTTCTATCCCCAGGCTGACTTTCTGACCTCGACTTCCTGTTTTGTACCCTCTGCCCTGATTGTGTCTGCGCAGGACTCAGAGGGCTTCTGACGATCTCTCTCTCTCAGCTCCCATGTTGTGGTGACAAAAGGAGCTTTCTTCCTTGCACCTCCAGCTTATGGGAATGTGGGATTGTATGTGTGATTGGCGAAAACGACCCATGTCAGACTGTCATTGGCAGGTGAAAACTGGATCAGCTTTGCCTTCCTCAGGTGCTTCTATAAACCACATCTTGTTCTTGCGATTGCTCTTTTCTTCCCCAGAAGCCAGGGATGAAAGGCACGAGGCTGCAGCGAGGGAACCAGATCTACCCCTGGCTGTGTTCTCATAGAGTGTGCTTCTCATCTGCACATGCCGCTGCGTGGCTATCCTCTGCCTGTCCTTTCTGGAGTCAGCCAATCCCGGTGTGCTTTGTGGTTGTCTACACATCCCCTGTCCCACCAGAAGCCCACCACCCTCATGTCTGTGGACATGGACATGCAACTCCTGATGTTTACTTCCTTTGACATGGGACCACATCTCCCAGAGCTCTGCAGCTTGTTGGGGGTTTGTAGAGGAGGCTGACTGCTGGAGGTTCTACTACAGCATGTGCCTGGCTAGGGCCAGACTTAGCACTCTGCTTGAAACTAACTGTCCCCAGGTGGGTCTTACTGCCTCATGGCCTCTGTGCTCCCACCATGAATACAGGATCAACTTGAAGAGGGGAGCCCATCTCTCCCCATCTCCCTACAGCTCCTGGAATCCTTGTAAGACACCCAATTATCCTGAAAGGTTTGCAAGGCAAGTCTGAAAGCCGATCGAATCTAGCAGAAGCGTTTCTGCATAACAACTACTTAATACCCAATCATAACAATTATACATAATTTGTGTTTACAGTGCCTGGAAGATTAAACTCCTCCGCACAGACGTTCTCCAAAGCAGGCCTAGAACATGTGGGGCAAGCAGGGCTGCCACTTGCCGCGCTCGTAGACTGCCTCTGGCGCTCCGCAGATGGGCAGCCCTGATGCTGGGTGGGCGGGGCAAGACCACCTGGGCCTCCTTCTCAGAGCTGGTAAAGCTGTGCTTGGGCCTCCAGGAGGGGGCGAGGACAGCTTCCCACATTGTCCCCTCACCAGCTGGGTTCTGCAGAGGCCAGGCATCTGGTGTCCCTTGTGGTAGGAGGGGAGGGGTCTGAGCCACTCTGGAGTGCCTGGCAATACCACCTCCCTCAGATCAGACGCTTTATCTTGGTGTTTTGTTTCCTGTAGGTTTTGTTTGTTTGTTTATTTCTTTGTTTGTTTGTTTGCCTGTTCGGTGTTTGAGATAGGGATTCTGCATTTATCATAGGCTTGCCTTGAACTCACCATCTAGCTCAGACTGAGGTTGATTCACAGCAGTCCCTCTGCCTCCGTGTCCTGAGGGCTGAGGTCACAGCATGTGCACCATGCCCAGAAAGTCCTTCTGATATGACTAACCTGCTCCACTAGCATCCAAAGCCTCCCCTGGGATCTTCCCAGGGAGACGCAGTGTGACGCAGCTCATCACTTGGCTACGCCTTTGCTGAGGCTAGAGGGTCTCCTCCCCTTTTTTCATTCCCTTAGGTGCGCCGGGCTCTGCTGATGTCTCCAGCAGCACCCTTTAGTACTAGGCTCAGCCTGGGAGGAGGGTCTATCTGGCCTACCAGCCCTCGCTGCTGGGCTTGCCTGATCAAGGTGGGAGCAGGAGGTGAGGACCACCCTCCTCCCCAGGACCTGTCCTTCTCACCTCCCTGGAGAGCATCATGCTCTGCATGAGTCCCACGTATCTGCCCAGCACTGGTGCACTTGTTCCTGAGCTCCTCACAGGCCACAAGGTCACAGCATCACCACAGGAGGCAGAGCCTCCATCCCTGCAGAATCCTGTCTTCCTTGTCCATGCCTCTCCCCAAAGGGCAGGACTCCAGTCATCTGTCCTCCCAAGTGCAGGAGTCACTTGGCTGTGCCCTCCTTCTTCCCGTGCACCTCACAGACGCTCAGTGGAGAGCTCCAGCCTGCCCGGGGCGCAGCACAAGCAGGCCTGGGCTGAAAGCTTGCGTTCGGAGATCACAGCTGTGTACACCCCAGTGACCCCCATGTGTCTCTCTCCACAGCCTGTTCCAACACTACTGCTACTCCCAGGGTGGCATGCGCCATACCTCCTACACCTGCATCTGCTGCAGGTAAGTATTGGTCCTGGGCCTCGTGGGCGGGAGGGCAGGGGAGGGGGCTAGCACTCTACCCTCCCTCGTTTAGGGGCATGTGCTCATTCACATTGCCACACCAGTACATAGCCAACCAAGCCTAGAAGTCATCTTGCTGGTCAAGGCAAGTGCTACAAGGCTGTTCCTTATGAGCCACTGTGGTTCTCCATGCCCCACTCATGTACAGGTAGCATGTGGCAGCCGGGCCGGAAGCCCAGGATAGGTGGTTGCCCTGTGCACCAAGGGCCAGCATGGACGGAGCTATGTTGGCGTAGGGGCTGATGTGTTGTATCCCTGCATGTGTGTGCGTGAAGGAGGCTTGGGCCCTGCATGGATGTGTGTGTCACTGTAGTTACTTATCTAGCACACTGAGGCTAAGTGTGGCTCTGTGTGTGTCATCCACATGACTAGATGTGCCCTAAGCTACAAGTGTGGTGGAAATGACCTGAACATAGGGGAAGCCAATGGCTGTGACCGTGGTGGCTGTGATGCCCTGGGGTGCACAGCTGTGCAGGTGGCTGGTTGTGGGTGTCATTCTGAATGGGACTGCATCCACACATCCCAGCTTGGAGATGGCCCCTTGTGTCACCCAAACTGAGCTCCCAACCTCAGTCCCTCCAATCTGGCCCCTGCTCAGCCTGGACAGAGGCGGGCGACTCTCACTGATGTGCACATCTTAACATATGAATAATACATGTGAACATCTCAGTCCTTGGAAATGTTCTTCTCTGGTGGATAGAGAGAAAAATCATTATTTCTACTTTTATGATTCCTGAGACTCCCAAATGGAGCCATAAATATTATACCCAGGTGTATTTTTTTTTCCTTCTGGACAGACTTATAAGTCCTTTTTTCTTAAAGGCATCGCTCATTAGAGTAGTTGCATGAAACAGAGGAGCAGGGAGCCAGTGGCGGCTGTCCCTCCAGCTCTGGATGGGACTGCAAGGCAGCTCGTGAGATAGTTGGGGCTCCTCCCATGGAGTCCTTGCCTTTAGCCACCATGAAAGGAGTTTCTTCCTGCCCTTCTCTGGGCTCGCAAGACACGCTGCCTGCCTTTATGTTCTTCACATTTGCCGCCTACCTTCTCAGTCAGAAGGCAGCTGTCAGAAGTCCTGCAGAGGATGTCGCCATGGACTAAGGGGCCACCAGAGGCTGTGTGGCTCAAGGACACTGTATTCCCTCTCCAGACTGTGGGCTGGTTTGCTACCTGTTGACCTCTGCTGGAGCGTGGGTGGTACTGCACATGGGGCAGGGAATTGGGGCTCCAGCCTCCGAGATCTGGAGGGTTATGGTAATTTTAGACTCATTACTCTCCTCCCTGGCTGTTTGCAGTGGTGAGAACTCAGCTGTACTGCATTACGGACATGCTGGGGCCCCCAATGACCGGACGATCCGGGATGGAGACATGTGGTAAGTGAGGTGGGGCTGCTGTAGTCCCACTCTGCACATAACCAAGTCACTGTGTCACTTTCTCAAGAGAGCTGAGCATGGTGGAGTCCTGGGCCTGCTTTCAGCCCAGACGTCTCTGCCCGTAGCCAGCAGCACACGCTGCCCAGCCAGGCCAGAGGTCACATGTCTCAGTGAGCGCCAGGAGGCAGGGTGCAAGACAGGCTCCCTGTGGTTTCCTGTGGGGCCATGAAGTGAGGAGCTTCCTGACTGTCCCCCAGCTTTACTCAGGCTGTCTTTTTTTTCATCCAAAGAGCTCAACACCTAACCTTTGTCTAAGTGCCCTGTGGCTGGGAGCCACCAGCCATACAGTCATTGCTGCTGTGTTCCCAGCTCTTCCAGAAGCTGTGACAAGGCACATTTGGATGGGTCCCATGGCCTTCACCCCAGGGACTGAGATCCCAGGGGTCTGTGCACCCACAGACATGGCTTCTACTCATAGTCATGTCAGTGCTCCCTGTCTCTTCTCTTACTGCTGCTGAAGCCACCCTGACACCTGGACACTCGTCCCTCCCTTGACCTTCAGGTGCTGTGTTGAGTGAGCATCAGCTGGCCGAAGGGGTCCCTGCCTGTCCCACCTGGTTCTCGGATGTGTTTTGTTTGTGTCTTTTGAGCTGCTGCTCATACACCTGGGTGAGACTTTGGCAGAGCCTGACAGGCTATATCACAGCTTCTCAGGTTAGCAGGTGGTATCTGGTTAGACCATTGGCTTCCTCCTCTGACACCACCGCACTGGCTCCATGGCCTGGGTTTCCAGTAATAGCTGCTCACTTGTGGCCCTGATCCTGCCACAGATAATGATGGGAGCTGCTTCCCAGAGTACCTAGCACGTGTGCATCAAGGGGCAGGACATGCACGCACAGGCGGGCAGACGACCAGTTGCCAATAAAGACACCATTCTGAGCAGCGCACTGTCAGGTGCGAGTGAGAACCCACATAGTCCCAGGGCACATGCCAGCCTTCCATCAGGTTCCTTCACTGGATGGGGCATTCTGACTCAGATCACCATTGGCTGGAGCCCAATTTTGTATGAAAAAAAAATCTGTTTTCTCTCTGAGTGCTATCTATGTGCCAAGATAGCACACACCTCAGGACTCCCCATGATGATAGCAAAAGGTGTATGTGGGGAGCAGAAGGGCTGTCCCTCAGGGCCCAAACTGTGGATCAGTGAGGCCAGAGTAGCCCTAGATACAGGTTAGTCCACTGCTAGTCACTGCCATCTGGCCACATTGGGGCCACTAAACAGACAGGACCCGCGGGCTACACGGAGCCTCAAGAATGGACTAGTGCCGTGTCCACAGGTTATGTGTATGGTTACCTCCGGACAGTGGGCTCAACTGGGCGTTGGCTGAAGCCCAAGGCGTGCTGTGACCCTGACAAGGATGTCAGTCTTCCCCCACAGCCCTCACCCTGACCTGTCACCATCTTGCTTGTCTCTGGCAGAGTGGTGGAGATGTAGCAGGGTCCTGGCATGAGCAGGGAAAGGATTGGGGTGGGGGGGGTTGCTGATTGCCTGAAGTGCAGCTCAGCTGGAAACAGGCTCTTCATCCGGGGCTGTGGTTCAGTCATTGTAGCCAGAGAAACCACTGGGCTCTTCAGAGACAGTGTCTCAAGCGCTCTCTCTCCTTCTCTCACTCTCTTGCTTGCTCTCTCGCTCTTGCTCTCTCTCATAAGTGTAATTGAGAATTGAACCTAGAGCTTCAAGCACCCATTTCCCACCTTCCTCTCCTTTGTTATTTTGAGACAAAGTCTTAGTTGCTCAGGAGATCTTGACAATGTGTGTGTGTGTGTGTTTGTACATGCACCACCATGCACGTGTGGGGATTAGAGAACATCCTTCAGGTGTCGTTCCTTGTCTTTATTTGTTTAAGACCAGGTCTCTTTGCTACTGCTTCATGCTTCTGGAGATTCTTGGGGTCTGTGCCTCTCATTTCCCATAGGTGTGCAGGCATCAGACACTTAAAAAGCTGTGTCCAAAAAGAAAAAAAAAAAAAAAGCTGTGTCCAGCTATTGAGTGGGTCCTAAGGATCTGAACTCGGGTCTTCAGACTGGTGCAGCAGTCACTTTACCCACTGAGCCATCTCCCCAACCCAGGCCTTGAACTACCCATCCTCCTACCTCAGCCTCCAGCAGCTGACACTGAAGGCCTTTGCTACCAGGCGTTGCTGCCCTCAAGCTTTTCTGATGCTTTTTGACTCTGTGGCGATTCTGACTAACAGAAGGACAGGACACAGGACTCCAATCCCCAAGGTAGAAGCTGAGGCCAACCACGCTAGCAGGTCCCCACCATCGACACTTGTGGGAGCTTGGGCTGGCTGCAGATTCCTTCACAGCCATGTGGTCTTGCAGTTGCCTTTCCTGTATGCTCCGTGCAGCTCACAAGCAGCAGTCATGCAGTTGTTTCTCTGCTCCCCACTTCATCTATGCCAAGAGGAGTCCAGACTCCGTGAGCAGTCCCACCTGCGTTCCGGGGGGTTCCAGAGACAGGACCACTTTAGACCCCCATGGGGCCCAGCTGCTGTGGCCTCTACCCTCATGGGCAGCATGTGGCACCTGTGGCTCCCAATGCAGCTGTGAACAGAAGTGATCTGAGGAAGCCCACGGATGTTTGTGCCAAGCCCAAATTGGTGATTTTGTTTTTCTAGTGCTAACTTTGAAATGTAGCCAGTGGAATAATTATGAGTTTATTATAGTCAATTTATTATGCAGCATTTAGAACATGTTTTGTTGATTACTGCTCCTGCCAGATTGCTGGCGGCATTTATAATCCATTGTTTTATTGAAATTGATCTGCCGAGCGCCTACTGCGTTCGGTAAATAATAAATCACTCTGTTATCCCAACATAAAAGCCACACTACTTCATCATAAGGTAAGGTACCAGGATGTGTGTGCAGCATGGGGTTTTCCCCTGAAACTGACTGGATACAAATTTTAGGCACTTATGACAGTGGTGGACACTGGGCCCCAGCTTTTGGCATGGGTGAAAATGCCCCAGAGGTATTTTAATAGTAATGGGGGTTGAGGAGAGAGTGGAGCTGATCCACAGGAGTGATGGGGGATGGTGCTGAGGGGCAGTCAGCCCCCTCTCTGCATAGGCCCAGGGATGGGCTTGCTCACACTCCTCAGCCTGTGCATGCACTAGGACCCATCTGTGTGATCTTGGGTTTAGAGGGTTCTAGCTCTGAACTCAGGTCCGCAGGCATCACAACCCTAGCTGAGCACCCCTCCCAGCAGGGTCTTTCCATCCATTCATGGGAGTCAGAGCACCTAGCTCCAGGAAGATAATAGGTGCCAAGTGCTAGTTATGGGGCCTGACACAGCATGTGTCCTTAGCGAGTGAGAGCTAAACAGGCCAGGCCTCTTCCTCTCACACCCCAGGCCCTGAGCTGCATTTTTTAGTCCTGGTCCAGAGCACAAATGGGCTTTATTCATTTAGAAAGGTTTTCATTTTGCCAGTGTGTTTTCGAAACAGGATCTTCTTACTCCGTATCCCAGATTTTCTTTCCTCGATTTACCACCTTCCTGCCTCAGCCTCCCAATCCCTGAGTCCTCTCTCTATAGCAGTAACTTCTTTGGAGCCAGCCAGGGTGGCAGTCATCACTATGGGGCCTGAATGCTGCGCAGGCTGGTTCCCGCTGCAAGTTGAACTCACCAGCCAAGAACTGTGGGTCATTCTGTATCCCAAGCCGGTGGTTTCTCGGGCCCAGATCCCTCCCCAACTGTTCTTTGAGGATCCCAGGGAAGACAGAGTCTTGCGTGGCTTCCATCCGCTTGGTCCAGAGCCATGAGGCCTGTGCAGAGTCGGCTGCCCTGAAGCTTCTTGGGGTTTTCCTGTCGGTTCCCAGAGCGTTTTCCAGCTGTGTCTCTGGAGTTCCCCGTGAACCCCCTGGTCAGGTCACTGTCCTGCAGGAAGTGTCAGCTGCTGTGTGTTTTCCTCTTCAGGACAGGCGGGCAGCATTTGGACAGCAGGGCTGCCAAGCGTGGCAGCCTCGCTCATTGATCCTTCCCGCATGTTCACACAAAGGGTGGTGTCACTCAAGGTCACTGCAGGCCCTTCCCCAGCGGGCGGCCCCAGAAGACTGCCTCCTGCTGCATCTAGTCCCAAGTGAGGGGATGCAAACACATCAGGCCTAGTGAAGCAGAGAGAGGACCACAGACTTTGGCTCTGGGTGATACGTGGCCCAACACCTCTGAGCCCTGTCTCAGCCGGGCTGGGCATGCCGCCAGAGCCAACGGGCTGGCAGACACTGTTTGGGGGCCAGCAGAAACACCACCACCAATGCCTATATCAAGTAGAAAGCCGGATGCCCCAGGCTGGACTGCTCTTGTGCGAGATTCCCCTTCTGCCCCCCAGCCATGCAACTCCCTTGTCCCTGACCCCTGGGCAGGCTCACCCTGTGAGGCGGAGGGCACATCTCCAGGGAGCCTCTGTTTAGGAAGCAAGCTGGGATACTTCACCACTTCAAGTGTGGGCTGAATGCCACATGCCTTTGCACACCCTTCTAGAGCACAGATGCTCCAGCCCGTTTGTCCAAGTGGCAGGCTTTCACCAGTGGGCTATAAACGGGACCTTCCAGAACTGGCCAGAAGAGGGCAGTATTGCTTCAGGACACGGATTGGCCTCTCTCCCTGCACGGGATTGCTTTTCGCCTGGGTTGTGGGAGATTGACCTGCAGTCCAGCAAGGGAAGAGCCTGTCAGCTGCTTACCGATGCCCCCTGCTTCCCATCTCCTGTGACCTAGGGCTTTATCTGTTTCCCTGCTCTGGTGATGGCCACTTCTCGAGGTCTCCAAAAGCCGCAGAAACAAAGACTGTGGTTTCATCCTAGGACAGTCAGTGCTTGAAGGCACTTTGCATTGTGGCTTTTGCTGCTACCTCTATGTCTATGCACCAAAGCTCTCTTCTGCGTGACTGTTGCCATCACAGGTGGGCAATCCTCTCCTCTGAGTTGAGGATACCTAAAGCTTCAGCAGAACACACCCTCCCCAAAACACACACACACACACATACACACACACACACCTTGGGTACTACGCTTAGACAGTTCTGCCCACTCCTGGTGTTTGTCTGGTCCCTCTCTGTTACTGTGACCTCTGGGCAGAGCGAGTCAGCCTGGGGCTCTTCCCCTGTGGGCAGAGGGACTGGGGCAAGGGAAGCTCCCAAATCACTTTATCTTGCCTAGTTCTCTGGCCTGGCAGCCCTTAAAGAGTCACTGCAGGGCCAGCTCCCTGCTGCCAGGCTACATACCCTTCCCTCCAAACTTGATTCCCACCTGAGGGTCCCGTCCAGAACATTTCATAGTCTTTGGAGCTACAGCCCTGCCCTGAGGCACAGACCTGGTCATCTGTCTGTCCCGACAAGTTGGTCGAGGCCTTCCGTGTCCTATCCTAGAAGACCTTTGACCTCCTAACCAAGGCTCATACTGGCAGATGTGTACCCTGGCCACAAGCAGATGCCTTCCCCTTCTCCTCCCTTCTCCCCCGCCTGCCTTCCTCTCCCTTCTGTTTAGTTTGTTCTGCCACACCTACTTCATTGACGTCACCACCCATGGCTTAAAAAGCGCTAGTCTAGACAGCCTGGGAGCTCACAGACATCACAAGACACTGGTCACCAAAAAAGTGAAATGAAGCATGTGCTGTGTGCGTGACAGTGACTGCTGACCTCCTCCTCCCTCAGCAGCCCCTGCCTGCGGCCCAGCTTTGAGCCATAGCTGGATGCGCCTCTCAGTCAGACTGCCGGGTGGTGCCCTTCTCAGGGCTGTGGCCTGGTGCACTGGTGCCCGTCATCTCTGTGACATCTGTGGAATGGTGGTGCCAATTCTCTCCAAAGCCAGGAGCTCTTGGCACAGGGCTGTTCTCATCAGACGACACGACAGGGATTGCCGGCTTGCAGACAGGAGCTTGGTGTGGGGGGCTGTCTCTTGTTACCCACAGGAGCAGTTGGCCCCAGGGAGCCCTGGGAAGAGGTTTACTTAATGAATCAACCTCGAGGACCAGGATGACGAATGGCTTTGGCTGCTGCCCGTCACACCTGGGGACCAGCAGGCATGGAGACCCGGCTGGGAGCTGGGAGCAGGCAGCTGTGCTCCAGGGAGACCAGCGCCTATACTCAGTCCGAGGGGCTGCCCAGTACTGTGCCCACACAGTGAGCGGGCTGCCTTCTGTCTCCTCCTGAGGGAAGCAAGCACTTCTGCTGTTCAGAACTCCCAGCCCGGCCTGGAATACAGTGTGGGTCTCTACACAAAGCACAGAGCAGGCATACATAGCACACGCATGTGCAAGATGTCAGTCTTGGGCGAGAAGCAGCTGAGTACTGTGTTTCATACTAGATGAAAACAAAGTTCCAAGCTCAGTACAGAGTAGCCCCTGCGTAAATATTGCAGCATTTCCCGGAGGCCTGCTGCCTGTGAGCTAGTTGGTCCCTGCACAGAGACCAAGGGAGTCGCACAGGACCCCGGGAGGGTCTGGGTGGGCCAGTGGTGGCAGGTAGCCCAGGCCTAAAGCTTTCCGGGGAAAAGCCAGAGGAAGACAGAACAACTCATCTCCGCCAGAATCACAGCCATAGGACACATGTGGGGAAAAGACGCCAGAGTATTGCTTGGAGACATGTAATTTCCCCAGATGTCTCAGATTATCGCACAGATCTACCCTGCCAACAATGGTAGTGTCCCTGGTGGGTGTCCCTGCACAGCCAGGAAGAAGGGATCTTGCATTTTCAATTGAGCCAACGATGACCGAATTCTCCATCATCATTGTACATGGAAAGGATGGGTGCAGTAGACAGAAAAGTGGAGGGAGATGGTTTATAGAAGCACTGGCGTTCAGCCCCAGATTCCAAATGGCTTGAGTCGGATTCACTTATGCGTGGAGAAGCACTGAGGGGAGGTTAAAAAACAAACAGCAACAACAATAACCAAAAAAAAGCACAAAAAAAGATGGGGAACTGAGAACACAGAAATAGACTCCAGCCCGTGCCTGAGCATCGCTGGGCAGGATGGAACTAGCTGGTTGGGTGGATACTTCCTGCTCCAGAAAGAGGATGGTTTTAAACAAAAAATAGAGTCCAAGTCTCTCAGCTGCTGGAAGAGAAGGCCAGCCCAGCACCGCAACTCATTTCTCTCTGTTTTATTGAGGAGGGTCTGTAGATCTTGGGCCTGTCTGATCTGCCCTAAGAGTCTCATCTTGTTCTGTGCTATTGATTCCAGCCATTAGTGTGCTTGTGGGCTTCCTGGTTTTTAAAAATAGTTCAATTTCTGTTTTCCCTTTAGATCAGCACCAGAGAACCGTCTTCCTCTGTAGGTCGCCCTTTATGTGACACCTCCCAGGAATTAGTGTCCCCCACACGCCTGGCTCTGTCCTGTCTGCCTAGACCATTTATTCTCGGATGTTCTAACCAACAAACCACAAAGCATTTTCCCTTGTTGACTCCAAGGAGCCCAAATAAAAAGAATGTTCCCCCACCCCCCACTCCCCCAGCAGCACTGCCTGCACTGGCCCCCAGGGTTCTCATAGGTCTACAACAAGGGCTGTCCTTATTCCCATTTTAAAGGCGAGAAAACTGAGACCCTAGTGGCAGAGTGGCAGACTTGGGATAAGATAGCTCATAACTGTTCTAGATTGGTTTTCTGGGCCAGTGTTCAGAGTGTCAGTGTCTCTTCAGTCTAGGGATTCACTCTACTCCACTGTTCAGGACAGCTCCTAGGAGAGCATACCACATGAGTTAAACCTGCAGGCAGTTGCTGGCCCTAAGTCTCAAGGCATCCTGGGAAGCAGACGCCTGGGCGTGTCTTGGGGCCCCTCGAGTTTCATCACCCTCAAATAACCCAGCTGGGTGAGTCCCCCTGAGTGAGGCCCAGATCCCTTGAGTCTGTTTCACATAGGGTCACCCCCCCACCCCAGAGACTTTGACCCAGCCCCAAGTCCCCTGTCATGCTAGCAGGGGGCTCTACCCACCCCATGGGAATCACCTGAGATGTTATCTGTACTTTCGGCTCTGTCGACATGGTTTATGGTGTTTTGCAATCAGAAGAGACAGGAGATTAAAAAGTGCCCCGCCGAGGACTTTGGATTCCAGCATGCGGTCCAGGGATCCTGAGCATTGAAGCTTTTGCTTTCGGATCAGCTGCCGTGGGGGTGTCCAGTGCGAAGCCATGTGGCCCCCTTCCTTGCTCTACATTCAGGGTTAAGATCCTACCCTTTGCTCCATCTCATGACATGAAGCCCGGGAGGCCAGCATGCAGGCAGCTTCTGGAATGTTGGAGGTTACCACTTAAATGGGATTTGGGTGAGAGGCTATAAAGGAAGCCACAGCTATAAGAGTTCAGGCTGGCCAGGAGGTATGCAGCTTCCAATGGACATGCCCCACCCCCACCCCCATCCCCCCTCACACACATACCACAGCAACACAGCAGAGTTTGCCTTGGCCAAGTAGAACTGGACCACCAGTTTTAACAGGATTAACATTGGGGCCCCACAAACAAGCCCCAGTTTTCTCTATAACTACCATCTTCCTGAGGAGCTACAGTGGGGACATGGTGGAAGGGGGTGGCCCATGCGTTCATTCCTTTGCCTGTAGTCACTCTGGCCACTGGGGTAACCCTGGATCACGGGGTACACGGGGTACATGGACGTAACTGCGGTTCTGGGAGCCAGGTCTGGACCCAGCTTGGCCCAGGGGGAACAGAATCCCTATCGTCAGTGGACTCGTGGTCCCTTGCGCAGGCTCTGCTGTGCCAGGAGCCCCATCACAGGGTGTCGGAGGACTTGGCAGGCCTGGCTGCCTGTAAGGTCCCTGCTGTTGTGGCTCGTGGACCTCACCTATCTTCTCCCCCACGTCTTTCACACTGTGGCGTCTGCTCAGTCACCTGGGCATGGGGTGCTACCAGGCAGATGGGCGGCAGGGTCAGTAGAAGCACCACTTGTCCAGCTTGGGAGAGCCCTGCTGGATGGGCGATGGGGCTCTCATGGTTCCTCACCACCCTCCCAGGCCCTGCCACCCTCAGCAGGGAGAGACCACCCAGCCGGCTCTTCCCAGGCACTGTGAACTTATCAGAAATAACTGGTCTAGCCCAGCCCACCTTCCTCTGAGCAAGTGTGTTCTCTGTATCCTCCCCTGAGCCCCTTTCTCTCCTCCTCCCTCTCCCTACTTCCTCCCGTGAGCATCACCTTCCTTCTCTTCCTTCCTCTTGTAGCACTAGAATTTGAACCAAAGGCCTCGTGCATGACACCCCATGTCTCCTTTACTTCTCCCTGCACGGTACCATGTCTCTACACCTCATTTTCCTTCCTCCCCCCTCTCGTTCTCTCCATCTCTCTCTGTCTCTCTCTAGCTGGAATGAGAGGCCGCACTATCCGGCCGGTTCTCTGCTTCACTTCACTCCTTAGAAAGGAGCTCCTACACTGATGGCCTCTCAGAAATGGGTGGCCTCAGCTCCCTGCTGCAGCCTGACCGCAGCAGGAGTAGTGACATGGAGCTGGCACCTCCGAGTGCCTGCCCACCTGTCTCACACTCCCTGTCCCCACAGCCTGTTCGACATGGGTGGAGAGTATTACTGTTTTGCTTCTGACATCACCTGCTCATTTCCTGCCAATGGCAAGTTCACCGAGGACCAGAGGGCCATCTATGAGGCGGTGCTGCGGAGCTGCAGGGCTGTAATGAGCGCTATGAAGCCAGGTGAGCAGGAAAGCAGGGTAGGGTGGGGGCGTCCCATCTGGCAGGGACGGACAAGTGGCACATCCCTGCAGGAGCAGTCGGTTTTGTAGTTTGGTTTGTATCTCTCCTAAACGTGGGCAGTTAGATTTCTGAGGGCGTGAGGCTGCAGAGCTAACCACCAATCAGGAACAAAGCCTGGGATTGGAGAATCGGCCCCATGTCACCCCATGTGCCATCTGGCCACCTCTCGCTACACATCCCTCCACCCACACTGCTCACTGGGCCACCTCCTCCCTGTTCCAAAGCAGAGTCCACTTCAGGTAGGCCCAGGCCAGCTTTGGTCACTGGCATCTGGTTAGACCCTGGAGCAAGTTCCAGCCTCCGTCAGCAGCTAAGACCTTGGACATGAAGCTTTTCTCTTGGAGGCCATTTCCTTGTCTGTACGTGGGGAGGCAGTACCCCACGAGGGCTGAACTGAGCCGTGAAAAGCACCTGACATTGCCGGCCACATGTTAGTGATACGTTACGGTCACCGTCCCTGCTGGAGTCACCTTCAGTGTATGGTCTGCAGAAAGCCTTACCCAGCAGGGATAGAGTCCTGCTTTGCCATGTCTGCACACAGAGGAGCATAGGGATAGGACCCTATGGCGTTCTCACCTCAGGCCTACCCTGTACCCTGTACCCTTATATCCTGAGTATAGCATTCATGTGCTCTCCAGACAAGGCCCTGTGGGAACACAGAGCTTAAAGATGTCTTTGGCTGCAACAGGCTCCATCCTCCATAGGGATGACTGTCTTCCACCTGGTGATTCGCCCACACTGTCCCAGGCACAGCCATCCCACCGAGACACCAGTTTCTGTTTCTTTGGTTGTAAATGACAGAATAGTTAAGAGGGTAGGTCGCCAGGTGCTATCACAGCCCCTTAGAGGAGGAAAAGGAGGTCTGGAGTGGTCACATGGACTCCAACTACTTTCTTCCACACAAAGCCCCATGAAAGTGAAGGCAGAGCACACATGATTGGTTCAGAGTGCCACTCCAATCCCAACCCCTGCTTCCTCTAGCCCCAGCTCCCCGTCTTCCTCCCCACCTGTGTAGGCTTCCAGAGAAACGGTGGGCTCTATGGCAGCCCCAGGCCTCCTTGGATCGGGGAACTTGGACATCTGTCCATACCACGTGGGGTTGCTGGGCAAAAGACTATACAGGGTGCCACAAGGCATCCACATTGCAAGCCGTGGGTCTGATCCAGCAGTGGGCTGCCTGAGTGTCTCACTGCAGCCCTTCAGTGTCCTTGTATTCCAACTACTAGAGTAGCTCCCACTCGGCCACAAAGCAGGGTCCACGTTGGGGCAGGCTCAGCCAGCTCTGAGCCCTGGCATCCATCCTCCTGCTACGGGATGGAGAGGGCTGGCTGCTTCAGGGCCTGTGGAGCCATGACAGGCGTGCAGCCTGGACTTCCTTATTGTTTCTAGTGGGGGACTCTGGTGATCAGATTTGTATATCTCCATCGACCTTGATTTACAGAGATGTTAAGCCCCAGAACTATAATAAAAAGCCCCCGGATGTGGCATGCTGCAGACCTAGAACTTGCTGGTTCAGCATTTGACTAAACAGTCCCCTGTGACCCATTATTGGGATGACTTACAGCCACGATTGCGAGCCCAGAGCCTAGTGCTGTTGTGCATGGGGATCTCAGCATCCATCATTTCCAGAGGAGGCACGCTGGGAACAGTCCTTTCCATGTAGCCCCAAGTCTGGCCCTGAGAGCCCCCATTAGAGGCTAGGCGTCATGGCGAGGAGACACTGGACCCAGCCCCACAGCCCCCTCTCAGCCAGCAGGACCACAGCTTGACAGACAGATGAACTCCGAGGACAGAACTCCATAAGCCTAGAAAAGACAAGAACACTTGAAAGCACAGGCACTCCCGCGGGAGGCAGTGTCGGCAGCTGGCCTGGAGTAGCCGTGGAGCCATCACTCAGAAAGCAGCGTCTGAGCATTGGCACAAGGCAGTGTCAGGACACCGCTGCTGTAAGAAGCCCGACCCCCACGGGGCTGTGAGGCCCCTTTTTGTCGGATAAACTGAGAGCTGGGTTTGCATATGCTGGTGAGGTCTGTGAAGAGCCACCAGAGGGAGACAGGAGCAGAGAACACAGGCACAGTGTCCCTTTTTATCCTTTTAACCTTTAAACTATAAAAATCCTCAGAGCAGTTCACCCCAAGGCTGGGTCATCCCTGTCTTTACTCCACAGATAAGCGATTTTACTCGTGTTGAATATCAGATGTCATTTAAATGATTCTGCTGGGAAGGTGGGTTGTATAAGTAAAACCAACTCCACCAAGAAAATGGCGCGTTCTTCCACTGAGGACCCTTTACTGAGCACAGCCCTGGCTCTCTGTGTGCAGCGCACCCAGCCCCAAGCCTTTCTCTGCAGGCAGCTGTGACCCCCTCAACTTGAGTGTCTCTTCAAACTTCCAAGGGCAGTAGGAAATGTGGGAGTTACATCAGGAGTTGATACTTCATCCATCCAAGCAGAGCTTACTGGGTAAGGGCTCCAGAACCACCCTGAGCCGTTACCCTCATCCATCATGGAGAGGAAATAGCAGGGGTTAGCGTGGGAGACTGAGTGGGCCACACAGTCTGCTACACACCACAGTGGAGGTCAGAGAGGGAGCCGGGCTCAGAGAGGTTTATCAAGATGCACAGCAGTGTCTCCCTGTGCCCTACGCTCACCTGACAGTTCCAGGCTTCCAGTCTTCCATGTTGACTGGGCACTAGCCACTGCAAAGCCTGTCAAGGCTGGGCAGGACCAGGTGACCCTCCCCTGGCCAGCACACCCCCCACCACTGGTCCATTCTCATTCTGTCCGGGAAGTGGCCAGGTCCACACATCTGGTCCCCAGGTTCTCACTTTGGCCTGGAGCCGGACCTGTCCACACCTACCTGGTCACCATTCCAGGCCAAGTTCTCGTGAGCCCATCCCTAAAATCTCCACGAGACAGGGCCTCCCTCCCCCACGTCCCACTCCTGTTTGTCACTTTTCCCCTCAGCACAGATCTGGCCCAGATCTGTCCTCCACTGCAGGCTTGAGAATCCCCTGTGAAAGGGGGGAGAACAGAGCCCCCACTCATAGCCCCTAAGGGCAGTTAGACTCCCGTCTGGTCATTCGGTCATTGAGTGTATGTACCACCAGGCTGCCCAGCAGATGGGGACAGATCACAGTAAGGCATTTATGGCCAGGTCAGCCCCCTGCCCATCTTAGCGGAAATGCCCCCGGTTTGTGGGTTCAGCCCCTGGGCCAAGACAAACGCCCCACTGAGACTGCTGGACTGCTTCCTGAGACCTTCCAGGGAAGAATAAATAAAGACGGGCAGGAAATCACACAAGGATGCCCCAGGGAAAAGCAAAAATGAGTGATCAGAATGCGCACAAACCAGCAGATAGAGCCCCAAGGGGGATGAGGAATGTGGGCCTTGTTCCCCCTTCCCCCGCCCTGGGGCAGCGTGAAGCGGAGTGTGGAAGGGCAGGCAGGGTGGCGGCCACTGCAGCACATGGAGAGCCGCTGTCCACCAGTGCTGGCGGGTAAATCCAGGTTCCCGGGAACGTACGCGTTGTCAGGGCCAGCAGCTTAGCCGACAGACCAGCCTCTCCATAGCATTGGAAGCCTGCTGGGCCTGGGGAGGGGAGACGGGAAGGTGCCTGGAAGGGGTGGGCTCCATGTCCAAGCTGGCCACAGTTGCAAACTGTCCACATAAGCTCTGCAACTGCCTTGGCACTGTACAGCTCTGGTTGTATACACTGGGCACATAAGCAATCAAGCCTCGCTTGTATAGATACTCCCCGGCACCCACCACCTCTCTCTGTCCTATCCAATGCCCCACCCTCAGTGTCCAGCTGCTCACCCCTTTAGGCACCGGGTCCTCTATCCTCCAACCCTTCCTATGCCTGTCTGTAAGCTCCCACTCTTGGAGCAACCGCTCCTGGCATTGTGGGTAAAAGCAGCTGTGTTATTTGCCATATGAACCACACAACCATGCACACACCGTGTTGTTTCGGCAACACCCAACTCCTGGCTCCAGCTCTGCCCCAATGTCATAGCCACTTGTGTGTTGGGTGGGATTTGCCAGCCTGAAGTCAAAGGAGCTCTCAGCGGCTGGCGGTGCTCACACCAGCTGACCTAACATGTCTCCTGTGGGCCCAGGAATGCCCTCATCCCTGGAGATGGTAAGGAATGCAGCCTTTGGACAGTCAGTGGTGCGGGAACACGCCACCCTAGTCACAGGTGCCCTCTGTGACAGGAGCCAAAGCAAGGAGGACTGTCTTGGGCCCATGTCCACCACTCACAGTGGTTGTAGGATGGAGACAAGCTTCCTGTTCTCCCCACCTCCCTCCAAGTGCTCCTTCAGGCACTCGGCCAGAGTGTGCGGGGACCTTCGGGGAGCGAGCACACGACAGCTACGCCCCCGCTTCCTCGGCATGGAGGCGCCTGCAGCCTGGACGCACGCTGCTCCCTGCCCTTCTGCAGGGTGAGTGGGTCCCTGAGGTCTTGCAGCAGACAGCACAGGGTGGGCCGACATAGAAGCCCCGGGCCCTATGCCAACTTGGCCTGCCGCGAGGCTAGCTCCATGCAGCACCCAGGGCCTGCTCTGAGATGGGGCCTCAAGCCATGGCTCCCACACCCCACAGGCCTGGCTCGCGAGTCATGGGTCCGTGAGGGCCATTGTCCACGGATGAAGTGAGCTCTTTGTCTGATGATGTAGCCCGGGGGGCCCTCTGTTGCCTTCCTGGCTTGGCCGGGGCCTGGGAGCCCCCCAGGGCTGTCACGCTCTGGGCAGGAAGCCTCAGGCTGTGATGGATGCTGCTGAGGCGCTCTCAGGGGCCTCCCCAGGCCGTCTGCAGTGGGCTCCAGGCCCATCAGTGCTGATGAGGGGGCCAGGTGGAACAGGCAGCCAGCACAAACCCCGGGATGCTCTGGACAGGTACCAGAGCGCGCGTCTGGGCCCCAGTGCCATGGAGGAGGGGTATGGAGCTGACTCCAGGTTACCCTGCCCACCCTGGACTCTGAGCACAGAGGAGTGAGGTGGGTCACACATGAGCCCAGGCCTGTGAAATCCCAGTGCCTGAGCCCCACCTTGTCAGATTGGTTTTTCTGCCCCCCCCCCATGCTGTGGTTGAGGGGTTCTGGCAGCTAAGGAAGAGACTATCAGAGGGCTTCCTGAGGGAAGTACCCCAGCCAGAGGCCCAGTGTGAGGGAGATTAGGGACTTGGAGGAGTGGTCTGAGCCAGGGGACGAGCGGGAAGACAGCACAGGGACGTCAGCTTTCAGGAGGGACCACGGCCTTGTGTGCTGCTGCCCTAGCTAGCCACTCCCCCCAGGAGTAGCAGGGATAAGGCTGAGACAGAAGCTAGCCAGTTCCCCTATCTGAGACTACCCAGAATTTATGTAAAAGGGAGGAGGAGGCAGGACTCAGGCCCCTAAGATGTTGTTTCTTAGAAACCACAGGACAGGAGGGAGGAGGAGGCCGACCAAGACAGCTTCCACGGTGCCCGTGCTGTGGTTCAGCGTGGTGTCTGATGGCAGAGTGGGCCGCCTGGGAGCTGGGGGATGCCTTCCAGCTCAGGCCCCGAGGCTCTGAGGTGCCTGTGGGCTGCAGAGGTGGGAGGAGCCCAGGATTGGTTGATGCCCAGCCCCCGTCTAGCCCCAAGGACGGTAACCTTCACACGCTTTGGGGGCCCCGCCCCAGCCATGGGTGTTGTAACCACCATCCACGCCAGACACCGAGGCCAAGTTGCTGGAGGTTTAATCACTGTCATAACCCTAACCACACACAGGCAAACTCCCCACTCACAGCCAAGAGAGCTGCAAAGCCCTCCCAAGAGCGGACAGGCCAGAAAGACCGATGAGCCGCAGGGGTCCAGGCGGGCGCCACTGGTCCCCCTGGGGCCACCATGAATCATGTCTACCTGAGTCTCCTCTCCGCAAAGACCTAGTGAAGCCTGCAGCTGGAGGCAGGCAGAGTTTCCCGGGGCTCCCTAAGCCCTCAGCCAAGGGGAGTGCATTGAAGCGCTTCTAGAGCCCCTCCATCAGGCTGACTGGGGGAGCAAAGCGAGCATAGTTTTCTGGGATCACGTAAGACTCCTGCCTCCAGCAGGTGAGGCATACCACCCTCACACCTGAATCTCGGAGCATGCAGATCTGAGGAACACTCACCTGCCAGGTCAAGTCTCTGGATGTCATGAGGATATTGTGGTGAGAGGTGAGATCCATCTAGGGGAGTTTCTAGTCACAAGTATGAGAAGCAGGGGGAGAGTGACAGGGACATCTCGAGGGAGACACCTTATATGATGAGATCAAGGAGGTTCTGGTCTGACCTCATATGCTTCTGGAACAGAAGGGTGGCCTAGCCTCTGGAGAGTCCCCTGGGAGGGAAAGTTGGCAGGACAAGACAGAACACTATAGGGGACTGGCCACTGGGGTCTCAGAGAAACTCAGCAGCCAGAAGTAGGGCAGACTTGGCTAGAGCCAGGCTCTGGCTGGCTTTTGTGGCTATCACCCCAGCTTTCTGGTGCCAAACTGTGGCTCTCTGACAGAGCTCCCTGTGGCTCAGGGAAGCAGGGGAACATGCCTAGAGCACACAGCACACTAGTGTCCACTTCAGCCTACCAGTGAGAAAGCCCCCCATCCTCAAGTGTGCAGGCTGCGAGCCAAGGCATTGTATGAGCCTAGGAGGACTATAAGTAGGAGAGCTCCCGACCCTAAGGCAACTTCCTCAGCCTCCTCGGGCACAGGCCACACACCAGTGACCTAGCCCTGCAGCCCTCCACTCAGGCCCCGAACCTCCAGCCTTGTGGGGTATTTGTGTCTCTCAACCCCCCTTCACAACTTGCCATCTGTAGAAGCTCAGAGCCCCAAGCCTCAACGCCAAGTCCTTTCCTGTTCAGAATCCTAATAGGACCCTTCTGGTAGCATTAGACTTCAAGACTTATGGGGAAGGTCTGGCTCTGAGCCAAAGCAGAACATGACAGAGGCACTTGGGGGTTCTTCCACCCATCCGTCTCTGTGGGGCTGAACTTGGCTAGAAGCTGCCACAGGGACTAGTGCTGTCCACCCTCTCGCCAGGCACACTGCTGTGACCTGGCTGTCAGTGGGGTCTGGGCTAGAGACTTCCTCAGACCTAAGGTCTTTGTCTGCTGCTCCTCCCAGATAAAGGGCCCAAAGCCTAGGGCCAACCTTGATGATAGCTGGAACTCTATGCAGTATTCCTCAAGGACCTCTTCCCTGGGGTACAAGCAGTACTGATTGGCTGTCCTTGAACCTCAGGTCCCACAGAGTCCATGTGATTGTCCCAAAGTCATGGGCTTGGGAAGGCTCTCCATAGCACCTTTGTCCCAGAAATATAGGGCAGAGATTCGTTTGATCAACAGACATCCACACTACCGTGAAGACAGTTCAAGACTCCTGCCTGCCAGCAGGTGAGGCATACCAGCCTCACACCTTCACCAGAAGCCTTTGCTCCTGCAGAGGCTCCCAGGGTGATGAAGCCATTCTTACCTCTTTGCCCACAGCAGCAAACTTCTGAGGCCTCCTTTTGATCTGAGATACTCACATCTGCCCTTGGAGAGACACGTGCCTTGTTCTCATGAAACCCAGGGGACCTGGCTAGACTCACAGCCCCAGAGACATGCTGGCCAGGAATGGACGTGGCACAGACTGGAGCTGAGCCGCTGCCCTCGGTGACAGAGCAGTGAAGAAGCAGATCCCAGACCCAGAACTTTGAGGGCAACCTGGACCACCATACTCGGCTCCCAAACGTGGCGTCCTCAAGCTTACTTTTCAGGCCCTCTCACCTCAGTGTGATGCTTTTGGTCCACAAGGCCCCGGCTCACCACACCCTCCCTTTGAGTCACAGGTGTCTGGTGGCCAGACATGCACCGGCTGGCCGACCGCATCCACCTGGAAGAGCTGACCCGCATCGGCCTCCTGAATGGCAGTGTGGATGCCATGCTCCAGGCCCACTTGGGAGCAGTGTTCATGCCGCATGGGCTCGGCCACTTCCTGGGCCTTGATGTGCACGACGTGGGCGGCTACCCTGAGGTGAGTGGGCCACCTGTGGTAGCTGGGGATACAGTGAGGCAGGAGGATTGGGGCTTCCTGTGGTACACAGGGCAGAGAGGGAGAAGCCAGGCTCTGAGAAGGCAGGGTGGATCTATGAGCATTCTCTAGTGGCTGCCAACACAGGTCCCAAGCATGGGGGCAGGATCTCTGCGTGACATCCTGGACATCTAGGACATCTAGGACATCCTCTCCATCAGGACTGTAGTTGATGTAAATGCACAAGGTCCTCAAAGGTGCTGGGACTGAAGCTGGGTCATAGGGACAGAGCTAGCTACACACGGCATCCTGTGACCGGCTACATCTAGCTTCATCCACTGCCTCAGTCCCCCACAAGCTGAGCAACAGAATGCTTCCCCTAGTCCGTGTCCAGTTCCGTCTTTGTCTCCCAGGCCCCGGGGCCAGTACCCATCGCCCTGCAAGAGAAGGTGGCTTGCGAGGTGTCTCCAGACAAAGTTTCCTCTCCCTCTGATTACCAGCTCTCAAAGGACCACCCAGAGAGGGCCCCCAGGAGGCCCTACCAGGCAGGTGGCTTCAGCCCCTCCAGGCTCCGAGCTGTCCCTGCCACCCAGCCTGGCCCGGCGCCCACCGTGCAGGGGGCTGATTGTGCAACTGGTGCACACCCTGGGGCCCACCAGTCAGTTAGCCAAGACTAGACCCAGCTTCTTGGCTGTGGGGTGTTTTGAAAGCACTAAGAATGATTTTTGGGGGGAGAGGAATTGCTCAAGAGAAGCATTATTATTCAATTATTTTTTCTCAAGTGTAAACAGTTAAATTTGGAGAAACAAAATCAGTTTTAATTTCCTAATTTCTGTCCATCCCATTGTGTTCAGGGAGCCAAAAGCAGGCCCTTCCAGACATTGTTAGTTGAGGTTCGTTATTCATTAGTCGCCAGAGTATTTTTTTTTTCCACCAAAGAAAATTGGCAGCAAAGCGTTTTCATCTTTTCCAGTAAGCAGCCCTTTGTGCTCAGAGGCTATTCTTCTGACAGATAAACACTGTGGAAAAAATATGGCTTTTCCTATAAAAGTCATTTGTTTTACTTCAGGCCTACAGACGCATCTGGGTCTCCTCTGCGCTGAGCCCAGTAAAAGTTGAGGCCTTACTGAGCCCTCTGCTCAAGCATGGGCAGACACAGGCACCCCCAGCATGGTTGGCATCCCTGGCCAGAGGGGACACGTGCTATCCTTGTTGTTGGCCTGTAAGCCACTAGACCCAGTCCGTCTTGCCCTTCTGCTCAGCTCTGTCCGTTGGAGACCAGCCTGTATGCCGCCCTGGTGCCCTTCTCCAGCATACTCCGGGAGCTACTCTGAAGGAGTTAACAATGATTGGTGGGCTGGGGGTCCATTCCGGTCTCCCCTAGTCCCAACTGCAGTGACAGTCCAAAATTTTCTAGGTGGAAGAAAGTGGGTCTCTCCATGGCTTAGCACCCTAGCCCCTCTCTGCACGCGCAGGGCACCTTGGTGAGTCCACAAGGTATGGCTCAGTGGTAGAGTGCTTATCCTTCGTCCTTGCTGGGCCCCTGGCTTTCACAGCCATTGATTAGGAGGAGACCGCACTTAGGATATAGCATGAAGCAAAGGGAGAGAAGATGCCCAAGAGAAGACAAGGCTTTCAGTGACAGCAGAAAAGTTCTGCAGCAAAAATCCATCCCACCCAGCTTGGGGGGGGGACATGCTCCAGCACTCACAAGCACCTCTCACCTGAGCTCGGGGCGGGAGGGCTGAGGACAGCCTGGGACATTCTAAGAGCACCCTGTCACCCTGTTTCTCTACCCTCCTGTCTCGTCTCCAGCTTGGCAGCTCAGAGACAAGTGTTGGGGAGACCGAAGACAATACCAGCTAGGGTCACCCCAGCCCCAAAGAGGCAGGATGCCTTGTGTCCCTTTATCACCTCCACCTTGGTCTGCTCACACCGGGTCAGGGTGGCCAGCCCTAGCCTTCCCTGCTGTGCCCAGCCTCCGAGGCTGAGCCAGCCTGCTTCTGGTTACCTTACGTGAACCACTAATTGAAGTCTGATGTTCTTGGCCCCCAAACAGTCAGCAATGACGACTCCAGCAGCTGGTCGTCCTGGGGAGAGCCGCAAGCAGAGCAGGGCAAGCCGCGATCCTGACTGGAGAGCTTGCTTGCTGCCCCTCATCCCGAGGCCCTGGCCATAAGCCATTTGGGTACCCCGGGGATCTGACAGAGGGGCAGAGCACACAGGACCTCAGCAGTGCTCACTGGGACCCCCAAGGGCTCAGGACCCACATGTAGGGTCCAGAGTGAGCCTCTGGCAGTCACACTACTAGGCCAGTCAAGCAGGTACCCACGCCAGCATGGTGCTCACAAGCCCAGCCTGAGGACACCACCTGTTCCTTCTCCTAACGGAAAGGCTGAGACTTGGCCTGGGGAAGCCAGACCAGTCCTTCTGGGGTCAGCGTCCACGTGAGCTGCCTGGAAGGAACGATGCAGCTGTGGAGGCCGTGTGCCTCCTAAGAGCATTGTTGACTTCTCTGGTTTGGCTTCCACCATTCCTCCGATCTGCAGAAGGCCAGGTTGAGGGCAGCCAGACACCCGGCCAGCCCTGTAGGTCTACCTGGGCAGCTTGCCCTCTGTGCCCTGAAGGGAACTGGGGTTAGGGATGTCCAAAATCCAGCAACTTGCTCAGAACAGACCTAGAAGTGCCTGTGGCCCAGCAGCATGACAGGAACATCCCAGTTGGGAGTCCAAGGGTCTTGCTGCCCGGCACTGAGAAGGGGTCCTGGCGGCCAGTCCTGGAACTGTCAGGTGAGCCCTCCCCTCTTTCCTCCTGGCACAGGGTGTGGAACGCATTGATGAGCCAGGCCTGCGGAGCCTGCGCACAGCAAGGCACCTAGAGCCAGGCATGGTACTCACCGTGGAACCAGGCATCTACTTCATTGACCATCTCCTGGATCAGGCCCTGGCCGACCAGGCCCAAGCGTGCTTCTTTAACCAAGAGGTCCTCCAGCGCTTCCGCAACTTTGGCGGGGTAAGTACCTACAATGTGCACCGCTCTGCTGTGACTGCGCATCCCCGTATGTCCTGAGAGACAATATTGGCCACGTCATTTGAGAAAGCCTGACTAGGCTCTTTTTTGAGGGCTGACATCAGACAGGCACCTTGCCTCTCTATAGAAAGACAAAACCTCCCCTTGCCTGGGTGGTGGTGGGGTGTCTCCACCTGAAGGTCAAGGTGAGCACACTAGACCAAAGCCATCGCTGTTGAAAGAGTATTATCCTAGAGGAGCATCCTTAGGACTGGTTTGTCTTTTCAGAATCACTAAGGATTCAGAAAGCCACTCTCATGTGGCAGATCAGGCTAGAGCAGGTTGGACCCACTAATATGGCTGACCAGGCCAGCTCGGTGATTATGCAATCTTGATGTGTCCAGGTCCGCATTGAGGAGGACGTCGTGGTGACCAGCAGTGGCATGGAGCTGCTCACCTGCGTGCCCCGGACCGTGGAAGAAATCGAAGCATGCATGGCAGGCTCAGACAAGGCCTTGACGCCCTTCTCTGGCCCCAAGTAGAGTCAGCTAGCCAGGATGCCCAATGGGCCTGCAGTCTTTCCTGTGATGGTAACCTGTTAATTGACACTCTAGTGACAAGAGGCCGCACTCAGAAATCATGTACTTGCATTTGCACTTGATCCTACCAAAGCAAATACTGCCGTTTTCAAGAAAACGCTTTATTAACCATCTGCGAGATTACACCTTTAATCTTTATGTGCTCAAATGACAGTGATTTAAAGTGCTTATTGAAAATAATCCTCTTCAATTTTCCCACTGCCATTTGTACTCGTGTACTCAGGAAAGATTCCCAGTATTTCCTTCTAGAAATCAATGTGCAGAATGGAACTTGGTTTTAAATAAAAGATTTCCTAAGATGCCCAGCTTCTTTTTTATTCCTGGTGTAGAGGGACCTGTGGACCGAGATGGCAGCTCTGTGAGTGTCCGCCTTAGGAGCCAGTTCCTGAGACAGCAGTGTGGCTAGTACTGCCCCTGCAACCTCTGCTTGCCTCAGACTGACTGTGGAGCCAGGGGAGTCCTTCTTCCCTTGGAGCTTGCACTGAGCCCGGGGGTCCTGCTGCAGGGCTTCCCGGGCATAAAGTCATCAGAACCACTGAGCACTTGGTAAGGCGGCCCTGGGCCCTGGCTTCACTTTCACCCCAGCACAGCCAGCGTGTCAGATGCTGTCCCTGAGGCAGCAGGGCGGCGAGAGAACTCGCTCACTGTCCATCTCAGTCTCTCCCAAGTGGAGGACACTGACTGACTCCACCCCTACTGAACCATCCCGGACCCAGCTGGAGCCACTTGTCCTTCCCTCTGTTCCTTCATGTTCCCATAACCTAAAGGTACCCATCCCCCAGAGCTAGCTTCTGGTGTCTGAACACTAACCCAAGTTTTTCTCTTCACGTTGCCCCTCATTTTGGAGTTTCTGAGCTCAGGTGAGGAGCAAGTGAGGCTGTCAGGCATGGAGCTGTGATGGGGCGGGAGACCAGTCCAGGCTTGACAGACTCTAAAGCTACCAAAGGGTTTGTTTACTATAAATTGGTTTCTTCCTAGAATTGTCACACAAAAGTGCTTATGATGTGACCACATAAAAATAAAAGCCATCAAAAAATAAAATACTTCTCTGTTCTGAAGGACCATGCATTTCATTTGCTTCTTAGGTTTGCAACACCCATTCTTCAGGGTTTCTGCTGGTGACAGATGTATTCCTCGGTTACCCACCAGTGGCACTGGGACTTTCTGATGAGGCCATGTCCTTAGACCAGTGTGCTCAGGTGTAGTTTCCACTTCCTCCAACTCTGGGTAAATAAAACCAGTCCACATTTAGTCTGAAGCGCTACGCAGACAGTTTTGTTAATTAAAACATGCAGTTGAAGCTGAGGAGTGTGGCTCAATGGTAAAACACTTGCCTCAGAATTAACCAGTGAGGGAATTGGTGCATAGCTCAGCGGTACAGCACTTAGAATTCATCAGTGAAAGGGCTTGGCTGTGGCTCAGTACCTAAGACTTGGGTTACACTCCCGGCACTGTGCATGTGCACAAACGGCTGAGTGTATAACACATCTTTCTCCTTCCCCTATAGACATTTTTTTCTCCCCCTACAGACGTTTCATACCAAAGCTGCCTATTCCACATACATGTTTCTGATTATGAAACAAATGGGAAAAAAAAAAAAAAAGCAAGAACTCAACTGCGTTCTGGTGCAGGGACACAAGGAACCTGTCACTGGCTGAGTTCAGGTCAATCACTTGGCACTCTTTAAGACAGGTCTCAGTGGCCAGCAGTACTTCCCATTCCATAGCATGTTCCGGGGACTGTATCCATCTCCTCCAACCTCTGCAGTAATTTGTACAGCTTCAAACATGCATTTTCAACCATTCCAGAAAGCTCCACAGCACTGAACCGGACACTCTCTGAAGATCCAGCATTTTTTTAACTTTGCAAGTGTGTATGTGAGAAAGAGAAAGAGAGAGAGGAGAGAGAGCGAGAGAACACTGTGTGTTCCTGTGAAGGCCCAAGGGTGACTTTGGGAATCATCTGGATTGCTTCTACCTCTTTTCCTTCGCTCTGGGATTTCCCAGGCTCCACCCACCAGGGCCAGAAGTGCAGGCTGCTGCCTTTCTGTTTGGTGTTTTTACATGGGACCTGGGATCTGAACTCAGGACCTTCTGCTTGGGAGGCAGTCTTAACCTCTAAGCCATCTCTCCATCTCCAAGGCCTAACTTTCATGTAACTGGGCATCTATTGGGCCCAGTACGGTAGGAGCCCAGTCCTGCACTCAGAGCCTGGCGTCTCCTAAGCACCACCTGAAGTGTGCACATCCATGCTGCTGACGATGCAAGTGCCATGAAGGAAGATGGCAGCAAGGCTGAACGCGTCTGAAATGTAAAGCAAGACACTGCCACAGGGAGCAGAGAGAATGGAGGGGACAAAGTCAATACACAAAGCCACATCCCAAGATTGGGTCTCACCTGGACAAGCTGGGGAAACAAGAGGATGGTCTGGAGAACATGTGATTATGTTCCAGGAAGAACCTCGAGGCACCCACCAAGTCCAAGCAGGAACGGGCAAGCCTGCACACGCAGAGTTAGGGCAGCGCTCAAGCAGGCAAGTTCCAGAGACACAGCTGGAGGACAGAACCGAAGAATTCTGCCATGGAAAGGGTCTTGGTCTAACCACCCCTGCAAAGGCAGTGGCAAGACTTGAGGGAAGAGGGTGTGTGGCAAAAATACACTGTCTAGCACATTTATAAATGCTTAGAAACTCTTTAGGCATACACAAGACTCATGCCAAGTACTTTTACTAAGACAGACCTGGCACCTTCACAAAGAAAGTCTTCCTAAGATGAGATTTTTACAACTAGAGCTGGGGATGTGGCCCAATGGTACTTGTCTAGCCAACATAAAACCCTGGGTTCTACTGCCAACACCATATAAAAACAAATATGGAGGTACACACCTGCAATTCCAACACTCAGGAGGTTGAGGCAGGAGACTGAGAAATTCCATGTAATCCTTAGCTACATATATAGGTCAAATCCAGTCTGGGCTACATGAAACCCTGTCTCAAAAACCAAGCTAACAACAATAATTTAAAAAAAAAAATACAATGAACTCAGAATAAAGCAGGATGTACCACCCACATTAAGTGAGTACTGTTCTGACAGGTCTGGATGTGTAGCTCAAACCAGCCTCAAAACTTTAAGCCCTCTTACCTCCCAAGTATGGGGATTGTGGATGTGTGCTACACACCTAGCCATACTACAATTTTACTTAGTTTTGTGTGGGCATTTGTATGTGTGTCAGAGGGTACATGTGTCCCTGTGGAGGACTAAGGGTGACTTCAGGAAACATTCTGGATTGCTTCTACCTCCTTCTTGGTTAGCTCTGAGGTTTCCCAGACTCTGCCCACCAGGATTGGAAGATCAGGACACAGGACGCCAGGGAAATCATGAGACCTGGTATCCAAACTCAGGACCTTCTGCTTACAAGGCAGAGGCTTAACACCAACACCTTATATTTTATTATTTTATATGTGGGGTTTTGCATGTGGTCAGAGGACAACTCTGTGGAGTTGGTTCTCTCTCCATCTTTGCATGGGTTGTGGGATCAAACCTGCTGAGCCATCTCATCGGCCCTATAATTGTCAGGAAAATGTAACAAATACACAAATACCTAAACGGCATCTTTCCTTGAAACATACACTTCAAATCAGCTTATTGAGGCAATATTTCTGCAATTAGTGAATCCACCTGTATACTATGGAGTTTTGTAAAATTCCATCCAAGTGGACAGTGTCTTCCTTGAGATTAATCATGCACCACTCTAAATGGAAATCACAGAGGTAACAGAACCCATTCAGTTCTTATAGTTTATATATAAATATATTTACTTATTTATTGTGTGTGTTGTGTAGAAGGTACTGTGTGTCACAAGGACGACTTCGGGAATCATCCTGGATTGCTTCTACCTCCTCCTTTGCTTCACTCTGGGATTTCCCAGGCTATGCCCACCAGGCCAGAAGTGCAGACTGCCACCGGTTCAGCCTGGCTTTTTTTTTTTTGTGGGACCTAGGATCTGAACTCAGGATCTTCTGCTTCAAGATAGAGTCTTAACCACTGAACCATCTCTCCAGCCCTTTTATAGTTTTAAATTAGACCAAATGACTACAAACACAACCTAAAATGCATTCTATATCACAGAAAACTCTGCCCACTAAGGTGAAGTCCAGACTTGGATTCAAAGCACCTCTGCTTGTCCCACCAGCCCAACCCACCTGGCAAAGGTAAGGGACAAGAATGACACAATGCATCTTAGGCTCCCCAGAGCCAATTACAAGTGAACTGCCTTTTGGTATCTAAATGAAGAAACCCACATGAAAACCCAATGAAAGACAGTCATTGTTCCAAAGTTTTTTTTATTATTATTTTAAAGTCATTGAAGGAAATAAAATTATATTTAAAAAAATAGAGAAATCTCACAAACTGAAAGCCAGGAACAAAAAGAATGAGTTAGTACTTTTTCCTGAGAGGCAGATCTAATTAGCTGTAGCATGGAATCTTTCCTAGCTTGTCAAATGAGCAAACAAAAAAATTATTTTTCCTACTTTCCTATTTCTAAGGCATCAAAAGCACTGCAAGTGCTAAATGGGTTGTTCAGGTTCAAAGTTTCAGCCCTCTAGCGGGAGTTGAGAAACATCAAAAGCTGCTACCGTTTCCTTTCTTATCAAATTGTGCATACCTCTACTTTTTACGTACATTTGAGAACTGAATAAAATGAATATCATCACAACCTCAATTTAAAAAATCTGGTCACATTTTAGTAAAATCTTCCTACTCCTTGCTACAGTTGGCACCCCAGTAACTGCAAGAGGCCAGGTAGAAAAAGCTGCCCTGATCTTCCCCTGTGCAGCCAGTATCCCTCAATATGCCCATCCCAGAGTCAGATGCGACTAGAAGTCACACTGCAGCTTAAGTCCTAGACCACCAGACCTGACTACAAAAGAAGCCTGAGAAAGGTACAAGTCACCTGACAATTCCCAAGCTCTAGTCTACTCCTCACACGAGTGTCCCAGTTTTACACTGACAGGCCTATCAAGCTATATATAAAAAAACTTTTGATTCTCTTCATCCCCTTTAGTAATAAAGATAGCCAAAAAATGGTTAACATCTCTGCTGTATGTGGAACTGCTTGTTTAAGCTAGCAGTGATTTATAAGGGTAAGAAAACTTGAACTGATTTTTACATTTTGATTTGCAATACTGAGAACTGACTTCTCCACAGAATTTTTTCAAGACAGTTAAGTCATATCACTGGTAGCCATAAATGCTTTGAAAAAAACACATCTGTAAAAGTTTTGTTTTTCTGCAATAAAACATTAAAATGTCTGAAGCACCTACTACAGGTATTTAAAGACACAATCTAGCTATATCTCCAATTCAGCTCCTTACAGTCAGCTATTAGATTCAGTAGCATTAGTGTGTCTCTTCTTAGTTATCACATCTATCACTCTTTAAGAGAAGATGAATATTTCAATGAAGTAAACTGGTACTGGGTCCTAATTTTAAGGATGCCCCACTGTTTCTTGGTTCTGTGGGGACTCCAAGGCTTCTTGGGAAGTATCTTAAGCAACATGGGACTCCATCTACAGGTTTGGAAGAGCCCTCAGGGCCTTAGATGGCTTTGCTCAGTTGCAGGGCACTGCTGTCTTCTGTCCAGGAACACCCTTTCCACCAACACTGTGGACCACCTCAGTTACACTTGGTTACATGATCCCAAGTCCTAGTAGAAAACAGCAAAGGGGCCAAAAATGAACATATTCAAATCAGATACCTTGTAACATGAACTTTAATCACACATGCTTAGTTGCCATCTCAGAAACCAACAAATATGAGCTAGAATTGTGCAAAAACAAAAAAGTTAACGACGACAATCTACCAACATTGACATAAGACAGACTCTAAGATGCCCTACATTAGTAATGGCCTGTTTTTTTAGTCTAAACAAAAAGGTAATATCCTGAGTTTTATCAGCATTTTCTAAAATAATTTATACAGAACATAAAAGTATACAAATGAATAAACGGAAGTGATGATAAGGCTGGAAGAATGGCCCACTAACTAGAAAAAGAAATGTCACAAAAAAAATATAAAGATCTAAGTGAAATAAATTAAGGTTAAAACCTTCTACTTTCAAGTTTACCTAAGACTTAAGACTTTTGGGAGACAGCATGGAGTTGATAATGTGTTTCTAATAACCATCTGGGTGAAATTAAATCCCAAAACATCCCTACACACACACACACACACACACACACACACACACACACACACACACACACACGTCTCCAGAAATCATGGCCCCACTGGGAGTTATTTTGAACACAGAAGAAACCAGATCAATTAGTAGTCCAATAATAACCAGTAGCTTGTATCATCAAGCTACTATGATATTTTATTTACAAACCTGACTGTTGAAATGGTATCCCCCCCAAAAAATTGCTTACTTTACTAGCACCTAGAGAAACTAGAATTCTGACACACAGTGAGACAATTTTCTTTAGATAAAGCTAATCCAATATGCTAAGAGTTCCCAAATCATAATCTTACTGTCTATGCCTTTTATTTTCTCTGCTTCCTAAATGTTATTTGTATGTTTAACCAATTAGCTATGAGATGTGAATGAGGTTTCTTTACAAAATCACATTCAAGAACTTGAGTTTGCTGGGGAAAGCAATACTAATTATCCTAAAGCTTAGGGTGCATTAAAATGATGCCAAATTACAAAGTGATTGGTTTCTGTAGTTCTCGGTTTTATATTACACAATTTAGAACAAAATCACAAATAGATGAGCAAAAATGGAATTCAGCTTTTCTAAATCAAACTAACTATGTCCACTAAAATCCAGAACCTTCTGCACCTCCTGTCACATTCCCATTCCTTTCATCAACCTAAAACAGAATCGTTTCTGAAGAAGTCAGGATTTATTAAAAGTATTAAGGTCCAGGAATTTTTACCATAGAAAGTGTAACTTTGCTTTTGTTTTTTCATACCCACAAAAATCCACTATCATTTAAGACCAGATAAATTACATGGCTAATCAACCCACAGTTGGAAGAGAACCTCCTATAGATCTTCGAGCAATGGAATAAGACAAGGTTCAGCCATTGATCCGAGTGGTATAGGTGGTCACACCTTACATTCAAGTCAGGAGCCCTGGAGTCTGAAGAGGTAAGTAAGGCCTAAGGTCCTGTGGTGTCAGAATCTGCTGTTGTATTTTCAGTGCTGAGGGGCTGCACGTTGTCTGCGAGGTTATGCGCGTGCTCAAGAAACAAATCTTTCAGTACACTCAACTCCTTCGTCAGCAACTTGATTTTTGCCTCCAACCGTTCATTTTCTTCCTTGAGCTGATTCACTCTTTGCAATGTGTCTTGCGCTTTCTGCTTGCTTTTTAACCGGCTCTTTTTCACAGCCATGTTGTTCCTCTCTCTGCGCTGCCGATACTCATCACTATTTCGATCCATGGGTGAGCTCTTTTTGCTTTGTTTGCTTGGGGCCACAGCTTTGCCTCCTCCCCCAGGGCCAGCAGGCACCAACTGAGGAACTTGCTGCAAGCCACTGGCATGTGCCTGAGTATGAATAACACTTATTCCGTTCACTCCCGGAGTACTGGTTGGCTGTGATATCTTGCTCATTTGGACACTCTCCCTTGCCAACACAAAACGGGTAGAAATCAGAGCAAGACGATCGACAGATTCCACGCTAAACTGCCAAAACTTTCTTCACATGTACCTAGTTAGAAAATAAATTGAATTAAAATATTTGAAATCACAGGATCAAATATGATTAAATTTGCATGTCCTTAACAGCAAGCCACCATTAACTATGCTGACACAAGTCTACAACTGCAGACTAGTCCAAGGTTACCAAAGTCTAAAGCACTTAATTTAAAAAGGTAAGTTGGTTCAGAAGCACCATAAGGCCCAACCCAACCCACCTGATTCCCTGAGGGTACTGCCATCTGTGACTGTTATCAAAAAATGGAGGAAAAACAAAAGCATACCACTAATTAAGTGGCGCGTATGAATAGTACTTGACAATCTGCCAGGGAGAAATCTGAGATGTTTGGTAAAACATGGTAAAGCTGAGTTCAATTACTGCACAAGAGACACCTGCAACGAACGGCAGAGGGTTGTGATTATTGCTTCAAGACAAATGATAGCTGGAATGAACATTCAGTCTGCAACCCTCCTATTAGGATATGGGCTTTGCGTGGTCCTTATTCTATCATGGGATATTTATTAGAAGGTGGAGTATTGTGGGTTGTTGTTTGTTTGTTTGTTTGTTTAGCAACTTCAAATGATAGTTTACTGAAATTTACTCAGTTTCTTGAATTTGGAACTCTGAGACATCCAATAAAGCATCTCCATTCCCTCACCTAAAATGTTCAACCTGAAACCACAAAGAAATAACCATCCTAATGATGTATCCAAGAAGTCTAAGTGCTGGGACTGAGACTAGACAAAGAGAGGAAGCAGCAAGTGCTGGCCATTTCTCTCTCAGCACTCAGAGGACATGCCAGTTCTGAGCCCTTGTGGCACTGCCTACAGAAATGAAGTCACAGCTTCAGAAACTACTAAGACTTGGGTTGGAGTCATACTAAACCTCTAAAGTTGCCTGTAGCAAACTGTAAAGTATAAACCCACAGCTATGGTCATCACAAGACTATTTCACAACAAACTGAAGTGTTAGGTGGACTGTGTCTACCAAGAAGCTACAGCACCCTTGGAAATTTAGAAAGCTTCATGAAACTGCTAAAACATCAGTAGACCAAAGTGTAATTGAAGTTAGGAGAATGCTCCAATGAGTATACTCAACAGTTAAGAAAAGTTCAACTAGCAAACACCAGTAGCTCCATCCAAACCTTGAGTTAGCATCTCTTCAAACACTGCTCCTCAGTCTGCTTTTTATTATTTTATTATTAATCGCCACTTTAAAAAGGTTATATCATTACTATGAAATGTTTTAAAAGCCACTCAGCCGCCCTGAGCAAGTGGGTCATCTGTTCTCACTCCAGCACTAAAGCAAGACTGAAAGCTTCCTTCCAAACTATGATGGATACTGACTTCAAGTCCATGCTCAATAGCAACCATTTCACAATTGCCCTTGAAATGATTATGTGGCCTAATTGTTCTCCCACTTAAAAGGTGGCTGTTCAAAATAAAGTGAAGTAAATAAGTGAATTAAAAAAATAAAAAGTGGCTGTTCAACATTAACTCCAGCCATTCTTGCTGTCAATCCACCACTAGTGTTTACCTAGTTGGTATAAAGTGAGCACAAATGTTTTAAATGCCTTTTAAGAAGGTAACACCTCTCCTGGGATTATCTCAACAATTATGGTTATATTCATCTTACCTATTTTTTTCTTAAGATACCAATTATACTCCTGTTCGTCAAAGATATCAATAATCTAAACTACAGAATTAAAAAAACAGGAGAGGTCATGGGCCAGCAAGACAGATCAGGTACAGACAGCTGCTGTCAAGCCTGCCGACCTGAATTCAATCCTCATAAAGGTAGAAGGAAAGTACCAAATCCACAAAGTTGTCCTCTAACCTCCAAGTGCATATAACGTGAGCATGTGCCCACATATACACTACATATACACAATAACAAGTTCTTTAAAAAGGTGAAATCCTTCTTGGCTCCAGCTCCCTGATGAGCTTGTCTCCCCATCTGCACACGAGGAATGTGGGCTCCAGTCAACCCCTCCTTTACTATAGGCTCCAACCTCAGTGATGTTCTGCCCAAAGATACAGGAAGAAGGAAGGACTCTCTCATCTCAGTGTGACTCATCCTGCCAAGGTACTAGGCTGAACAAAGAGGCGCGTTTAGAGTGAGCCCTTTGGCTAGAAAAACACGAGATTATTCACTACTGAACCTACAAATAGGTAAATGTATTTCACAAATGCTTTTTTAAAAGTTCTTAAGCCATGAAAATTCTCTTAAAATGAAGAGAAAATAAAGGGGACCAAAAAGTTGGCTGACTTAACAGACCTCAAACACATCAACTTTGTTTTTGCACTGAACAAAGAGCTTGTCGTGTATGCTGTCATTCCTTCCAGTAACATTTGCTGGGCTCCTACAACAGACAAAAAGTAGTAGCAATAATATGTTCAATTAAACTCTGGCTACTCAAGCTTAAATGAAAGTCTGGCTTCTGGGTGGACAAGCACCATTCCAAAGTTCAGTTCACAGGAAGCAGGGTGGTGCCTGTTGCCTGCATCCCTGAATCACAGGAAAGCTGAAGAGCAGTCCTCAGAGAGGTCTGCGTCCTCATCACGTAGGGCCATTTTACAAAAGGACAATCTCAGGACCTGGTTCTGGGTACCCGGTCTCACAATGTTGTTTCAAAGAAGCTTCCAAATGATTTCAATGACACTGACAAAACCGAGAACCACTGCTGCAAACAAACAATGGAACTTAAGAATTTTGGATTAACAAGTCTGTTTTCAAATTCAAATTTCTAAATGAGTGAAACAATGAAATCCTGGAATGTTAAGGGAAGTAAAATGAAGAGGATTTTTCACCATTTTTACCTAGAAGAATAAACTGTCAAGAATTTCCCTAGCCTTATGTCGCTTTCCCCCCCATAAACCTAGAAAGAATCAAATACTTCTCCCTCTGACTCTCAAAATAAATAATTTTCTTAGTGAAGACTGACCTTCAACATTTAATAACTGTTTCTCCCTTGCCCGAGAATTTGTTCAATCACTGAGATTTGAGAATTAAAAAAATAAAAATAAAAAATCACACATCTACCATCCCTTTCCTAGCACCAGAGATTACCTCAGGCTGACATCATCTCTCAGGAGCCCTTGCCTCTGGTTTAGCTGCCTGAGTTCCCTCCAACCACTGTCTCCAGAGCAATCTTACACTTAAACCTGACTGTCACACCTTCCTGCTGAAAATCTGTCTAGACTACAGGATCAAATCCAAGGTCCTAATCCTCTCTCTGGCCCGTTCCCCACGCTGGACTCTTCAGCATCACTACACACTGCCCTGTCTGCTCCTCCAATTTCTTGGTCAACTCCAGCTCAATGGCGCATGTCCCTGAAGACTGCTAGGATCAGGGCTCTAGTAGCTGGGTCCATTCAAGGAGTTCACAAATGGTCCACTGGGATATTCCAAGACAATGTGTGTTGTGATGTCATCCATTAAACCTACTTATAGTGCAACTTATAACACTCCAAACAGATGTTATAACTATACATTTATTAGCATTCATGTTCAATTTTTCTTCCTTTTTTTTCCCACAGAAAGGGCTGGGCAACTAAATAGGTAGGAGACCAATGGTGCCTATTAGTACAAGAACCTATGCAACTACCCCTCAGAGATAAGGCTAGAATTGCTACCTGCAGCTACCATTAATTACTGTGACCAGGTGAGGCAACTTGAAACCATGAGACCACATTCAGTCCCATGAAGCCCCCCACCAGGACCTTACCAAGAAATGTTCCCAGGGCCTTTCCAGGGGCTGAGTACTTTGCTCACAATCATGGTGTGCTTTTGACAATTTCAAGGATTTCTGGGGGAGAGGGGAGTCGAATTTTGTTTCCACCAACTTTGGGGGGGGGTGATAAGTATAACTGAGCCAGTCAAGTGTGCCCACCAGCAGCAGGAAAGAAGCTCAAATGTTCTGCAGAGCACTCGCTGGCATCGTGTAATTACTTCACCTTGTTTACAGCTTTTCCAGAATCAGGAAAATAACCTTCGGAATAGCTATCCCAAATACGGTTGAAGTGGCAATACCTAGACAGATCTTGCATAAGACCTGTGGAGGCTCCGGATACAGCTGTGAGGTAGAGGGCCTGGCACACACACAAGGCCCTGGATTCCATCCCCAAACACTGAACTTTCAGGTACACAATGTCGGAAGAATGGCGCTCTGGTGCTTTATCTCACAGTTTTCTCTTTAAGAGACAGGCCTGCATCAAACGACAGTACTCAAGTAAGGACTCAAGTGGGTGGGCGAGACAGAACTCCCGATCTGTGTGTAATCCACAAACGTTAAAGCCGTTCCAAAACGGACACGTTTTAGGATACCCGCTTCCAGTCAAAAATCTCAAGCACGAGGAAACTAAGTATGTCACGCTCCTGAAGACCAGAAACACACACACTCACTTGCAAAAAAAGACCAACCTTCCCCCTACACATATGCATTCCCATCCCCTCCATTCCCACCCCCTCCTCCTCGCCGACTTTTCCTGGGTCCCCTCCCGCCATGCTAAGGTGGGCTTCAACTGGTGGTCGGTGCACCATCACCTACAGGATGTCCCCCAGCCCCCGGCGAACTACAGGGACATTCGAACATCTCCCAGAACACGCAAAAGGCTCCTGCTGCACGAGGATGGCCTTCCAAACCCAGTGCTGCCCTGGGCATCACTCGAGCCGAGGTCTGGACCACCCGAGCCCCCGCTGCTCCGGCCGCAGGGAGCGAAGCCTCGGCCCACCTTCAGCTATTCTGGGAACACCCTGCATCCCCAGGGGCCGATTCGCGCCGGGCTGGTCCCGCCGCAGGCTCCGCGGAAGGCCGGGTTCTGCTAGGGGGGCGCAGCTCGTCCTCCGAGCCGGCCCCTCCGGCAGCCAGGGGCGCCCGGGAGAACCGCGGGGGTCGGCGGGGCGGCGCCGCGGCGCTGGGCGGCCGCCAGGGATGAGCTCAGCCCCGCCGGGTGTTGCCGGCAGGTTGCATCAGACGCTGCGCGGGGCCCCCGCCCGAGCCTCCAGTCGTCAGGGAGCCGCTGGGGCCGGCCGGCCGGCTCGAGCCCGAGTGCGGTCCCTTTGGGCCGGGCCCCACGCCCACGCGAGCGGCCGGCTTCGCCGCGGCCTCCTCCCCGCAACTCCGAGCGAGCGCCCGCGGCCTTCCTTACCTGCGCCTCCGGCCCGCCCGCCCCCAGGCGACCTCCACTCCGAGCGGCCCGCGCGGCGCGCCCCGACCCGACCCAGGCCTCGGCAGCCCGCGAGTCAGCGAGGAGGAGCGACGGTTACGAAACCGACAGCCTCCGCCCGTTCCGCCACCACGGCCACCGGCTTCCCCTCCTAGCCGGGACCGCGAGCTGCCGCTGACGCCTCGACCAATGGGAACGCCGATCTGAGAGCGAAGCGCCCGCCTCTCACGACGGGCGGTGCCTCCAACCAATCAGAAGGGCCATCTGGTCGCGAGGGGCGGGTCCGCGGTGGAGGCGTTGGCCCGCGGCGCGGCGAAGCCGCCGGGCGTGCCGGGCGTGCCGGGCACGGGCGGCGGTTGGCTGCGCGGGCCGGGGAGCCCCTGGGCTGCCTGCGCCTGGGGCAGCGGCCCGAGGTGTGCGTGAGCCGTGGGCTAGGGTAGTTCTGTTCCTGTTGGAAACTTGAGAAGCCGTCATCATGCGAGGACTGCACACCTGCCCCTGGGAAGCATTTCCTGAGATGAATGAGTCCAAAGATCTGTTTCACCGCGACCTCTAGGACTCCCCACTCAAGTCACATCCCAGAACTTTCCGCCGGACTCGTTTCCTGCCTGCGCCGGGGATGCCTGGAAGCTGGAGGGACGTTATGGACCCTAGTGGCCTTGCGGAGTTTGCAGTTTTTTGTTTTGTTTTGTTTTGTTTTGTTTTTTACGTGCCAATTAAGTATATTTTTTCACATTCTTGAAAACTCCAGACTGTGGGAAATAATTTGGATTTCCAAGCTTGATCCTCTTCCTTGGGGACAGGTGAAAGGGCCAGGATGTGATTCCTTCAAAGTGGATAGCAATCAGGCCATTCAGTGCAGGATCTGTGACCGATTTTTGAAAATCAGGAAGCTGTGAGCTACGTGTAGGGCAGAGCCGGCCTGATAGGTTTGATTGTTTCCTCTTTAGCAATTCTTATCGTTTGGAAAATAGTCGGGCTTTGCAGGAGGAAGTGTTTCTTAAGGCGATGAATTCTCTGCATTCGACTGTTTCGAGGAATCAATCCCTAAGGGTTGGATGATCCGGAACCTGCATTAAAAAATAATAATTTTTAAAAAAACTGAAAAAGGCAGGAACTAAAGCACCACGGAGTCATGGTAATCAATATTTTCTTTCGGTTTGATTCTCTGCTTTCTGAACCGAAATTTAAGATTTTATCACTCCTAAAATTACACTGGGGCTTTCAAGATACCTCAAAGGTCAAGGCGCCTACTTGTAAACTAAAGCCGATTTGGTGGAATGAGAGAACTGACTTGCAGAAGTGTCTGTCCTCCAACCTCCACCCATGTGACATGGCACGGATGCCCTATGTTTTTTTTTCTCTGTGTCTCTCCAATAAAAAATAAATAAAATATTAAAGGACAAATAAAAATACTCTTTAGAAAAATTAGGGTTTTGTTGCTCATGGAATCATAATTTTACCCTTAATTTCTTAATCGTTTAAAAATTGTATGAACAAAAAGAACACGAGTGCATATGCTGAGTTAGTCTTAGCCTCTGTTTGTAAACCACCCTGCTCTCTCTCACACTCTGTGTGTGTGTGTGTGTGAAGCCTTCCACGCCCATCAATCAGTACCCCAGAGTATTTCTTTTTCAGCTGTGCTCTGGTAAGTCTTTGTTTACATTTATTTGCTGCCAAGTATGTGCTAAGGTGTGGACCAAGTGCTGAAACTCGGTAATGAAGACAAGCACAGTTCTGCCCACATGGCACTTACCCTGAGAACCCTGTCAATAAATCCTCAGCCTGAGTCCAGATTTTTTTACCCTAAGAATGGGATCTCTCGATAAGGAAATGAAAAAAATCTGTTGAAGGCTTTTCCTCTAGTTTAAAAGAGCCTACTGTGTAAGTTAGATATACATGTGTTAACTTAAGAACTGAAGACTGACCTCTGGGCACACTTGTAAAGAATCAGTGGTGAGGAAAACTCTGAGCAAGCATGCAGGAGACCCTCTAACTGATGTGGAAGACCCAATCATCATGGGTGGGACCATTCCCTGAGCAGGTGGATAGGATAAGGCAGCTGGTTCAGTAAGTTGGCATTCTTTGGCATACTTTGGCAGGCTTGCTGTCTGGAAAGTGAGATTCGCCCCTCTCTCAGCAATCCCTGTGGATAGATGGCGAGTCATTTCTTCAGCTCCTGGTGTAGGTATGAGCTCTCCGCCAAGCTAGACTAAGAACTGTAGCCTAGAATCATAAGAAAAAAATAAAATCCCCTTGTTCCTCTAAACTCTTATGTTGTTAATTATCAGCAACATGCAGGCAAACTGCGACACCTACTATGTTAGTTTCTTACAAGTCCCAAGAAATCAGGCCATCTCAGTAAAAGAAAACACATTCTGTGTATGTCTACCACATGGAGGTTCAAACTATATTCTATAAACTCAGAGAAATTGTCACCAAGTAGTACATTAAAATCTCCTCCAAAAGACTTGAGAAGTAGGAGGTCCTGTCCACTAAAAACTATTTGACAACTATTATGACTACATTAGTAACCCACATCCTATGGTCCAGGGTCAGATCTTTGGCAGCTTCAGCTCTTACTGGATGTGATCTTGAACAAATCACAGCTTTTGTCAACCTTAAATGGGGTGCACTGCTGTGAGGACTGAAGGAATTAATATGTGATAGACCCCTGAACAGTGCCTGTTTAGTTCAGGATAGCCGCTTCAGAGTATTAACTATTATATATTGTTTTTGATGATTCAAGTATTCAGATAATGCATACATTGAAAGGTGTTGCTACTAATACAGTCCATCAGGTTTTTTTAAATAATGTCTTTAGTTACTATCTCTTCATTTGTTCCCAAAAAGTTAAGAGTAGAGAAGTTTAGTAATTTGATGTCTATTTCTTTTTCTTTTTTTGAGATAGGATCTCACTCTGTGGCCCAGACTTATCTAAACTGAACTCACTATGCAACCCAGCCTGATTTTGAATTTGTGGAGATCTTCTTGCCTTGGTACTCCTGAGTGTTGTGTTTACAGGCAAGGCACCACCATATCCAGTTTGCAAACTCTTTTCACTTGAAATCCAGATCAATACAAGTTTGCTATATAAACTTAGATCAATTAGTGTGTACTTGAAAAGTTTCTAAAAAATTAATGGAACAGGTAATCTGGACTATAAGTAAAGAAATAATGGGCTGGAAAGATGGTTCGGGTTAAGTCTATATGCCTCCCAAGTAGAAGAACCTGAGTTCAGATGGAAATGGTGGTAGCCTGCACTTTCATCCCTGGAAGGTAGAGCCTGAGAAACTTCAGAGCAAAGCCAAGAGGAGGTAGAGCAATCACTCTTGGGCTAGGCATACAGAGTGCCCTCTGATATATACAGGCTCTCTCTCTCTCTCTCTCTCTCTCTCTCTATATATATATATATATATATATATATATATATATATATATGAATGAACTATCTGTTGCAGGCCACACAATATATATATATTGCAGGCTTGAGTCTCAGTGACTATTTACCTGTGGCATGTTATTTACACTAATATGGCAGTGGCTGTTCTGCACTCCCTAGGTCTCATTTGATTGAAAGTATGTTTTTTGTTTATTTATGAGGGTATTTTGGCTGATTTTTTTTATCTTGTTTTTGAAAGGATTTTCCTACAAGCATCAAACTTGTAATCTTTCTGTCTCAACCTCCTGAATTCTGGAACTATAAACATGCCATTGCCATTATTAAATTGGAACTGAAGACCATCTTTGTCTGGCTGTAGTGTTAAAAAAAAAAAAAAGATGAAAGATGCTAAGGTTCTTTCTCTTCATGAAGTGCCTAGATAATGCCAGGACCAGAACCAAAAACTCAAAGATCTTTTTTGATTGATTGATAGATAGATAGATAGATAGATAGATAGATAGATAGATAGATAGATAGATATAGAGTTAGACAGAGAAATAGTTGACTCAAGTATTCAGATATATATATAGATGTATAGATACATTGATGTATTCATATACATGTATAGTTTTTCTGCTTGTGCTTGAGCTTTGCTCACATGACCCCTGACAACTTGAGTGTTCACAGTAGCAAGGAAAACCCAACACTTTTTTTTAAGCACCTATTCTAAAAATTATAGGAAGGACAGTAGAGTTGGCCCAGCTGGGTGCAGTGCTCCTCCCTGAATGATCCTGTGGTCAGGAGCAGGATGCAGGGCACCAACTCCGTAGCTCTGGTGGAGATGGCCAAGCAGTTCTCAGAGAAAGAGGAGCATCGAGCCAGCAAACCCATGGAGACTCTCTTGAAATGGCAGCCCACTAGGGTCAAAGTCCTGGTCACTGACTGATTGATGGGTTTGTTCTTTCCTTTGATCATCCTCATCCTTGAGAGTAAAAGGTAAACCTCCTGTTTTCCCTGTCTTAAGACATCCCCAAATTCACACGTGAATCTACACACTGTAGTGAAAAAGCCAGTAATTGGTGAATATTGTCAGTAACTATCACAATGCACTGTCCTGTTGGAGTTCACTGTCCTGTGATCGGTGTGTGGAACCGTCCAAGCACAATCAAAGTTGTTGTCTCCGCCTACAAGCATAAGTGCACAGCATATAGGTACTCATAGGAAGACAGGTGCGTGGCATTTCTGACCATGACAGTAGGTCATATGTGCCCCACACACACTTTTTTTGGAGTCAGGAGGCTCTTACTTTCATAGCTTCACTCCACTGAACCAACACAATTATCCGTTTCGTGATGGTTATGATGTAGCTATTCCAGCATCTATGAAATACATTAGCATAAAACTGAAAATAAAGTAGAATTTTATATGTGACTCATGTGTGACGTATCTCCACCACAGCAGTATGACAGGTCTTGAATCAGCACAAGCAAATGCTGATGAGCATTCGACCTCAAAAAACTTGTCTTCCTGTCTGCTCCATAGAGTTGCCATGAGGACCAGCAAAGCAGACATGAAAAGGAGTCGTGTCTGCCTACTGAAGGTAGACGTCATTTTGAGACTTTTTCCCTTGGTGTGTAAGTGGCTATAATCTCCTCTATGATTTCATGACCTCTGTGTACATACTGGGGAGAGGCAACAAGATACCAGGGGACAAGTTCTCTGCTATCTCTTCTCATAAAAGACTATCGGGAAAGCCACACCCTCAAGACCTCGTTGAACCTTAGTTACCTCTCAAAGGTCCCACCTCCAAATAACAGTACACGGAAGGTTAGGTTTCATCATATGTTTGGGGGTGGGGGAGAAAGTAGCAACCATTCAATACATAACAGTATGTCAAAGGACCACAGGACCAAATAGAAGAGCCCTGAAGTCCAAAACTGGGATGATTTGAATGACCAAAAACATTATATAAAATCAGTATCCATGAGTCCAAAAAGATATTAACAAATGATGGAACAAACAAATGACAAAAAGGAGCTAAATCTGCCATGCAGAGTTCCATGCAATATATCTATACTGCCCTCAGTGGTCAGCATAACCTCTCACTCCTGTACATGGCGACTTCCATCATGAGTGTGAATGAAACCTGACAGAAATGACTTTAATTCATGTGCACAAGAATAAACTTTGACCCATGCCTCATACTCTACAAGGAACTCAAAATAGCTGTGAGCCTAAATACAAAACTATAAAGCCCAGAACACCTAGAAGGCAATCTTTGGAACTTGATTAGGTGAATATTTCTTAGATGAAATATCAAATCCATGAGAGAGACCAAAAAGAAAAAAGAAAAAAAAAAAGTCTGGTGCAGTGGCGCACACAGCTGTGATTCCAAGACTCTGGAGACCGAAGTAGGATGAATATGATTTCAAGGCCAGTCTTGGTTACATCATCATGAAAGTCTCTCTCTGTAACACACACACACACACACACACACACACACACACACACACACACACACACAAAGGAGGGAGAAAGGAAGGAACAGACAGATGGAGGGAAGAAAAAAAGGAAAGGAAAAAGTAAGTTAGACTTCAAAATGAAACCTTGCTCCTTGGAAGGAAGGTGTGTAGAGAAGGAAGGACACACCAGGGCATTATAATGGCAAAGGGGAGAGCGAAGGTTTATGGTAGAGAAACCTGGCAAGCGTCATGGCCAGGGGTCAGAGTCAACAGCTGCCACTCATAAACACACTGATAGCAACACACTGGACAGGATAAGATGAAGGTGGCACTTTACCTCTGTCGTCCAAGTACTTGTAACCTCAGTCTAACAACGGTAAAAGCAGCAAAGCAATCCCAATAAGGAGGCTTTCTGCATAGCACCTGACCATCCTTCCTCGGAACCATCAAGGTCACCAAAGGAAGAGGTCGAAAGGGTTAGTTTGTAGGATCGGAAGACATGGCAACTAAGGAGATCCAGATAAAGTACAAGCTTTAGTCAATTATAATACATCAGAACATGTTCTGGAACTGAAACAAGTGTCCGCACTACTGTAAAATGGTGTGGGCTGCCTTCTCAATTATTTGTAAATCTAAAATTGTTCCATTTTTCAAGAATTGAAAGCGCATTGCAGTTTCTTTTGCTTTATGGTTGTTTGTTTGTATTTGAGACAGGATCTCACTACACAGCCCCAGGCCTGTCTCCAACTTAAGATCCTCCTGACCATAGCCGTGGAAGGGTAGGATTACAGGCCTGCACTATCTCACCCCACACCACCACGCCCAACTGCATTGCAGTTTTAACATTAACCTTGTTAAACTTTTGAAAACATTAACAAGGGCTAGACAGTGTCTCAGGGGTTAAAAGTCTGCCTTGTAAGCAGAAGGTCCTGAGTTTGGATCCCAGTTCCCACATACAAATGCCAGACAGAAACTGCGGTGGCCTGTACTTCTGACCCTGGTGGGCAGAGCCTTGAAAATATCAGAGCGAAGCAAAAAGGAGGTAGAAGCAATTCAGGATGATTGGCAAAGTCATCCTTGGTCCCCCACAGGGACATACAGTACCCTCTGAAACACACACATATATAAACACATACACACAAAATAAATAAATAAAGGGTTTTTTTTTTTTTTTTTTTTTTAGAAAGCTGGGGTAAGCATGGGGAGAGGGACACTGAGGCTATTTTGTAGTCTTTACAAATAGCGGCAATTCCCTTTCCTCAAGGAAGAACCTCTTGTGGCTTCAGCCCACTTTGATGATTTTAGGATCCTGAGACTGCAAATCAGGCAGCACTCTTAGCATGAACATACGTGCAGAAGAAACTAGAGTTTAACGGGGATGGGGGAGGGAATCCTGTTCTCAGGAGAGTTTCAGAGCAGTGGACATTAATGGTACCAGAGACTCATGGCAGATGCCAAATAGTAGACTAAGGTGAAACACCCTCAAAAGATACCCTTAGAACTATATGGTAAAGGAGGTTGGAGCATTATCTCGTGACTGGTAGACTCAGTTATCCCCATAATGGGAAGGCCAGGGACAACTGTCGTGGTTTGAATATGAAGTGTTCTCTCGCAGGCTTGAGAGTTAAAGACTTAGTCCCCAGCTGGTGGAATTGTTTGGTGGGGAGGTAGAGATTTAGGAGGTAGGATCTGGTTAGAGGAAGAAGGATCTGTCTCAGGATATCTTGTCCTTGTCCCCCCAACACACACACACACACACACACACACACACACCCTCCTCCCTCATTGTCATGAGATGAACAACTTTTGCTCTGTGACAGCTTCTTGTCTCCATGACATTCTGCCTCACCACATCCCCTAACCATAGAGCCAGGAGAATCTGGACTGAAACCTCCAAAACCATAAGCCAAAACAAGTCTGCCCTTTTTATAGCTGCTTTTTCTGGGTATCTGTCACAGCGATGAAAAAGTCTGACCAGCATAAGAGCTAGAACGATGAGTTAATTTCCTGTCAAAACCCTCCAAGGTTTGTCTTGGCGACATCATGGATAAAACTGAAGACACAGAGACCAGAACAGCTTGTGAGACCAGAGTGTCTAGGGCAGAGAGAAAGAAGAAAGAACAAAACTCACCTAAATCTGACAGGAAGCCTTCTCAATTCCACATATCCAAACCCTTCCCAATCCTCAGGCACCAACTCCAGTCTTAATTTCTGGCCTTTACTGACTAGTCAAGTTCTTGCCAATCTTGTTTTTTTCCTGCAAAGTAGAGTTGAGCTTAATATTAAGATACATACTGTTTTTCCCATTCTGTTCTTTTTTTCATAAAAAGAACTGGTCTCAAACTCATGATCTTCCTGTCTTTGCTTCCTGAGTGCTGGGATTAGTGGTCATGCCTGGCTTTCCTCTTTTTATCTAGAAGGAAGATAAGATTCTGTTTGCATACATACTTCAGTGAAGACACTGGTTGCAATAGCTAAGTTATGCAATCTGCCTGCCTAGGTATCCAGCAAGAGAAGGACAAAGAAATATGTGCTATATATACACAGTAGAGTTTTGTTTATGCCATAAAGAATGAAGCTATGCCATTTGCAGCAAAATGGAAGGAATTGAAAGTCATTATAGTACATGAAATAAGCCATGGGAAAAATTAGCACATATTCTCTCATATGCTGAATCTAAGTTTAAATCTATACATATATCTGAATGTATACGTGAAATGAAGGTAGTAAAAAAACTACTTGGAAAGAGGAAGAGGATCAGTGGGAGGACAAGAGGGAGACAAGACATTTCAATGGGAAACATTCATGAGCAAAGCACTTGACATATATGTATGAAATGTCATAACGAGGCCCATCATTTTGTGCAATGAATATGATATAACAATAACGTTTAGAAAAAATACAAGAATATAGTCTCGGCATTGCATTTATGCTGTTTCCTTAAGATTCAAGCACCATTGCAGAAGAGGGGACAGAAGAAAGGTAAAAAGTCAGAAAACAAGACAAAACATCTTCTAAACATGACATGGCTGTGGTAACCATGAATTTACAATTGCAGTTACTGACATAGCACCTATAATATATTGGTCTGGCCAACGGTCAGCTACAGAGGAGGAATGGAACCATAGGGTCTACCAATTACTGACGAACCATTGGTAGCTAACAGATTCTGGACCAGGGAATCAGATTATACAGTTATACACAACAATGATTCCACTAGACTCCAACGGATACTCCCAAGCCCAATGTCACACAGATGACCCTGACTAAATTCAATGGGACACAAACAAACACAAAGATATGAATATGGGAGGGAGATTTGCAGTGAAGAAGGGAGACTGGTAAAGGCGGAAGAGAGATAAAAGATGGTGGGAGAAAGAATGCATATGTTTATTTGTGTGAAATTGTCAAAGAACAAACCTCTCCATAAAAAGAAGAAAAAATAAAGGAGAAATGGATCAGAAGTGGTGAAATCGGTTTCCTACAAGAGATGGGTGGAAATGGAGGGATGGGTCAGAACAGGAGGATGAAAGACACAGAGGTGAGCTAGTTAGCTCAGAGGCTGAGCTGCCTGCTCACCAATGTGGTGGAAGAGGAAAACTGACTTCCAAAAATTGTCCTCTGGTCACCACCCTTGAGTCTGGTGTACACGCATGCATGTGCCTTTTCTCTTTCTCTCTCTCACACACATAAATATTTTTCATAAAGACAATACATTGTGCACTGACTTTTTCCACAGAGTTCCAACTCTGAGAACCATGAAATATTTCTCATATCCCAAATGAATAAATAACATCAGCTAGGATGTGGCAGAGTCTCAAAGCAAAACACAACAGTAACAATGTAGTGCAGATGGGTAACCTCACTATACTGCAGGGGAGAAAAGAGCTAATCCTAATGACTTTAGAAAATATTATTTGGGGGCTGGCTGGAGAGATGGCTCAGGTTAAGCTTCTGCCTTACAAGTAGAAGGCTATAAGGTTTGTGAGTTCAGATCCCTGATCCCGTGTAAAAAATACCAGGAAGAAATGGCGGCAGCCTGACTTCTGACTCTGGAAGGTAAAGTCAGGAAATCCCAAAGCGAAGCAAAAAGGAGATAGAAGCAATCCTGGATGATTCTTGAAATCATCCTTGATCCTCCACAGGGACACATGGTGTCCTTTGATACACACACACACACACACACACACACACACACACACACACACACACGATATTTTAACATACTTCAGCATACTCACAGTCTAGCAAGTGAGGTTTGCCCCTCTCTCAGCAATTCCTGGAATATGGTGTGGCCAGTTCCTTCAGCTTCTGGTGTTGGTGTGGATTCTCCTGCCAAACTGATGATGAACTGCAATGGAGAACTGTGAGCCAGAATAAACCCTCTCCTTCCCCTAGGCTGTTTGGTTGTGAATTTATCAGCAAAAAGCAGACAAACTCCAACAGTAGCTGAACCTGTAGTGACATAAATAATTGACAAAATATATGTAGGAGAAAGAAAATAGCTTATAGTGAATTCCAATGAATAACCACAGAAAGAATGATTGAGATAGCTACTCACCACTAGACAAGCATCAAGCAATAATTATGTAAGGCATGAACTATCCATGAAAGTTCAAAATCAATGTGTGAAATATAATGAGGCATGGGGCATTGGCATATTCTCAAAGTATTTCTCCATATCATACTCAGTAATTACCCTAGGACAAAACTATAATTTAGTATGAGAGAAACCTGTAAGACACCACCTTAACGAGGCAATCAAAGTCAACATCACCAGTAATGAGACACATGAATATCAACACTATATCCCCTGAGAAAGATATATATAGTTCTCTCTCTCTCCTCTCTCTCTCTTCCCCTCCCCCCCATATCACCACTATGTAACTCAAACTGGCCTTGATTTAGTCCAGGTTGACTTTAAAGATTCTCCTGTCTCAACCACCCAAGTTCTGAGATTACAAGCATGCCCCACCATGCCCAATTTCTCTTGACATTCTTGCCAAAAGGCATAATCTCAGTCTTGATTATTAGAAACTACCAGATCATCTCAAATTGAGGGACAATGTGTGAGATAACTCCCTTTAAGATTTTAAGGCCAGAAATGACAGGGAAAAGCTGAAATTGTTCCAAAGTGAAGAAAGCTAAGAAGCCATGTGAGACCTCCCACAGCACTGGAAAACTGCAGAAAAATTTAATTGGGTCTGTTGTTAATGGTATAGTATCAATGTTAACATTCTGTTCTGACTCTGATGATCATTCCAGGGTCACCTCAGCTCCAGCTAGGGAATCAGAGGATCACTAGATGGGGTTAGAGGTGTCACTGGGGAAGAAGAGCCAAGTGACCACAGGGAATGAATTGGCATCACACATAAAATCATGGGGGAAAATAGTCCTGATTCTGTTTTGCTTGTTTTTCTTAATTTGGTGATGAAATAGCTGACGTAAACAACTTAAGGGAGGAATTGACTCTGACTCATGACTTCAGAGATTCCTGTCCACATTCACGGGCTCCAGTGGGATCCACGGCTGAGCATCACAGCAACAAGGAATGGAAGAGAAGGCTGCTCAGTTCCTAGTAGGCAGAACAAGAGTGAAGAGGGAATGGGAACCAGGTATTACTTTCAGAGTCATGCTTCCAGCTGGGCCTGAAGCTAGGCCCCACCTCCTAATCTTTCCAGAACTTTCTAAAATAGCGCCACCAACTGGAGACAAGAATTTGACATATAAGCCTGTAGGGACACTTCATATTTCATTTCACACATGACATAGCACCTAGCCTCTGGCCCACATGCTTTTATAGAGTTTAGGAAGCTTACCACCTAGGGATTTGCCACACAGAGCTTATTTAAACTAGATCTTAGCATTAAAAAGTCAAAGGAAATAATTAAACTGATCAAATAGTTATCAATATAAAAATACTTTCTTCTGTTTTTAAGACAAGATTTTTTATATACCCAAGCTTGTCTTGAATTCTCACTCTTCCTCCTTCAGCCATCTGAGGGTTGGAATTAACAGGCATATCTGCTTATTTAAAACTTTTGGACATAAAAATACAGCATAAATAAAGTAGTGGCAAATGAAAAACATAGAATGAACTATAAACATTCATATGATAAGAAACTCTTAAAAACCAATAATCTGGGCTGGAGAAATGGCTCAGGGATTTTAAGACTGCCTCGAAAGCAGAAGGTCCTGACTTTGGATCCCAGGTCCCATATACAGATACCAGGCAGAAACGGTGGCAGCCTGAATTTCTGGCCCTGGTGGGTAGAGCCTGGGAAATCTCAGAGTGAAGTCGAAAGGAAATAAAAGCAATCCAGGATGATTCCCAAAGTCATCCTTGGGCCTCCATAGGAACACATAGTGTCCTCTGACACACACATGCACACACACACACACACACATACACACACACACACACATAGAATAAATAAATACATTTTTTTAAAAAAGACAATAATCAAAAAATAAACACCACAGCACTAAAAAAGGGCAAAGATGTGGGCTAGAGAGATGGTTTAGGGACTAAAGGCTTTGCCTCAAAAACAAAAGGACCTGAGTTTGGATATCCAGATCCCACGTAAAAATGCCAGGTGGCAATGGTGGCAGCCTGAAATTTCAGTCCTTGAATGTAGAGCCTAGGAAAGGCCAGAGCAAAGTAAGGAAAAAGGTAAAACAATCCTTACTAATTCCCAATGTCACCCTTGGGCTCCACAGGCACACAGAGTACCTTCTCACACACACACACACACACACACACACACACAAACACACAACACACACACCCATGCCAACACATGCAAGAAAAAAGGACAAAGGATTAAATGAATAAATAAGCAAGGAAAAAATCTATTTCACAAGGATAAGCTAAGAACCAAACACATGAACAAGTATCTTATTCTCAGACAAATGCATATATTAAATCACAGATGCTATATTTTATCTAATTATTAATCATAAAAAATGCATTAAAGGGCTGGAGAGGTGGCTCAGAGGTTAAGCCTCCACCTTGCAGGTGGAAGATCCTGAGATCGGATCCCAGATCCCACGTATAGCGGAAGCGGGGGTCGGCCCGCGCTTCTGGTCCTGGTAGGGCGGAGCCTGTGAATCCCGGGGCAGAAAGAGGTGGAGGCGCCCATGGTGGCTCGCAAATTCGTCCGTGGTTCTACACGCGCGCGCACATACACACACATATGCACACAGTTGAATAAATAATAATAAAAAAATTTTTAAAAATGCATTAAAGTGTGGTGGCTCACACCTGTAATCTCAGCTCTTAGGGATTGGTTACATGGTGGAAATGGTGAATTTGAGGCCAGCTGGGCAACATAGTCAGACTTTGTTTTCAGACAAACAGAGATAATCAAACAAGTTGTTTTTAAGTGGGACTGATGGTTCAGGAGGTTCAAGGCCAATCTGGTTAGTTTAGAGACTTTGCTTCATTTTTAAAAAAATTTTATTATTATTTATTCAATTGTGTGTGTGTGTATGTAGAACCACGGGAACCACCATGGACCGCCTCCATCTGCTTCTTGTTTACTCTGCCCTTGGGATTCACAGGCTCCGCCCTACCCGGACCAGAAACACAGGCCGCCCCTGCTTCCGCCCGGTGTGTATACGTGGGGTCTAGAATCCGAACTCAGGACCTTCTGCCTGCAAGGCAGAGGCTTAACCCCTGAGCCACTTCTCCCGCCCCTGAGCTCAGATTGGAAAGAAGAGGGTTGTCAATTCAATAATCCAGTGCTTGCTTAGCACACGCCTCACCTGGGTTCCTTCCCACGACAAACAAGAGCTGGTGTGAACCGGAACCGGTGAGAGAGTGGGGAGACTGGTATTTTCTTACATGGCCAGCAGGAAAGCGAATTTCTAGAAACTCCCTGGGAATTTGTGATGCAAATTGTGGACGTGTGACATCCTGTGACCCAGTCCTAAAAGTGTCATCATGTATACATGCAGCTACTGGGAAGTGAGTTACAGCATCTACAGTGTCCAACGAAAAGACTCTATCTAAATGCCATTTGAAAAAAAAAAAAAATCAAAGGTGACCAATTCCCAAATCAAAAACAAAAACAAAGTGATACTAGAAGGCATTGGCTTCACATGAGTCATTACCTTCAGGGACAGATATATTACTCAGCTTTTTGTCTCCTTTTTTTCTTTTGTCTTTTTTTTCTTGCAGTGATTACCAGTGAGTGTGATTCCTCTAGTTAAGTCATCCAGAGGTAACTCAAGGTTTACGCTTTTCTTATGTTCATAAAAAGACTAAGTGCCCTCATTGCTTCACAAGCTGGTTACAAATGATTTGAACTTGCTTTTACTTATTTAAAAAAATTCCTCAAGTTTTTTCTCCCTCTCTCCTCTCCTCCTCTCCTCTTGTTCACCAAGCTCTCTGGTTTCTCTCCTATCAGGCTGCCATGGCAACTCTCTCCCCTTTCTCTCTGACTTCAAGCTCTCTTTTCTGTTCCAATGCTCTCTCACCTTCAGTCTAAACTATGGCTCCCCTGGCCGCCAGGCCCCCAACTCTAAATAAACTCCTCTGTGTGTGTGCACGTGTATGTGTGTGTGTGTGTGCGTGTGTGTGTGTCCCTATGGGAGCCCATGAGTAACTTCAGGAATCATCCAGGATTGCTCTAACCTTCTTTTTGTTTTGCTCTGTCTTTTGCCAGTCTCTGCCTTCCAGGGCCAGATTTACAGGCTGCTGCCATTTCTGCCTGGCATTTGGATATGGGGATCCAAACTAAGGTCCTTTTGCTTTTGAGGCAGAGGCTTTACCCCTAAGTCTTCCAGCTCCATAAACTCCTATGTCTTAAGACTTAAACACAAACAATCAAAAAAATTCTCCTTTCCTTGTCTGAGATGAATGTTTATTTAACAATAATGGACTGTGAGATAGCTAGCAGGTAAAGAACCTGCTCATGAGCCTGGCAACCTGACTTCTGTATGGTGGAAGAAGAGAAGTGAGTGACTTGAAAGTTGTCCTCTGACCTTCCCCCATGCATGTACAATGGCACGCATGAGCACACTCTCTCTTTCTTTCTCTCACACTCTCATTCTCTCTTTCAAATAAAGAAAAATTTAAAGTTGCTTTAAAAGGTACACATAAGCCCCCCAAAAAACACAAAAAATAAACTGTTATTAAGAACATGAAAATAGCACAAATTCACTATACTTATGTATGAACCCTAAAAGAGTAAAAAAATTTAAAAGTCTTATGACTTTTGATTTTTGACTTTTTCCAGGTACTGATACACACACACACACACACACACACACACACACACACACACAATGTAATCTTTTCCTTTATATGTGAACTGACAACTAACTTTGCTGCTTTATAACTTGCTATTTTACTGTATAATGTGGAATGAACATTTCCATACATATATGTGAAACTTTCTTACTTAAGAAATAGACGTGAAAAATAGGCCAAAAAATTAAAAGCAAAATCCATTGAGAGGCTGGTAACAACAAAACTACTTTAAACAAAAATACAAAACCAGGTAACTCAAAGTAAAATGAGACGGGACAGAAAAACACTAACAGAAAGAAAGCAGCAGCCAAACTCCAGTAGGAGAGAGAAGTTTCCAGGCCTGAAGCACACACGCCTGTGGTGGGAATGTCTTACTTCCAATGTCTGGTCACATTGTGGCTTTCTCTTCTTATCTGAGCCTTTCCAGCTCATCCACACCTCTGTAGCATCTTCTCAGGGTCCTAATGCCTGATGTGTCCTCTTCAAATTCTCAGCCAGGTCGCCTACCCTCCACTGACCCTTTCTTATGCTTCCTCCAGAAGCGGGAGTCTGCCTCCTGCCTCGATTCTTGGAATTCCTGGAAAAGATGGCCTTGGTCTTCCTCTGCCTTCCATGTGTTCTGTGGTGTTCCTTTGTTTTCTTCACCAGACTTTTACATATTGAATATTGTTTCTTTTTGAACAATTTAATCCCATAGATCCCCACTGACTCGTCTCATCTTGATTCGTGTCACATCCAAAAGACCAAGAGCTCTGAAAGGATCTTGATCTCTGTCTCCAGCAAAACTTTATGCAGCTAGAGAGCCACTGGCTCTGGACTCTCAGGACTTCTGCACGCTCTGACTGTTGGTCATGTCTCTTTTGGTCTTTTTTGTCTTTTTATCCTTAAAGGAAGTATGACCTTGACCTGCCTGAATGGTTGGTGTTTTAATTTTACTGTTGGTGCATAGAGCTCTCTTCACTCTTACCTGATTCAGGTATTAATGAAAAACATCTCCTATGGGCTGTCTGTTGTTTGAGCAAAACCAAATTGGGTTGTTTGAATCTCTGCTTTTAAAAAGAAATGCACATTTAGCTTTGAAAGAAGTATATACAAAACCAGGAGATGAGTGAGCAGGTAAAAAGTACTTGCCACACAAGCCTGACCATGACCTGAATTCAGTCCAGTTATAAGGGTTCATATCTGTAACCCCCTACTTCTATGACAAAATAGAGTCAGATGGGAGACTAAGTTAGAAGTCCCAAAGATCGGCTGGGGAATGATGGTAGAAACAGAAGAGACACTGCCTCCACATAGATGAAGGCTACGTTTGTCTCTCAAATGTCTTCCGACATCAACATAACATGCATGCTACTTCTGCACATCCCCACCATGTGCAAAAAAAAAAAAAAAAAAAAAAGATTAAAAAAATAAATAGGCATACAATTCAAGTTGTAGATTCTTAGGTGGTTCTTTTGTTATTGTATTATTTTTTGGTCTAGGGCTCATTCTTTTGTTAGGCTGGCCTAGAACTTGTTCTGTAGCTCAGGAGAATCTAGAACTAGTGGATAGTGCTCCTTCCTCAGCCTCCCAAGTGTGCTGGGTTACAAGTGGGTACTGTCACGACTGAATCAGAAGTGTTTGTGCATGTGTACACATGTGCATGATGACACTTAAGTAATGTGTCTTTGGAGGCCAAGGGAATCATCCTGGAACGCTCTGTCCCCTTATTGTTTTGCTCTGGGGTTTCCCAGGCTGTGCCTTCCAGGGCAGGAAGTGCGGGCTGCTGCCACATCCACCCAGGGTCTTTAATGGGGATCTGGGGATCTGAACTCAGGTCCTTTTGCCTGTGTCATGGTTTCAAATGTGAATTTTCCCCCATAGGCTCATGTAGTTGAATCTTAAGTTGTTTGGGAAATTTATGGCGCCTTTAAGAGGTGGAACTTGGCTGGAGGAAGGCAGTCACAGAGGGTGGGCCTTGAGGTTGATTAGCCCCACTCTACTTCTGGGAGAGGTCTACTCTTAACAGTTGGCAGTTTTGCAGCTTTCAGTTTCTATGATAGATGTGACTTAGGCTGCCTCCAGCTTCTGCCAACCATGCCTTTTCTACCTTATAGGACTGTATCTCTCCTCTGCAACTGTAAGCTGAATAAACTTTTTTCTCTCTTAAGTTGCTTGACTTTGGGTGGTGTCTCACAGCAACAGAAAAATCAATTCAGCTTGTAAGACAAAGGCTTACACCCTGAGCCATCTCCCCAGTCCAGCTTTCCTTTTTAATAAGGTTTATACAGTGAAATATACATCTTAACTGGGTGGGTCTGTATGGGAAGGCAGGATAAGCTTGACATCACCCTATCTTAAAAACGTACCTATTTTTAAATGACAAAAGTTTGTTTTTAATTAGAAAATGTAGGAACGGCTTTATAATAGGAACAAAAGCTTTATAACAGGAACAGAAGCATATATTCAGTAAAGAGGGTTTTATTTATTTTGGTCTTGTGTGCTTGTTTGTTGAAATGTTCTGCAGCTCTGGTGGGAACTCATCTTGGAAGCTGTGTTGACCTCACACTCTTGACAATCCTGTTACTTTAACCTCCTGAGTGCTGGAATGGCATGTGCAGCTACCATATCTGACTTTTATATATGCGTAATGCTGTATTTTAATTTTGTAGAATCAGGAACTTAATTTAAAAAAGACAAAATTGGGCTGGAGAGATGGCCCTGCCTTGCAAGCAGAAGGTCCTGTGTTTGGATCCCACATTAAAAATGCCAGATACAAACAGCAGTGGCCTGCACTTATTACGGCACTGGTGGGTGGAGCCTGGGAAATCCCACACTGATGCAAAAAGGAGATAGACGCAATCTGGGATGATTCTTAAAATCATCCTTGGTATGTCCTTGGTTCTCCACAAGGACATACAGTGTGCCATCTGACACACACACACACACACACACACACACACACACACACACACACGTGCTTGCATGCACAAAAAAATCATAGAAAATCATCATAATAAAAATCACAGGTGTAGCAGACAGGAGTTCTGAGGGTGTAGCTCAGCAGTAATTGTGGCTTTTGATTTGATCCCCAAGATCATATTAACCAATCCATCAATCACATATAAAAGGAAATAATAGGAATGTTTATGGGTGTCAATAGATGATGAATAAGCAAACATGATCCAGACATCCTATGAAATATTATACAGCCGCACAAAGAAATTCTTCCAGGACTGGAATTGCAGGCCTCTGACATATCTGCCCATCATTTTTATGAGATCTGGGAATCTGAACTCAGATCCTTTTGCTGGTGGAGCAAAGGCTTTAACGTGAGCAGTCTTCCTAGTCCTGGCTTGATATTTTCAAGATACGATAGCACTCTGTAACTCAGTCTGGCTTTGGACTCAACTATCAAACCCATACTGACCTTGAACATGCAGCCGTCCTTCTGCCCCAGCTTCCCAAGTGCAAGGGCCCACCATGCCAGGCCCAGCCTCCCCATCTTGTGGCTGGAGAACCGAAGGCAGGTCGGAGGAAGGAAGGCAGAGACGCAGAAGGGAAGATCAGGTGCATGGCCTGTAAGAAGCCACGGACAGGGAGAAGCTTCACACGACCAGAGTTTCAGGCCTGACAGGGAGAAGCATGAAATTGAAGAGAAAGACTTTGCCAGGACATTTGGATCTTATCTTGAGATCCATAAGAAGTCATGAAAGTATTTTTTTTTCCTAGTCTCAATCAAAGGCTTAAACACATGCTGTGTTCTTTGCAAGAAAGTTTTCTTCAGGTAAGGAATGATGCCCAAAGTTGCTTCTTAACAGGAGTATCCTGGCTGTTGCAGTGAGAAACGGAGGCTGGAGGTATGAACATTAGTAAAGATGATGCAACGAGGAAGTGACAAGGAGCTAGGGAGGTGGGTGGAGGGATGGAGAGAACAGACTTGTGGTCCCAGCGGTCTAGAGAAGAAGGCAAGAAGAGTGAGATCCAGGTTAGTCTTCATCACAGTGAAACCCTGTCTCAAAAAAAAAAAAAAAAAAAAAAAAAAGGGCTGGAGAGGTGGCTCAGGGGTTAAGCCTCCGCCTTGCAGGCGGAAGGTCCCGAGTTCGGATCCCAGATCCCACGTATAGACGCCAGGCGGAAGCCGGGGCGGCCTGCGCTTCTGGTCCTGGTAGGGCGGAGCCTGTGAATCCCGGGGCAGAAGGAGGTGGAGGCGTCCATGGTGGTTCGCGAATTCGTCCGTGGTTCTACATATACACAGACACACACACGCGCACACACATACACACGCACATGCGCACAGTTGAATAATAAATAAAAAAAAATTAAAAAAAAAAAAAAAAAAAAAAGACATTGGCCCAGGATTAGACAAAGAGACAGGATGGCTCCCAACACAGGAGTGTGGACCATGGGAAATATAGCTGTTAGAATAGGAAAAGAAAGTAAATAGGACGATGCCAACCGGCAATGTGCTGCACATTGCTGCCAGCGATGTTCATAAAAGAAATCCCAGATTAATTAAAAGTCTAAGCATAAAAACTTTTAAAAATCATTAGAGGAAAATATTTTTATAAACCAGGATTGGGGAAAGTTCCACTAAGTAACTCATAGACATAGAATCTAAAAAAGAAAAATCGACATATTTTCACCATACAAACTTTAAAATAAGCTCTTCTTCCAGCTCCCCTGCCCCATGGTCACACCACGGCGGCTCTGTCCTCTCCCACGTGCTCATGGCGGCTGCTCTACTCTCTCTGACCTTAAGCTATCACCTCTGCTCGGATACTCTCCCACCTTAAGGCTATGGCTTCCTCCTTGTTTCCCTTGGAGCAAGTATCCAAGAATCTCTCCTCCCTTTTCTCTTATTTTCAATAAAAATCCCTGTTTTAACCTTTAAAAAAAAAAAAAGATAAAGTAGAACAGACGTGGTGGCACATGTCTGTCACCCCTTAGCAGTCAGGAGACTAAACAGGGGATTGTATATTCAAGGCTAAGGTACAGAAAGGTGGAGACCAGCTTGAGTTATTGTGGTGAGACCTTGTCTCAAAATAAAATAGATTAGGGGCCAGCAAGATGGCCCAGTAGTTAAAAGTGCTTCAGTTAACCCAGTCCAGAACCTCTCTAGTAGACACACCCGGGGGTTTATCTTCCTGGTGACTCTAAATCCCATCAAACCGATGAGATTAACCTCTACAAAATAATGGGGGCTTCAGAAAAGTGTGACACTCTGTTGTATGCACCAAACTACACACAAAAGCACTATCAGACAGAATGGCAAAAGTATTACAAGAAAATCATTGAAAGTTCCCAAATTTAAGCTGGGTCTGGTGGAGCACACTTATTACTACCAGAAGTCTGGAGGTTGAGGCAGGAGAATGTCAAGTTCCAGACTAGTCTGGGCCAGACTCTGTCTGAAAACCGATGGTAACAGAGATAGAATAAGAAAGAGATACAGTTAGAGATGATAGAGACAGAAAGGGAGCTAGAGATAGAGATAGAGATGACAGATACAGATAGAAGTAGAGATAGAGATAGTTAGAGATTGCTGACGCAGACAAAGATAGTTAGAGATAGGAGACCAAGATGAAAGAGAGAGAGAAGGAGGAAACATAACAAAAAAATGAAAGAGAGACAAAGGAATGTAATGGATATGTTCAGCAATAAATTTCTATTTTTTTTTTTCTGGAATTAAGGTCACACTACCAATCTGTAGTAGGTTTAGTGCTAAGCTGAACTTAGAATGTGGTATCATTAACACAAACGGTGAATACACCCACACTGACAAGACAACTTATATCAGTGAATTGAACACATCTGTTGTATAAAACATAGTCGAGCAGAGGCTGAGGTAATAACTGTTGGTAAAGCACGGGCATGCAGACTTGAGAGAGATCCCCAGAACTCACACTAAAAAGCTATAAAGAGTCACAGATACCCAGCACCAAGGAGACAGAGACAGGTGGATTCCTGTCTGGTCACTTAGTCTAGTCTAGCCACTTGGCAAGCTCTAGGTCAGTAAGAGACCCTGTCTCAAAAAAACAGTGTTCAATTTGGCAGTACATATTCTAAAACTGAAATGATACAGAGGCAATTAGCATGATCCCTGCACAGAATGACAGGCAAATTCATGAAGCATTCCATTGAAAACAAAACAAAAAACAACAACAACAAAAACAGGTACACGGCAAAGATTGAGGCCTGACATTGAAGTTATCCTCTGACTTCCACATACAAGCATGCACACACACACACAAACACACACAATCACATATATGCACACACAAGAGCATGCACATAATTACAAACACAATCACACGTGCACACATAATCACATACACACAATTACACATGCACACACAAGCACACAGATACATATCTATACATAACATATATAATCACGAATAATCATGCACATAAGTTTATACATAATCACACACAGAAGCAAGGATGGTGTGAGTAATAACAGTAAAGATTTAAATTTTATATTTAAATATTAAATAGTTAGAATGGATCAATGTTTTATTGGCAAAGAATATACAATCTTTTCCAGACTTCATCAATGGTCTAAACTAAAGCTTTCATATGAGACACCAAAGGAAAAGTGATGAGATTCCAGAAAGCTCAAATTTCTGTTATCTACAATTCAATAAAAAAAAACTACACATTGAATCAAAAGGTCAACAAAATGACCAAATCAAAAAAAAATAATATTGGGTTGGGAAAATGGTTCAGCAGTTAAAGTGCTTAGTGCAAAAGCAAAAAGATAGGGGTTCAGAGCTCCAGAGCCCATGTAAAATTCCAGCTCATCCCTAGAAATGGGACTTAAAAGTCCTCAAAGCAAACTCGATAGCCAGGATAACCCTATAGGTGAACTCCGAGGTTAGAGACCCACTTTCAAAAGAATAACATGGAAGAATGATCAAGATTCCTGATGTCAATCATGGACTTTCACATACATGTATACTTACAGGTACACGTACCTGCACACATTTGTTCACCCTCATGCATACATCCACACACACACCCACATATATTTAAACATACACATGAAAATGCAAAACATAAATAAAAAAGAAAAGAAAAATATTTTTGTGGTGTTAGGAAAGAAAAAAATACAGTCAAAATTGGAGTATAGTAAGTTTTTGTATACGACAGAAGTTGTATTTCAGTTCTGATTAAAAAGTAATGATGAGAAGGAACTACATGACATGTTGGGCATAGAAACAAAGCTTTATTGGCTGCCGATTCAGCAGGACAGCCAATTTGCCTATCATGTGACCATCTTGTGGGTAATCTGTTGGAAATGGAATGGATGCAATACACATGTCAGATCCCTTTCTACCCATAAAATTGCCGGACTCAGATTTCACTCAGAATTTCCTCATAGGCAATGCTATTAGCAGAGGTCAAGAAGACAAGTTAAGGGCTGAAGAAGGGGGATCCAAAAGCAGCGAGATCCCTGAAGAGAGCTAATTAAACAGCAAAGCATCTGAGCTACTCAGCGGAAGCTGAGCCAAGGAACCTGGGCCGAGTCCTGTCATTATATCTTAATCAGCCTCCTTCAGCACATGACTCTTTGATCACACGCATACAGCAGCACCTACCACCAGTGCTTTCCACAATGCAGAATAAACTGACTTATAAACTGACTTTTTATTGTGTCTGTGTGATCAAGGTGAAGCCCCTTCATATTGTTTTCTTTCGTTATACATGAAATCTGGATTTCTCGTGATTTTGTTGTTTGCTTTGTTTTGCTTTCCTTTTTGAAGACAGGGTCTCACTGTGGAGCTCAGATTGACTTCAAACTTGAGATTTTCTACCCTCACCTGCTGAGATTCTGGGATTACAGGCATGTACCACAATGCTTGTTTTGAGATCCTGAATTTTTTTTTTTTCCTTCAGCTTCATTTTGCGTGTGTGTGAGGGGGAGGGGGGTGCTTGTGTATGTGGATAAAATGTATCTGTGTGGAGAGGGGACCATGTTACAGCAGAGAAAATAGGCCTCCATCAAGAAATGCAAGTAAGTAATGTGACAGCTGGTTAAATTCACAGATGTTCGTTCCTGATCATGTACAACTGAGGGGGTATGATCTCACCAGAAGGGGAGGGCATATAGTCTGGTAGATAAAAAGTAATCATTTTGCAAATGGGTGATTGACCCCTCCCTCACTGAGGTTTCCTACTTTTATTACATCTACCCTTGAATGTGCTATTATAACAATGACTCCAGTTTAACAGTTTTTTGTCTCTGACCAGGGGGTGACATACAGTGCCCATCAGGATGGAGTGAAGGGCATTGCAGGAGCAACAAAACTGCAAAAGAAAATCAACAAACCATAATCCAGAACTTCAGAGACTCTATATCAACCACATAGAACTAGGCCAGCCTAATCTCCCCCCATCCTGAAGCACAGGGACATTTGCGGAAGAGGGGGCGGTAAGATTGTAAGAGCAAAAGGATGGGAGGAGCAATGATTTGCAAGATTCTCCACGCTAGTTAGGGCTGAAGCAATCATAATAGGACTTTGTATGCCCTGCGCAATGTCCAACACACTATTGACCTCACAAAGTCTAGCATCAGCTAAAGGCACCAAGATCCTTGGAGGCAAGGGATTGACAGCCACAGTAGTGTTTCTATGCTTAAGGGGAACACGAGAAAGGGTTCAGGGAAATGCCACTGGATCCTTCGTCATCGGAGAGGAGGACCCAGAGGAGAGTTAGGCATACACAATAAAGGACTCTCTGGGAATTGGGGGGGAGGCACTGGGGGATGAGGACGGAGGGAGGGGGACCAGGGGGTTGGGGGGAGGAGGAGGGAGGGAGGGAACTGGTCTACCTATTAAGTTTGTATGAGCGGAAATAATAAAAAATGTATTAAAAAATGCATCTGTGTGCACATGGGTTTAGAGTCCAAGGTTGCTATTGGCAATTATCTTCGATGACTTTTCTACCTTATTATTGTGAGATAGGATATCCAATCAAACCCAGAGCCCACTCATACCACTAGACTCCCTAACCAATTTGCTCTAGTAAACCCTAGTATCCATCTTCTGAGGCTACAGTTACAGTCGGGCTGCCACACCCACTCAGATTTTATGTGGGTTCCGGAAATCCCAGGTCTGGTCCCGGTGCTTGCACAGAGGGACTTTAACCTCTGAACCATCTCTCCAACCCAGAGGTTCTGGTTTAAGCAGATTTGCTTCCACTCTTCTTTGTTTCTTTAAAGTTTTGATTGCTGTTGTTGTTTTGTTAATATTCTTGACCTGGGATAATGAAGACCTCCTGTCACTTAGACTTTGATGGAAGATTCAGTTTATTTTTATTGATTTATCAACAGGGTCTCACCTAGCATAGGCTCTGCTCTTCTTCTAGCCTCTACCTCCCAAGTATAGGGACTACAGATGCATGCCTCCAATGCCCAGCTGGAGAGATTACTTATCTACCTTGCATTTCCTATCCTGATTGGTAAAAGAGGTCAAGAAAAGGAGCTGGAGGCTTTTTGGAACTCAGGGAGCAAGTCACTCCATTGAATGTCCTCTTCAGAAAGATTCGGTGCTGACAGTCTTTGGGCTGAAGGGGTGCTGTCCTACTCCAGTTTTGTCTGTCTCCCATGGCAACACAAGGGCAGACCCAACCAGGTCACCGGCCCTGCTGAAAGTGATGCATTTATCCTCAAACTTGGGGCCCAAACACTAGTTTCTCTCAAGCCATCAGTGAAAGTTGTGTTAGTCCATCTCCCGTTACTGTAACAAAATTGCACAGGCTAGGTGATTTGCACAGAAGAGAAGTTTAAGTATCTCAAAGTTCTAGGGTCTGGCAAGTCCCAGCGCGTGGCGCTTGGCATCTGCTTGGCTTCGGGTGAGGACCTCATGCTGTGTCATAGCACGGTGGAAGATAAAAGGAGGCGAGGTGGGCAGAAGAGAAAACATGAGCCAACTTGCTTTCTAATAACCTGTTCTGATAACAACCCACCCCTAGGAGAACTAGCTCACTCTGGTGAGAATAGCATTAATCATTTCTTACTGTGGACCCCCCCCCCAACTCATACACTCCCAGACACCTCTTGAAGCTCCCACTGCCTCTTAACATTTCTAGTGTGGACCAAACTTCAGTGCAAATTTTTTTTAAAAGATATTTTATTTATTTATTTAAGAGAGAGACAAAAGAGAGAGAAAGGAAAGACAGAGAGATTGTTGAGAGCATGCGCATGCATGCTATGGTGCATGGGTGGAGATCAGAAGACAACTTTCAGAAGCCAGTTCTCTGCTTCTGCCATGTGGGTTTCTGCGGATTAAACTCAGATCGCTGGGCTTATGAGCAGGTGTCTTATCTACTGAGCTATGTTGCCGGCCCATCAGTGCAAGTTTTGAGTTTTGAAAGGGACCATAGCAATAATCAGATGGAAATCAGTCATTTGTTTGTTTGTTTGGTTGGTTGATTGGTCAGGTGCTTCTGAGGCAGTGTCCTGCTCTGTAGCCCGGGCGGGTGTGGAACTTGTGATCTTCTTGCCTTTACCTCCATTGTGCCATTGACAGACACACCATCACCCTCGGCTTTGGAAATCAATCCTCTGGCTGTTTTCTCCGGTTTGTCTGTTCAGAGGCCCATGTGAGCTGCTCATCTCTCTTCTCGCACAGGGAGTTCCGTCCAGGTGAAACCAAAGCCTTTTGCTTCTCAGGTGGCTCCTGTGGGAAAGACGGCTGGAAAAGGCCGCAGGAGTCACGGTACTCTGCCTCCCAGGGCCGGCTCCCCTGCCTTTAAGAAACTATGTGAGTCACATGCGATGATCATCTCTGAGCCAGCCGCTAGTATCGGTGTCCCAGGTCTGAACTGACAGGCATTTGTCTCCTTGGAGTCGTAAATTCCAAACCCCAGTGCCAAAGAAAAGATGCATGGGATGGAGCACCCGGCATGCCCTGGCCCGTTCAAAGGCTCATTTTTGTGTTTGTTCGCCAGACATACATACCGCTTCTCAGAGGCTCTGATAAGGCATTCAGCGTATTTAGAAAGCTATGATCTTCATGGAGGCGAACAGGAAGGATTCAAGCTTCAACAATGATGGATGTGCGATTGTTACATTCTGTCTCAGGTCTTATCACAGGTAGTATGAGTAACTTTTTCAAGAAGGTTTTGAAGATGAAGTTTTTTTTTTTCTCTTATTCTATTTTTCAAGTTTTTTTTATCTTTTTTTCTTTTTCTCTTATTCTATTTTTCAAGTTTATGAATATATGGCAAAATATTTTTTTTCCAGTTTGTTTGTTTGAGACAAGACATCATGTAGCTCAGGCTAACCTTGAACTTCTGATCCTCTCTTCAGCATCCCACATGCCGAGATGATAGGCAGGCACCACACTAGGCTCAGAAAATAGATTCTTTTAAGTTAATATATGTTTGAGTTAAATTCTATGCTTGCTATTCTATTCTAGTCTAGCCTATTCTAGTATAATCCATTCCATTCCATTTTATCCAATTCCATTTCTGAGACAGGATCTCACTCCACAACCCAGGATGACCTTGAATTCTCAATCCCCCCATCTCAGAATCCCAAGTGCTGGGATTTTAGAAGAGCACAACCACACATGGTTTTCCATACCTATATGTTTTCCTTTCCATTTTCACATATGTTATATGGGGTGTGTGTACATATGTTTGAGTGTTTGCATGTGTGTGCAGGTATCTATATATGTGACTGAGCCTGTGTGTGGAACCCCAAGGTGATATCAGGAATCATCTGTGATCAATCTTCTGTCTACTGTTTTGAGATGGGGTCTCCTTAAACCCAGAGCTCACCTATAAGGTTACTCTGGCTAATCATCTTGCTGGGGACTCCCAGGCTCTGCTTTCTGTGGGGTCAGATCACATTCTACTTGCATGGCAAGCAAGTGCTTGAAGCACTGAGCCATCTCTCTGGTACTATGCTAATGTTTAGACACAAGCTCCACTGGGTTAAATCAATGTGAATGTCTCTTGGCATACATTGATCTTTCCATTGTTGACAGTGTCTGGCTATCAGTTTACCCACCACCTAGACTCACTGAGTTTGGACATCAGTGAACTTCTCCAAGTCACACCATTCCAAGATCTTCCAGCTGTGACATTTTCTATTCTAACTTACAGTCAAAAACCTCAGTGTCAAATTGGAGAGATGGCTCAGGGGTTAAGACTCTGCCTTGGCTTCAAAAGTCAAAGGACCTGAGTTAGGATCACCAGGAAGAAATGGCAGCCTGTACTTCCTACTCTGGAAGGTGGAGCCTGGGAAATCCCAGAGCCAAAACAAAAAGGAGGTAGAAGCAATCCAGGAGGATAATTCTCAGTCACCCTTGGGTCTCCACAGGCACACATAGTGATTCTGATACAGACAGATAACACACACACACACACACACACACACACACACACACACACACACACACTTGCACAGGTTAAAAAAATCTCACTGGCCAACTTAACCTGGGTGTTTTTGCTTCAAGGTACCACCTCAGGATTTTCAAATGTTCTCCATCAGATATTGAATACTAAATGCATGACCACATGAATGACTCACTACCAAACAGACAGAACTTGATTTTCCCTCATCAGTTGTCATAATTCACCCTGTACATATATCTGTCATGGCCCCAAAGGGTGTGTGCAATTATTTCAGTGTGGGAGAATCTCAGATGATTAAGGACAACCTCGGTGTTTTGAAGGTGTGACTCTTTTGGGCATGGCTGGATCATTAATTAGATTTGAACAGTCTCGTGTGCCCGATGTCTGTCCTTGAAATTAATTGAAGCCCTTCCAATAAAAAAAAAAAAAAAAGAGGAGGAAAAAAAGAAAAAAAAAGGGATTACTTTAGAACATTCATCAGAAAACTTTAAAAATGCTTCAATAATTCTTAAAATGTCAGTAATTGCCCTAGTTCCCTGTGCTTAAAGGGATTTATTAAGAGTTATTTTCCCATGACAACTTAAAATGAAAAACTCCGAGTTGAAAAAGGAGCTGGAATAATTGGCTTTGATGAATTCAAGTTACTGTTCCACACTGGCTCTGGGTGCAGAGTTTAAAAGGCACAGATGTGCCCTTGGAAATACAGGCCGGGAATTAACCCAGGCGCCGTGGAAGGTAGAGGCCCAGCGCTGGGCAGGGCTTGCATCAACCCTGGAACTGGGTCATCCCGGACTTAATTCTCTTAATTCTTCTCCGTGGTTTCAGGACCAGGCGCAGTGCGATGGTTTTGCAGATAAGATCTTATAATCTGGCCCCAAATTCAGGAAAGCCCCTCCCTGTGCCAGACACTCAGAACAAACCCAGCAGGCTGCCCCAGGCCTTGGCTTGGCTCTCCCAGATGCCTGGGCCGCAGCTTTAGCCTGGCCTGGGATCTCCATGGCAAACGGAGGGGTTTCCTCTGGGCTGATGGCTTCCAGCAGCTTGGGAGAAATGAAGGAAACATTGGTATTTCTCAGCTAGGTTAAGTAAGATGGGTTAGTCTTTAGGCAGTGGAGGAAGGCTCAAAGTAAGTAAGCAACTGCTTCCTTCCTTCCTTCCTTCCTTCCTTCCTTCCTTCCTTCCTTCCTTCCTTCCTTCCTTCCTTCCTTCCTTCCTTCCTTCCTTCCTTTCTTTCTCTTTCTTTTCTTTCTTTTTTTCTTTCTTTCTCTCTTTCTTTTCTTTCTTTCTTTTTTCTTTCTTTCTTTTCTTTCTTCTTTTCTTTCCTCTCTCTCTCTCTCTGTCTTTCTCTTCCTTCCCTCTTTCTCTTTTTCTGTAGAGTTGGGGGTTGTATCTAGAGGACCACACATGGGAGGCACATGTTCTATCACGGAGTTGCACCCCCAGTCCAAACTATGGTTTCCTAAAAGCAAGTTTCACTTTCTGAATCTTTCATCATTCTGAAATGATTTTCATGAATTATAGCTATCGACGGTAAATGTAGGATAAAGTATAAATGGGAAAAAAAAGTCTTTTCCATAGTCAGGGTAATCAGTTTAACATTGTCTCAATGACAAAAGGGTTTTTCTGGAAGTTTCCATGGGCTCATAGATTTGTTGGGAGCTGAGGGATGAACCTAACATTGTAGGGACACATGAGCACAAAGTGGCTTCAGGCTTGGCCTCCACGACCGCCATAGCGCTTGCTCTCTGGAAATACTTTGTCACCTGTGTCATTGACTTGACATCCAAGGTCTTTGAGATCCAGTGGTCACTATTGTGTTCCCAGCTCACGTGTTGAAGATCTGGCTCCTAAGATAATGGTATTGAGCATTGGTTTACATCTTGGGGGCTGCACTGGCCTCGTGAAGGAATTACTGTAGTTAATCCCCAAAACACTGGGTCAGTTATATGGAGAGCAGGTTGTCATGAGTGAGAATGATGGCTCCGTGCACTTTCATCTCTACATGCCTACTCACCAGTCTGTTCCCACACCCTTCCATGTGACAGCATGGCTGGGATGTAGCTTAGCAGTAGAGTGCTTGCCTCTAACAGGGAGGGGCTGGGAGCCTGGCTCAGTAGTAGAGCATTCGCCTAGAATCCAGCAGTGAAGGGCTGGGCGCATGACTCAATGGTAGAGTGTTTCCTTAGAATCCAGCAGCGAGAGGCAAGAAGTGTGGTTCAATAGTAAAGCACTTGCCAAGAATCTACCAGCAGGAGGCTGAGAGTGTGGCTTAGTGGTAAAGCCCTTGCCAAGAATTCACCAATAAGGACTTGGGAACATGGCTCAATGGTAGAGCACTTGCCAAGAATCCAGCAGTGAGGGGCTAGGAGCCTGGTTCAGTGATAGAGCGTTTGCTTAGAATCTACCAGGCATGGGCTAGAGGCAGGACTCAGTGGTAGAGCATTGGCGTAGCTGTCTGTATTCCATCTCTAGCACTGTAACAAGAACTGCTTCTGGCTGGGTGTGTGGCATATGTCTATAATTCCCACACTCAGGAGGTTGAAGTAGGGCAGGAGTATTTCAATTTCAAGGCCATCCTTGTTATGTAGGGAGTTCTAGATCACCCTGGGCAACATAGTGAGACCCTAGTCTAAAGCAAACTAAAAGATAAGGCTTGAGCATTCCAGCCTCCAGAATCTTGAGTGAAATAAACCTTTTTCCTTTGTAAATTATCCGATCTCAGGCATTTTTGTTATATCAACCAAAACTGAACTAAGATGGCTTGCTATTGACTAAGTTGGGACTCCATGCCTCCTCTCATCCCTGGCATTCAAGAGAGGAAGAGTCTTGCCCTGCACTTCCACAGAAACTAGGGGACAGTTTGGGGCAGAGGGAAACATGGATCTGTAGATAGGTACTGCTTGGTAAAGAGCACATGGCAGGGAATGGGCTCAGGACAGGAGTGTCATTGTGAGGAGGGACAGAAACTGGGCAGTTAAAAGCAGTCGGTGCCCCCCCATTTGGCTGAGAGTGCCAAGGAGCACCCCACAATTAGACTCTAGGAACCTGACCTAGAATGCTTGTCCCCCCAACCCAGAACCCCCACAGCATTGACTATAGAAGCCCCCCCTTGCTCCTCACATCACATTGCTCATCAGGGTTCATAAGTACCTCCCAGCGAGATGTCAAGCTTCCTACAGCAATCTCTGAGGAAGCCTGCGTGGTGCTAGAAACATAACAATTACTGGAAACATATGTGTCAACCGAGAATAAGAAACCAATGACAGATGCGAGTCGTGTTGTGCTGGTTTCTGGAAAACTCCAAGAATGTCTGGGGGAAGAGCTGGAGGTGGAGCAAACCCATGCTCTTGGGTTCGCGTGACCCGAGGCCAGCTATTGCCCCTCTCTGGGCCTCGGATGCTTCCTCTGCTCCTCAAAGGAAAAGTCAGAGAGACTATCACCAAGTGCCTGGCACAGATCAGGCGTCTCCGTACAGCCATGCAGCATTCTAATCGGCCGTGGGTGTTTGCATTCAATGTGCCTCCAACAGACGCTTCATGCCATGATTAAAGACAAATGTGTGTTTAAGTTATTCTTCAGAGACTCTTTGCTTAACCCCAAATTTGCTTTACATCTAGAATATGAATATAGTATATATTAAAAAAACATTTCTGGGATTTTATACCTTGGAGATTAATAACTATTAATAATTCATTGCATGTGTCTCTTTCTCCATTGGAAAGAGGGAAAGCACATGTATGGTGCACAGGTGGAGGAGGTCAGAGGACAACTTTAAGAAGTCAGTTCTCCCACAATGTGGGCTTCCAAGGATGAAACTCAGATCCCTAGGTTTGCCAGCAGGCTCCGTACTCACTGAGCCCTCTCACCAGCCCTAATAATGCATTTTAAGTGGTTCTACAGAAAGTATTGTGCAACTCAATCCAGTATTTAGAAACCCCTTACAATATTCTTTGAGATAACAGTATAGACTTTTTTGTTTTCAATGCTGGGGAGGGAAGCCCAGACCTTGTGCATGCCAGGAAAGTGCTCTACTGTTGAATTATAGCCCAGAACCTTTCAAAGACTTTAGTTAAAGATTCCAGTTTGATTTGAGACAAAAACAATATTAAAAGGCTTAGAATGCTTGAGTCATTAAAGGACTGAAATTTCAATTCCCTGCAAGTGTTTATTGAGAACTACTATACTATATGCAAGGTATGGTGCTAACTAAGCATTTAGTACGAACCAGGGGATAAAACAAGGAGATCTGGCCTCCTTTGGGTCTATGTTAGCAGGGAGGAGGATAGATACAGGCAATAGATGGGAAACAGGTACTAACTGACACAAGTCCTTCAGTTGGGAAGAAGGAATGGGCCCAAGATAAGTGGCTGGAGAGATAGCTTGGTGCTGGAGAATCTCTCTGTCCAGCAGCACAAATTGAATAAAAAGAAACAAGATAGTCAGGGCCAGCCACTGTGAGGTGACTGGGAAGCCGAGGCATAGAATTCCATGAAAAAAAAAAAAAACCAATATGTCTGGAGGTCAGGGCAGGCCATAGGACCTTCTACAGGTGTTCGGTTTCTCTGAAAGCCGCTTCACTCTATTTGGTAGCCACTATTGTAGATGTAATCACAGTCGTTCCTAATAGAAACATCCCCTCCTCTCCTTTCTTCTTTCTTTTTGAGGATTATATACAGGATGTGTGCTCAGAGGAGCAGAGAACTCCTCCTAAGGAAAAAAGCAAGTTCATTTGTCTAAAGATATTTGTTCCTGCAAGTTTTTTTAAAGACTCTTTTGGCCTTCCTTCCTTCCTTCCTTCCTTCCTTCCTTCCTTCCTTCCTTCCTTCCTTCCTTCCTTCCTTCCTTCCTTCCTTCCTTCCTTCCTTCCTTCCTTCCTTCCTTCCTTCCTTCCTTCCTTCCTTCCTTCCTTCCTTCCTTCCTTCCTTCCTTCCTTCCTTCCTTCCTCCCTCCCTCCTTGATTTGAAACTTGAATAAAACTTCCCCAAGCTTTGAACTTGCGAATCATTAGTTTCTGCAAGAGCCTACGGATGGATCTAAGACACATTCAAACAGCAATACAGAGGCACCCGGGAATGGAGCTTGTTCTCTGGTAGGTACGTGGGTGTAGTGGCACTATGTTGAGTTCTAGAAACTCCAGAAACTCTCATGAGTCCTGCAGGATGTCATTCTCCAAGGGGCTAGGCCTCGGGCCAAAGATGTTCCCACTGAGTAGGAAATCCCCACCTATGATTATTGGGATGTTCATAAATCCTGGATTGTTGAACAGAGGAAAAAAAAAAAAAGGAAAGAAACTGTTTTTGATACAAAATTTTGCTAGACTCACATGAGGTGAGCAGATGCCAAATGCTGTTCTGAGTCCAAGGGTAAATCTTCAGTTAGCTCTTTTTTCTTTTGCTTTTCTTTCTTTCTCTCCCCCCTCCTGTTCGAAGCTGCAGCTTGGAGAGCTCAGCGCTGCCCCCTGGGATAAGGAAGAGGAGGGTAAGGGTTGTTTTTGATTACCGGTTTCTATGGCAATCGGGACTAGAGCAGAGAACAGAGGAGTTTGGGCATAGCAACTGCAAACTCAGCTGGCTTTGGGACACCCAATGCCCAAATTCAGCTAAATAATCCACGGGGAGCAGGGTAACAACAGCCTTCAGAGGAATCGATGGGGAAAATTAGTTTTGGATTCCTTGGGGATCAAGACCACATCTGGGTGCTTGTGTTGGGTCTATTCTTGTCTTGTTTACCTAGCGTTTTTTTTTTCTTCCCTCCTGAATCTATTCTCCTTAATTCCGTAATAAAGGAAAAAATACAATCGACCCTTAAGCAACACAGGTTTGAATTTTATGAATCCTTCAACACCGATTCACATAGTCTAGAAATAATTGAAAAAAACTAAGAGAAAAATAGACTATGGAGATATAATATAAAGTAGGGACTAGCACATTTTATCACTTACTATCATAGAATGTATGCAAACATTATAGAAAGCTAAAATGTATCCAAACATATGCATGCAAATACTGCACGTTGCAGTACATGGAGCTGTTTGCAATCCAGAGAAATGTAAACAAATGTACAGATGCCGCATTAAGTCATAATTGCATAAATTAACTGTGGTACATACCGTACTACTTTAATAATGTCCTGGCCATCTCTTGGTGCTCTTGTTGTGACTGAAAAAATAATATGGCAGATTTTTTAATGCATGGGGTGTTCGCACCCAAAACCCTTAGGTAATCTCTTAACTGAACTTTTTAAAAGAACAGCACACTCAATGTTCTTTTGACCATGGTAAGCATGGTCGATTTTGTTTTGTTTTCGTTTTGGCTTCTTTCAAAAACAAGGTCTTGTGTAGCCCAGATTAACCTTAAGCTCACAGTGGCTATGTAGCAGAGGATGACTTTAAACTTGGTTATCCTGACTTTACCACCCAAGTACTGGATTTAGGCATACTTCGTGACGGTTTATGCAGTGCTGGAGAATGAACCCTGGATTTCCTGCTGCCTAGGCAAGCACCCTACCTCCTGGGCTGTATTTACAGCTCCCAAAGTATAATACTGGGGGAAAGCTTGCAAGCTCTTAATAACGGGTTGAATTAGAGATACTGTTAGGAGCTTAGAACAGATCTCACTGATTGCCTCTTGACAAGGGGGACATTTGGATTGGCTCCACAAAGGTGTCTATGTGCTTTCTAATCAGTCACAAACCAGCATCAGGCAGACTCCAGGTGCTTTTTTTTTTTTTTTTTTTTTTTTTTTTAAATGAACTCATAGACTGAGGAACATTTCACAACTCTCCGATGTCACAAGCCAAGCACACCATCAAGGAACCCAAGTCCTCTAGTGGCTCCCAACTCCTGTCACCACCGTACTTCCTTCTCCAGTGCCAGAATCATTTCCTCTATTTTTGAACTCAATGCAAATGCTTTTCAATAGAATGTGCAGACCGGACTTTGTGTGTGTGTGTGTGTGTGTGTGTGCACGCCACGTGTGTGTGTGCTATGTGTGAGTGGATATATGTATGTGTTGTGTGTGAGTAGATACATGTGTATGTATGCATATGATTTTCAAGTGGACATAAGTGTGTGTGTTTTGTGTAAGTGTATATGTGTGTTATGTGGGAGTGGATGGGTGTGTTATTTAGAGTGAATATAAGTATGTGTATATGTATGTGAGGGTATTATGCATGCTATGTGTGAATGGATATAAATATATATGTATGTGTGTTATGTGTCAGTGGATGTAAGCATGTGTGTGATATGTGTAAGCAGATGTGTGTGTGTGTGTGTCTGTGTGTGTGTGTGTGTGTGTGTGTGTGATGTGGGTGTGGTGCATGTCATGGCCCAAGTCCGGAGTTCAGAAGACAGTCTTTGGGTGTTGTTCCCCGTCCCCCACTCTCCACCATGTTTTGAGATTAGGTCTCTTTTCCCACTACTCAGGGAGCCGGTCAGCTGGCCTGAGAACTTCTAGAGATTCTGTGTGTCCTATAGACACTCAAGAGTGGCAGACTCTTTTGTCACTGAGCCTGGCTTTCCCTGGGATCTGGAAGTCAGAACTGCAGTCTTTACTCTCTCGCATCAAGCACTGTGTCCCCAACTCCACTCACTACCCTCTTTCATATCTGGCTTCTTTAAAAAAAAAAACAGAGAGCTTTTTTTTGGGGGGGGGTGGAGATGAGGAGTTAGTGCAATGTTTAAAGGCTTTGCCTCACAAGTCAGATCCCCACATCCCACTTTAAAACATTCCTGGCAGGGCTGGAGAGATGGCTCGGGAGTTAGGACTGCCTTGCAAGGCAAAACGTCCTGAGTTCAGAAGGTCCAGGTAGAAACAACAGTGGTCTGCACTTCCGGCCCTGGTGAGCAGAGCCTGGGAACTCCCAGAATCAAGCAAAAAGGAGGTAGAAGCAATCCAGGGCCCAAAGTCACCTTTGGTTCTCCATAGGGACCTCTGATACATGCACACACACACACACACACACACACACACACACTAAATAAATAAATAAATACATTTTAAAATGTGGGGCAGTTATGGTGGTATCATGTAATTCCAGCCCTGAATGGGAGAGCCTAGAAAATCCCAGAGTAAAGAAACAAGGAGGTAGAGCAGTCCATGATGATTCCCCGTGTCACCCTTGGGCCTTCACAGGCGCACACACTCAAGTGTTCTCTTGTGCATACACGCCTACACTACATATAAGCAAATGTATATATATATATATATATATATATATATATATATATATATATATTTTTTTTTTTTTTCTGATTTTGAGACGGGGATCATTGTGGAGCCCTAGCCAGTCTTGAACTTGCAGGCCTCTTCCAAGAGCTGGGATTGCAGGTGTAGCTACCACACCTGCAAGTAACGGGCCTCTTTTGCCTAACAGCATGTTCCTGTGATCCACCTACACTGGAAGTAACAAAAGAGGGCCTGCTTTCACTAATCCATAGGAATCTTTTGTATGAACATATCAAAATCCATCTATCCATTTACATATTGCAGGTCTTTGGTTTGCTTCTGTTTGGAGTTTCCACGACTACCTTCTCGAACAGGCTTGGACATGTCTCTGGATGTGGACCTATCTGCGTATGTCCCATGCTGCACCTAGGAATGGGGACGCCTGGACCACAGGATGTGAGTCTACTCAGCTTGAGTGTTGCCCAACCATTTCGCAAAGTGGTCATATCAATTCATACTGGGAGCTAAGGAGATGGCAGTTGCTCGCTGTTCCGCATTGAATCACATCCGGTCCCCCACCCCTCCCTTGCACCCCTTTCCTATCTTGAAATCCCAGCCCCAAGTACCTTAGAATGTGACTGTTTGACACAGGCCTGGTGGTTCAGGTCTGTAATTGCAGCTACTCTGGAGGCTGTGGCAGGAGGTCCCAAAGTTTAAGGATTACCTGGGCTACACATTTAGTACAAAGCCAGTCTGGGTCAATTATGGAGACCCTCCCATATCAAATAAAAGGTAAAAAGAAGGCTGGTGAGGGGGTGACAAGAGAGCTTAACAGGTAAGGTACCTGCTTGCAAACCTGGAGACATGAATTCAATTCCCGGAAGCCCACATGGTGGAAAGAAGGGGAAGTCTGAAAATTGTGCACTGACTTCCACCCATGTGCTGTCATGCATGTGTGTGCATCTCTCTCTCTCTCTCTCTCTCTCTGCCTATCTCTCTCTGTCTCTTGGTCTCTTGTGTGTGCCTCTCTCTGTTTGTGCCTCTGTCTCTGTCTCCCTTTGTCTATCTCTGTGTCTTTCTTTTTGTCTCTCTCTCTCTGTCTCTCTTTCCCTCCTTCCCCTCTCTCTCTCTCTGTCTCTGGTACCCATTCACTCTAGCAACATTTACTGGAAAAGTCTTTCTTTGCCCTCTGCTCCGCATGAGTCACCTTTGTTGGAAGTTCAATATTCCCGTGGGCGTGGCTTATTTCCAGCTCTGGTTCCACTGGGCTTTCTCTGCTGCAGTCACCATCACAAGGCCACGCCATGGATGCACTCCACTGTGTCTTAGCAGCTGGCGGTGAAAATTCATTCATTCCATTTTGACTCTGTCCCTGCTATTCGTGACACCATTTAGAATCATTTGCCTACTTCCTTAAAACCCACTGGGACTTTCACTTGGATTGTGTTGAATTAGGAGAAAAAAGACATTTTATGAAATCAAAATTTCCAATTCATAAACACTTGCACATCCTTGATTTATTTCCTTATTTATTTTATCTGTGATGCTGGTGTAGAAACCAGGGTGTTATGCGTACTACGGAAGTGCTCTACCACTGATCCTTGCCCCTGATCCCTTATCGATGGAGTCTAGTCAGGTACTCTATCGCTGAGCCACACTCCCAGCTCCTCAATGGTCGCTTTTAAGCAAGAATCCAGCCACTGAGCCCTACCCCAAATCCACCCCAAACTGGTGGATTTTTTTTTAAAGGCTTCTATCTCAGGTCATTTCACTAACCAACTATATTTATATATTTTATTTTTATATGTGTGTGTGTGTGTATTAGAGAGCACTGTGTGTCCCTGTGTAGGGCCAAGGGTGACTTCGGGAACCATCCTGAATTGCTTCTATCTCCTTCTTGCTTCACTGTGGGATTTTCCAGGCTCTGCCCAACAGGGCTGGAAGTGCAGGCCACTGCCATTTCTGCCTGCTGTTTTTACGTGGAATAGGATCTGAACTCAGGACCTTCTGCTTGCAAGACAGAGTCTTAAACCTTGAGCCATCACTCCAGTCTCACTGGTGGATTCCAAGCAAGTGCTCTACCGTTGAGCCATGTCCCCAGCCCCTCACTGATGGAGTCCAGGCATACTCTCTACCACTGAACTAAACCCTAGTCTCTTATATCTTCTTTGATAATACCCAGTTAAGGTTCTCATTTGTCACCATAGAAGACTTACCGAAAACCCACTGGATTTATTTGCTATGGTATACTACTATACACATGATATGTGGTTGATAAATTTTTCATTTTCTAATTGTTTCTGACATAAATGATCAGCAAACAAAAATAACAGTCCTGAATTTACTTTTTTTTAAATTTTTTTATTATTTATTCAATTGTGCGTGTGTGTGTGCATGTGTGTGCGTGTATGTGTGTGTGTGCGTGTATGTGTGTGTGTGTGTGTGTGTGTAGAACCACGGACGAATTCGGGAACCACCATGGACACCTCCACCTCCTCCTTGTTTACTCTGCCCCAGGATTCACAGGCTCCGCCCTACCAGGACCAGAAATGCAGGCCACCCCCGCTTCCGCCCGGCATCTATACGTGGGGTCTAGGATCCGAACTCAGGACCTTCCGCCTGCAAGGCAGAGGCTTAACCACTGAGCCACCTCTCCAGCCCACCCTTTGAGTTTTTTATGTGTACAACCATGTTATTTATAAATAATAACAGTTTATTTCCTTTGCGATACTATACCTTCTCTGTGTGTCATGTGTGTGTGTGCGTGTTCATGTTCTTGTGGGAGCACATACATATATGCCCATGAATGTGGAGGCCAGAGGTCAACCTTAGATGGTAGATCCTAGGATTCTATCCACTTTTGTTTTTCTTTGAGACGAGCTCTCTCAATGGCCTGGAACTTGCCAAGAAGGATAGAGCAGATGGCTAGCAAGCCGGAGATCCACCTGCTCCCCTCTCTCCAGGGCCGAGATACAAGCACATGCTTCCTTGCTTGCCTTTTTTGCATGAGTTTCAAGGACTGAACTCAGGTCCTCATGTTTTCATGGCAAGCATTTTACCAACTCAGCTGTCTCTCCAGTCCTCCGCTGTATCTAACCACCTTCAATTTCCTTTCTTTTTTCTTTTTTTTAAAATTTTTTTATTAGTATTTATTCAATTGTGCGTGTGTGCATATGTGATGTGTGCACGCGTGTGTATGTGTGTGCGTGTGTAGAACCACGGACGAATCGGGAACCACCATGGACACCTCCACCTCCTTCTGCCCCGGGATTCACAGGCTCCGCCCTACCAGGACCAGAAGCGCAGGCCGCCCCCGCTTCTGCCTAGCGTCTTATACGTGGGATCTGGGATCCGAACTCAGGACCTTCTGCCTGCAAGGCAGAGGCGTAACCCCTGAGCCACCTCTCCAGCCCCAAGCCTTTCTTCCTTCTTTTATTTATTTATTTGACAGAGATGGAGAGAGGAAGATACATATGCATACCACGGCACATGGGTAAAAATCAGAAGACAACTTTGAGAAGTCAGTTCTCTCTTTCCACCTGTTTCAGAGCAGGCACCTTACCCACTGAGCTATCTCACCAGCAACATTTTGTTTTCTTTTCTCTCCCTAGTGCTTTGCATAGGTCCACCACCGCAGCATCAGATAGAAGCAGCAACTACCGGAATACTTTCTCAAGTTTTTTTTTTCTCCCCAGGTCCTGATATAAGTTTCATTATTTCATCTTTTTTATAAGTAATTTTAGATATTCTACAAGTTTACATTTTTTTAATTTACAAAGAAATCTTATTACAAATGGCTGATGAATTTGATTTGATGCCTTTTTGCATCGATCAAGATGATCATATGATTTTCCCTTTGTTAGGTTTTGCGGAAATAAATAATTTATTTCGCATATGTGTTTTTGCATGTGGGTAGAGTACATATGTGTGCAGGCATGTGTGTGAGAGAGCACTTGACTGTGTGTACTTGTGTGGGCCCAAGTTATGCTCACATTATATTCTATGTATTTGGGAGTGTAGGGTTTGTTTTTTTGAGACAGTCTTAACGATGTAGCTCAGCATGGCCTCAAACCCATGATCCTCCCACTTAATCTCCTGAGTCCTGAAATTACAGTTGTGTACCACAACAATGGAAATCACTCTGGATTGCTTTGCCTTCTTACGGCTTTGTTCTGAGGTTTCTCAGGATCTGCCTTTCAGAGACAGAATTACAGACGGTCTTCATAGCTGTCTTTCATCTTTAAGTGGGTCTGGGGATCTGAACTCGGGTTCTTGGCTTTTGAGGCAAAGGCTTTAATCCTTGAGCCATTTCCTCAACTCACAATAATTTATTAAAAATATCAAGCTAAGAAAGGGGAGATGGCTCAGCAGTTAAAACACTTGTGGTTCAAATAAAAACACCTGAGTTTGGATTCCCAGATCCCATGTATAACGCCAGATGGGTGTGATGGCCCCTCTGTAACTCCAACCCCAGAAAAGAGAGACTGAGAGTCCCTAAAGCAAGCTGGTTAACCAGACTAGCCCTGATAGTGAGCTACATATATATATTTTTAATTAAAGAGTCTGTCCCAAAAGAAGAAGGTGGAACAGTGATCCAGGATGATTTCTGATATCAACCTCTGACCTTCACATGCATTTACACATGTACATATGTACCCCTTTCACATGTAGGCATTCAACACACACACACCACATGCTCACAAAAATGGAAAGAAACGAACAACCAAGCTAGACACCATGGTGGTGCATGCTTGCAATCCCAGCACACATTTTGTTTTGGGAAAAGAGGCTTGATGAAAGTTCAGGGCCAATTTGGGACACGTCACGAGACACTATCTCAAAAAGGGGGGGGAGATGACCCAAAATAAATAAATAAATGATAATAAATCAAGCTAACCTCTTGGGGTGGGGGGAGGATAAAGGTTATTCTGTTTTTATCTAGCAAATTGGGAAGTGCTCTCTCTCTTAGCAGTTCCTGGAAAAACAAATATTTGCTGTCCTTGATGTTTAGTAAATCCCACCCTCTGGACTCAGAGTATTCCTTCTGGGAGGGGTTTTAATCATGAACTCAATGCATTCAATAAGTATAAGATCACTGAGGTTTGGGTCACTTTTTAGTAGATTGTGAGGTTTTTTTTTAGTGGATTTTATCTGGATTTCCAAATGCATTAGCATAAAAATCTTTTTCGAACCGTCCTTTTACTTATGTGTGTGTCTGTGTGTGTCTGTGTTTTAAGAGAGCAGAAGCTGACCCTGAACTCCCAATCCTCCCCCATCCTCCTCCTGAGTGCATGGACCACAGACTGCACTGTCCAGTGCTGCCCCGTGGGGTGCTGGGTCTCACCTGGGCCTGGCATGTGCTGGGCCAGCATGTGGCCAGCTGAGCTGCTTCCCCCAGGCTTGCCTTCCTTTGGTCAATGACCATTTGTTTTCCATTCTATTTTTTTTTCATATTTACAAATTTTTAATCTTTTTTTAACATTTTTTATTATTATTTCCGCTCATACAAACTTAATAGGTACAACAGTTTCCTCCCTCCCTCCCCCCCCCTGAACCCCCTGCTCCCCCTCCCCTCACTCCTTCCTCCCCATCCCCCAGTGCCACCCGCCCCAATTCCCAAATGTGCATCCCTGACTCTCCTCTGGGCCCTCCTCTCCGATGACGTACAAGGACCCAGTGGCATTTCCCTGAACGCTTTCCCGTGTTCCCCTTAAGCATAGGAACACTACTGTGGCTGCCAATCCCTTGCCTCCAAGGATCTTGGTGCCTTTAGCAGATGCTAGACTTTGTGAGGTCAATAGTGTGTTGGACATTGCGCAGGGCATGCAAAGTCCAATTATGATTGCTTCGGCCCTAACTTGTGTGGAGTATCTTGCAAATCATTGCTCCTCCCATCCTTTTGCTCTTACACTCTTACCGCCCCCTCTTCCTCAAATTTCCCTGAGCTTCAGGATGGGGAGAGATTAGTCTAGCCTAGTTCTAGGTGGTTGATATAGAGTCTCTGAAGTTCTGGACTGTGGTTTGTTGATTTTCTTTTGCAGTTTTGCTGCTCCTGCAATGCCCTTCACTCCATCCTGCTGGGCTCTGTATGTCACCCCCTAGGTCGCGGTGAGGCCCAGCTGGACCGCGCGCGCGTGCGGGGCGGCGGAGTGGGGGAAGGGAGGATGGGGCGTCGGCGGGGAGCGCTATTTAACCTGGGGGAGCTGGGGCGGGGCCCGGGCGCAGAGGGGGTGTCCTCCTCCCATGCCCTGCCCGGCTCCAGCTGGATCGCGGGAGGAACTGGGTCCCTTGGGCTGCCTGGGGTTCTGGGGGTGGGCGGGGGCAGTCCATTCTATTTTTTAACTTTATCTTTCTCCTGTCTTCCAACTTTCTTTGCGTTCAGTTGCTGTCACTTTCCTAAGGTCAGAGATGGGAATTGAGATCGTTGGTTTTGGCTTTTTTCTCCCACGAAGTTCTGAAAGGCAGAGTTTCACTGCAGTCTATCATTCTCTAACATCATCTTCCTCATAACGTTCAGTTCAAAACACTGGCTAGATTTCCTTGTGATTTCCTCTTCCATCTATTTTTTAAAAGTCTCTTCATTTATGGTATTTGGGGATTTTTTTTCAGTTATCTTTTTCATTATCAGTGTTTAAATTAAATCTGTGACAGCAAGAAGATGCATGTTAAGATTGCAGGCCTTCACATTTGTTCAGTCGTGCTTTGTGGGCATGAGAGCTCTTCATTAATTATTACAGGACTCTTCGAAGGAACAGGCATTCTTCAGATGTTGGCTGCAATGTTTTCTAAATGTTTAAATGGTTTGTCAGTCTTCTTTATGTCCTAATCATATCTGGGTTCTGCAGTTATTGAAAGAGATATGCTTAAATTTTCTCATCATGAATATGACTAGTTTCTCCTTTTAGTTTTGTGTATTCGCTTTGCACAATTTTTTTTTGCATACCTGTGTGGGTGAAGTGTATGTGGGGGGATTTGTGTCTGTGGATGTCTAAGGGTAATATTAGGAATCATCCTGGATCAGTCTGCCTCCTTATTGTTTTGGAACTTGAAACCCCAGACTTTACCCTCCAGGGCCAGAAATGCAAGCTACTGCCATTTTTGCTCAGCACTTTTACATGGAATCTGGGATATAAATTCAGGTTCTTTTGTCTTGTGATGCAAAGGCTTTAACCCCCGAGCCATTTCTCCAGCCCTATTTTCCAAACTTCTGATCTTCTTTTTCTCTCTTTCTTTTTTTTTTTTTTTTAAATTTATTTTTGTATGTGTGTATCAGAGGGCATTGTGAGTGCCTGTGGAGGCCCAAGGGTGACTTTGGGAATTACTCTGGATTGCTTCTACCTCCTATTTGTTTTTGCTCTGGAGTTTTCCAGGCTCCACCTTTTTAGGATGGAAGTGAAGGCCACCGCCATTTCCATCCGGCAATTTTATGTGGGATCTGGGATTTGAACTCAGAATCTTCTGCTTTTGAGGCAGAGGTTTAACCCCTAAGACATCTCTCTGGCCCTTGATCTTTCTTTTCATTGAATTATTTTCATTAGTCCACTTCTCCACTGTGCTAACTTGTCAAATAAATAAATATCATGTGAACCTTTTTAAATTTTTTAAAATTTTGTTTGTTTGTTTGTTTGTTTGTTTTGTGTGTGTGTGTGTGTGTGTGTTGGAGAGCACGATGTGTTCCTGTGGAGGACCAAGAATGACTGTGGGAATCATCCTGGATTCCCTTTTTGCCCTGGGATTTCCTAGGCTCCACCCACCAGAACCGGAAGTGTGGGCTGCCGACATTTCCACCTGGGTTTTACGTGAACCTTGAAGGTTATGGGCTTGGGAGATGGCTCAGTGATTAAAGAACTTGCTGTACAAACAAAAGGACTAGAGTTTGGATCGCAGATCCTATGTAAAAATGTCAGGTAGTCATGGTAACCTGCCTGTAATTCCAGTCCCAGAAAGCAAGCCCAAGAGTCCCCAGAGCAAACAGGCTAGCCAGACTAGCCTTACAGGCGAGTTCTAGATTTAACTAGGGACCTGGGCTCAAAAGAAAAAGGTAGAAGAGCAAGTGAGAATGCTTTCCGATGTCATTCTTCAGTCTCCACACACGTGTACTCATGTGCATGCGTACTCCCACACACTTTGTGCCACAGACGTGCAAAATTGGAGTAAAAAAAAGAATAGTTGATCTCCTTCCCCTGTCTTAGATGTTTTCCACACCCCACCAAGTACCCTTGGCATTGACCTTGTGTGCTGACATAATTTACACCTTCCATAGTTTGTGACTCAACTACACCCAAGGGCATCTCGGATGCTGTGTGCAGAACAGCCTGGAGAAGCTGGGGAATTACAAACTTTCTGTGTCTGTCGCCCATCAATTAGCAATCACAACTCCTGGGTAATATCTCTGCTTCTGTTTCCTTCGTGTGAACTTGACTCTGGAGGGTGCCCTGACCTGGCTCCCAAACTTCCAAGCAGGCTGCAACTCCAGAGAACTTGTTGGGCTGTGCACTGCTTATTGTTTCGGTTTCTGCAGTGCTGGGATTCAAACCCAGGGCCTCACTCATGCTAGGCAGGCGCTCTGCTGCTCAGCCACACCCTTGGCGCTCACACATAGTCCCTGGATTTGCTCTCCTTCCTCATTCTCTCCCTTACCCCTATAGGATTAATTATCTAGATTAGTTTCTGGATTAGATGCTTCGATTTAGGTCTCCGTTTGGGGGCCTTGCTTCTTGTAAAGTTCCCAACCCCACCTTGCGATATTGTCATTATATATATGTCTATATGAAACCTGTAAGTCCTTGTCTTTATGTAGCCAGTATTCCCTCGGATTCTTTATACTTTCTGTTAACTATTTATTCCTTAACTCCTTTTCAGACAAGAATTCCCTGACTGATTAATTAACCAATTATACTGTGGGTATGAGATGTGTATGTGAGAGGACATATGTGTCACAACATTCATGTGGAGGCCAAGGACAACTTTCAGGAAGATCTCTCTTGTTTCTACTGCTCTGTGTAACTACGCTAGCTGACTCATGAACTTGGGGTGATCCTCCTGTCTCTGTCTCCCACCTTGCCTTAGGAGTCCTGGGATTACAGGTGGAAGCCATTATATCTGCTTTTGGGGGACTCTGAGGATCCAACTACAGTTGTCTGATCTGCATGGTAAGTAAATGCCTTTACCTCCTGAGCCATTATGCCTGCACACAGGGTCTCCTATAGCCCAGTCTGTATTCAAGGGTGACTTTGAATTCATGATATACTGACTCCACCTTCCAAGTGCTGGGATTAGAGGCATACTCCACCATATCCAGACACACACGCACACACACACACACACACACACACACACACACACAGAAGGGTGCGCATATGTCATTGGTGAAATTTTCCATCCACATTTTTTATATGTGTTTGTGCATGTATATATCTGTGTATCAAAGGGCACTATGTGTGTCTGTAGAGGCCTAAGAGTGACTTCAGAAATCACTCTGTCGGGGCCTGGAGAGATGGCTCAGGGGTTGTGACTCTGTCTCACAAGCAGAAGGTTCTGAGTTCGGATCCCAGGTCCCACATTAAAAAAAAAAAAATCACTCTGTATTGCTTCTATCTCCTTTTTTTTTTTTTTTTCTTTGCTTAGCTCTGGAATGTCCCAGGCTCTGCCTTCCAGAGCCAAAAGTACAGGCCACCAACATTTCCTCCTGACATTTTTACGTGGGATCTGGGATTTGAATTCAGGTCCTTCTGTTTTAAAGACAGAGTTTAAACTCCTGAGCCATATATCTTCAGCTCCAATACATTTTTTTTTCCTTGAAAAAGCAATTAATTTTTTTATTAAAATACACTGTTTCAGAGCTCCAAAAAAGACTAGTAGAAAGTGTGTGCACAATTGTGCATAAAAGGGACTATAAAAGGGAAATGGTTCATGCAACTACAGAGTATAGACAGATACCCATATCCAGGAGAGCTCTTGACATGGTCCAAGTTCCAATTTGAGTTCAAGTCCAAAGGCAGAATAGGACCAATGTCCTATCTTAGAAACAATCATTTTCCTGAATGACATGATTTCATTTCCTGTGGCTGAATAAGACTCCCCGGAGTGTGCCTGCCGTGGCTCATTCATCCCTTTCTTGTCGCTAAGCCCAGGCTGATTCCCAGGAAATTGGGAATCTCACCTCAACAAACATGGCTCCTCTTGACTGCTAACACCAGTTTGCTTGGTTTTGAGTTTGCAGGTTAGATGAAGTCACAGAGATGTTCTTTGTTCACCCCAAACTTCAAAGCCACATTAACATTTTAATTCAGACCCTGGAAGAGCGCGCACCCTAAAACAGAGCCTTTTGTTTTCTCTCAGAATGAATGGAAACCAGAAACCAGATGTTAATGCCCAAGACAGGCAGGACTTCATCCAGCACTTTTTCTGGATTGTCAAGGTGCCGACAGAGGATGAGATAGGACACCCAGAGACAGGAGATGTTATTGCCTGGTTCACAGAGGTACCAGAGTACAACACAATGTCATTGGAGGCAAATACAACCGGGGTTTGACCATGTTACAAGTATTCCAAGAGCTGGTGGAGCCGAGGAAGCAGGATGCTGATAGTCTCCAGCGGGCCCTCACTGTGGGCTGGTGTATGGAACTGCTCAAGCTTGTTTTCTTGTGTCCGATGACATCATGGATTTTTCCCTCACCCACCGGGGACAGATCTGCTGGTATCAGAAGCCAGGCATAGGCTTGGACGCCATCAATGATGTGCTGCTTCTGGAAGCCTGCATCTGCCGCCTGCTAACTTGTTCTTCCGGGAGCAGCCTACTACCTGAACCCGATGGAGCTCTTCCTACAGCGTTCCTATACTCTGAAATGAGATAGACCCCAGACATCATCACAGCACCTCAGGGCCATGTGGATCTTAGTAGAGCCACTAAAAGGAGGTATAAATCTATTGTCAAATACAAGACAGCTTCCTGCTCCTTCTACCTGGTGCCTGTTGCAGCCGCCATGTACTTGCCAGGTTGATGGGGAGAAGGAGTATGCTAATAATGCCCTGAAGATCCTGATAGAGATGGGCGAGTTCTTTCAAATCCAAGGTGATTATCCTGATCTCTTTGAGAACCCCCGTGTGACTGGAAAGGTTGGTACTGACACACAGGACCACAAATGCAGCTGGCTGGTGGTTCAGTGTCTTCAATGGGCAACTCTGGAGCAGTGCAAAATCTTAGAGTTAAATTATGGACAGAAGGACCCAGAGAAGGCGGCACAGGTGAAGGTGCTACCAGAAGCTCATCTGCCAGCTGTATTCTTTAAACATGAGGACTATGGTTATAACCACCTGGAGAACCTCATTGAGCAGAATGCCCCACAATTGCCCCCATCCACCTTCTTGGGGCTAGTACTCAAGAGCTACAAACAGAGAAAGCGACAGATTTGCAAGACTGGGAGGGAGGGCTATCAATAAATTATTGTTCAAAAAACATTTTAGTTCAGTGCTCCTGACTCATAGATAATACCAATACCAACTTTATAAAAGGGTTTTTAATTAGAGAGAGAGAGAGAGAGAGAGAGAGGAGCTTTCTAATGGTGGCTCTCTCCTTCTACCTTGTGGGTTCTGAGGATCAAACTCAAGTTGACACATTTGCTTTTACCCACTGAGTCATTTTGCCAACCCAGAAAACTCCATTATAGCTCATTGACAAAAAGAAAATTGAAGGGATAAACTCATCCATCCAAGAAATAAGTCTTGACACATATAGTTTGTTTCCTGCTTTCCCAATATTTGATGTGTTACTCTCAGACATAGCTCCCTTCTGCATAGGACTTGTTTTTAGCATGTGATGGGATAGGTTGCAAGGGGTGCGTAAGTATGTGCATGCGTGTGTGCATGCATGTGTGTGTGTGAGAGAGAGAAAGAATATATATATTGCTTCATCATTTCTATGGTCTGGAATCTACACATGCTGGTAGTGGGTAGTTCATGGTCTTCCATGAACGTACAGGCAGGCCACCATGTCTGATCATGGTCTTATATAAAAGTACAACCTGATATGTTGTTAACAAGATTCAAAATCCTACAGCCATGGACTGAGGCCTCCCTCCATTCTTTCCCACAGTAGCTGCTCCATTGGCCAGTTCACTCCATGTGGCAACAGACTCCCTTTGAACCAGCAAACGAAAAACCAGGATAAGAGTCTCCGAGAGCTAAGCCAGGGTCTATCCATGGCTGAACTCCAGAAGTGTTATCTGTGTATTTTTGTTATTTTCAGTTCTTAGAAGAGAGTCTTTAGGTTCTGCTCATACTCTAGAGTAAGGGCGTGGACAGAAGGAAGAAGTGATTGAGGGAGAACCTACACTCGCCTGCCCCCTCTTCCCCTCTTTTGAGTCTGGCTTCCTTTGTACAATGGGATGCAGAGGGCATCAACCTCCTAACACCTCCCTCTAGTCACTCCCATCAGCCAGCTGAGCCCTTATCCCAAAGGTTCCATGACCTCCACAAACAGCTCCTCCGAGAGCTGGACACTTAAGTGTTCCATGGCATGAGCCTTGGGGGACATTCCAAGAGGGAAGCCATGACACACACCTACTGGCAACACTGGGAAAGATGGGAGAAAACCAGAACATAATGGATGACTGCGATGTGTTAAGAGTGGAGAGACCACAGTGCCGGAGCTGAGGGAAGTGCATGTACAGACCCGTGGTGATTAAAAACATCAGGGCAATGGCAGAAATACAGAATTGTGGGCCAATCGAGGTGAATAGAAGAATCAGAAGTAAATGCACACAACTACAGTCATCTGATCTGATTCTCAAAAAAAAAAAAAGTGCAAAACACATATGCAGGAGAAAAACCAATTTCTTCAACAAATGCGTTCCAGGAAAACTGGATGCTTACATTTAAAAAAAATTAATCTAGATCCCTGTATACAAGTTAACTCAAAATGGATCAAAGACCTTAATGTACAACTCAAAGTATTGAAAGCATGTAACATAAGGAAAGCGCTTCAAGGCATTGGCTGTGGCCAAGGACATTCTGAATAGGGCTCCAACAGGGAAATAAAAACAATTGACAAATGGATCACAAATGGAAAAGCATTTGTGTATGTGTGTGTGTGTGTGTGAGAGAGAGAGAGAGAGAGAGAGATGAGAGAGACAGAGACAGAGAGAGAGAAACATCCATATATCCATATGCATGCCTTCAACTAAGGAACTCAGTTCTTTCCTTTCCCCATGTAGGCTTCTAGTGGTCAAACTCAAGTCACATTTGTTTAGAATAAAAAAACTCAAAACATTAAACACAATCCCCCACTTACTCAACAATAAATGGGCAAGCTCTGAAAAGAAGAAATGCACTGGCTAATAAATACACGATGAAATGTTCAACGCCCTCAGCCACCAGGGGAATGTAAACCAAAACAACTGTGAGACTTTGTCCTATCCTAGTCAGCTTGGCTACCGTCAAGAAAACAAATGACAACACAGGCTGGTGGGGTGAGGGTGGGGGGAGGAATCCTCACACTGCTGGAAAGAATGTAAATTAGTGCCTCAATGGAAATCAAAAACTAAATATAGAACTACCAAGATCCAGCTATGCCATTCCTGGGTACATATGCCCAGAGGAATCTCAGTCAGTAAAACACAGAAATACCCATACATCTCTACCTAACTGCAGCCAGCACTCTTTGCAATGGGCAAGTCACAGCATCAGGCCAGATATATGCATAAGAAACATGCAACATATATACAACAGAATTTTAAACAGCATCAACTGGGACTGGAAGTGGGTGCAACCTCCACACACCTCCCTCTAGTCATGGACAATGAAATTACGCCATTTTCAGGAAAATGGACAGAGCCTGAGGGCATCATGTTAAGTGAAATAAGCCAGGCCCAGAAGGACAAATACTTTATTCTTTTTCATATGCAGAATCTAGACTCAAGAAAGACTTGAAAGTAGAATGGGTAAAGTTTGGGAAGAGAAAGGAGACCCAGAGCAGAGGAATAGGAGAAGGAAAAGAAAGGATGAATAAGATCAAGGTGCATGCTACACATGAATGTCATAATGGAACCCCACCATTTTGTACAATGATTACACACTAATCAAAATTTTTAAATGAAAAAAATTAGAAGTTCCAAAACCTTTTTTTTTTTTTTTTTGGAAAGAAAGTTAGAAAAAAAGCCCACTTTATTGTAATCTTTTCTTACTGAATATTCATATTAGCATTTCATATGGAGTAATCTTCCAGTAGCCATTTAGCTCATAAGGGTCTATTGTCATGACTGTGGTCTACCAAAGAATGGTCAAATTTCTTCCAATAACAAAAGTTGATATTATAAATTAGTGGGAAAATATACTTTCTATGGAATCCAAACACCAATTTTGCAATTGGGGTCAAAAGGACTCTGAAACTGTCCGTTCTCCTAAAGGTCTTGGTGGGGGAGAAAAGTAATAACTTAAAGTGACAACTTTGAGACATTAATCAAAAGTTAGTAGTCTCAGGTCTGGAGAGATGGTTCAGGAGTTAAAACATTTGCCTCCCAAGCAAAAGGACCTGAGTTCAGATCCCCAGATCCCATGTAAAAATGCTGGATGGATAGGGTGGCAGCCTATAATCCCAACCCTAAAAAATAGAACCTGGGAAATCTCAAAGCAAAGAAATGAGGAGGTAGAACAATCTAGGATGATTCATAGTCACCCTTGGGCCTCCACAGGAACAGACACTCAAGTGTCCTCTCTCACACACACACACACACACACACACACACACATATGTGCACATGCACACACAAAAAGAGTCACTAACATGTTCCAGCAGAGTGGTGCCTGCCATTAATCCTTGTATTTGGAAAGTTGAAGCAGGAGAATCTCAAGTTCCAGGTCATCCTGGGCTACATAGTGAGACACTATCTAAAAAAGGGTCTCAAAAACAAACAAACAAACAAGAAAACCAATAGCATGTCAAAAATGAAAAGCCATATCAGAAGCTACATATGCTAAATGAAGTTAACAAAACCCTAAGTTGTGAGATGGGCCGTTGAGATGGATTCTACTCATCCTTATTGCTCTTCTTCCCTTCTCTTTTCCTTTTACTCATAGTGCAAGCATATTGGGAAACTGGCTCAGCGCTTCCCAGGTAAGTGTGAGGGCTGCATCCCAAAACCCATGGGAAACCCACCACAAGCACCTGTAATCCCAGTGCTCCTACAGGGAAACAGGAGAGTCCCCAGCTAGTCTGGGGTCCACAACAGGAAGAACAGAGACAGTCTCAAACAAGGTGAAAGGCAAGGATGGACTTCCACACCTGTTCCCTGGTGCATGCATGCCCACATTCACATGTGAAAATGCATACGCACATGTCATGAACACATTAATAATAATAATAATATAAAAGTTTTCTTTCAGACCCAACCTGGTCAGAAGAGAGTCATGGTGATGGGTTGGGTATGGGTTGGGCACATGTCCCTCTCTGGCTAGGTGTCCTTCTGGGGAATTTGATTGGTGACTGTGATGCTAGAGACAGAGAGATGGACTTGACTCACCTTAACCACAGCACTATCATAACAAATCATCAGTGGGTTCTTACTCTCAGGACGGTGGGAGCCTCTCTGGGTACCTCTACAAGGTTGTTCTGTACCTTCTTGGATGCTACGTGCAGCTTCAATTTGTGTGTGTGTGTGTGTGCGTGTGTGTGTGCGTGTGTGTGTGCGCGCACACGTGTGCGCAGAAGAGGACACTTGAGTGTGTGTGCCTATGGAGGCCCAAGGATGACACTGTGAATTTGTATTGATCTACCTCCTTATTGCTTTGCTCTGGGGTTTCCCAGGCTCTGCCTTCCAGGGCCTGAATTACCATTTCTACCTGGACAATTTTACATGGGATCTGAGATCTGAACTCAGGTCCTAGTACTTGAGAGGCAAAGGTTTTAAACCCTGAGCCATCTCCCCATTCCAGCTTCAACGTTTTTCAAGTAGATTAAAGTAGATTATCTGGTGCACATTTTAATCACCCTGTTTTTTTTTTTTTTTTTTTTTTTTGCTTATACGTCAGGAAGACTTGCAAGGAGAACTCCAGTGAATGTAATGCTCTTGGAAGCATGCCAAGAGGCAATGTGGCTCAACTGTCCTTAGGTGGAAGGAGATGGGAGTGATCTCAGCAAGGCAGGATCTGGCCTGGATTTGTGTTAACAGCACGTGTCACGGTGTTGCCTAGTAAGAAGTTGAGTGAGCCAGGCATGGCGGCACAGACTTGGAATCCAAGCACTCGGGAAGCAAAGGAAGGAGGAGCTAGGGGTCCAGTCCAGTCTGGGATGCACAGTAAGAGCCTGTCTCATGACAGATAACAAAGAAAGAAAAGGTAGAGGAGGAGGAGGAAGAAGAAGAGGAAGAGAAGGAGGAAAAGAAAAGAGGAATAAGTGGAGAAGGAGGAGAGAGGGGGAAGAGGAGAAGAAAGAGAAGGAGGAAAAGAGGAGGAAGAAGAAAAGGAGAAGGAGGAGGGAAGGATACAGAGAAGGAAGTACATTTGGATCCTAGCTTCATTGCTTTTTTCCAATTAAAAAAGTATTGGCATGACTAGATGGCCTAAAAATTACCATCTCGACTATTTTAAGCATACTATACAGCAGTGTTAAGTGCATGCATATCCATGTAGGAGAGAAATCTTCAGCACTCTTTCTGCTTCCAAAAGTGAAACTAGCGGCCAACTCCCCACTCCCGCCCTAGCAAGCCCCCTTCCCCTCACTGCTTCTCTCTTCTATGCATCTGAACACTTCAGGAGCCTAGAAAAGTGGAAGCTTTGCCTTTTGGTGATGCTTATTTCACTTGGCTGTATCAATATTTTCCTGCCAGATACGGTGGTGCACACCTACCACCCCAGTATTTGGGAGGCTGAAGCAGGAGAATCTCAAGCATGGGGTCAACCTTGGGCTGTACATTGGGACCTTGTTACAAATAAGCAAACATAAAGCAAGGCAAAGAGAAAAGAAAGAAACTGTTCCATTTCTAATGTGTCTCAATGTTCTGCTATAGGAATATGCTACTATTTATGTATCATGGACATCTGCTTTGCTTCTGGCTTCTGGCTACATTCTGAGTAAGGCTTCTGTGAATACAAGTGCACAGATACCTTTTTCTCAGACCTTGCTTCAAATTTTTTCAGGTTTATACCCCAGAGTATAAAGGAGTTCCGTCTTCATTTTTTTGAGGGCCAGTCGTGGCATTTCTTACACTGGGTGCCATTGTGTACCCCATTTTGCATTCTAATATTATGGAATGTTACTATTTTTCTACCTTCTTTCCAACACTTTATTCTTAAAAAAAAAAAAAAAAAAAAGTTGAGACAGAAGACATGGGCCAGTGTGAACACGAAATGACCGAAGAGTTTGGACCTTCAGATAAAATGCCAGGTGTGTGTGGCAATCTGCCTAGAATACCAGCCTCAGAAGGTGGATATTGGGCGTCCCAAAGCAAGCTTAACACCAGACTAGCTCTATTAGCTGGCTCTGGGTTTGATGAACTCAAAAGAATAGGAGTGGGAGAACAACACAGATGATTCCCAACATCAACTTTGGGGCTGCGCGCGCGCGCGTGCACACACACACACACACACACACACACACATGAGCATACACATTTTCCCTAACATTTGTGTTCACACACACATACATGCAAACATACACATACATACATGAACATGTGTTCTGCTCCCTACATATGGCCATGCTCATGCAAACACACAATATCATATGCATATACATGAAAATGGAAAGGAAAGAAGTAAAAAAAAAATTATGATCATCGTGGTAAGTGAGCTTGGATGGTTCAACCCTTGCCTATAATTTGGAAAATATAAATCCAAAATGGGGGAGAGGGGGTTAAGTTAGATTTGGTGCTACCAGCCAGTCTCTAATCCTAGCACCAGAAGGCAGAAGCAAAAGTAACACAAGTTCAAGGTTATCTTGGTCCACACGATGAGCTCCAGGCTAGCCCCAAGTTACATAGTGAGACCCTATCTTAAAAGGGAAAAAAAAAATGCAGTGCAGAGATTCCTGAACGCAGCTGTGCTTATAAGCATGTAAAACATGGGAAAGGGTGCTGGAAGAGAAGGTCAGGGGCAAGCGGGTGTGAGAGAACCCTAGGGAGGCAGTGCGGATCTGTGGCTGCCCGGATGAGGGAAGTGTGGCGGGGCACACCCACAAAACTGCTTTGCTGCTGCTTTCTACCACAAGAATGTAGAGAAAAGGCTGGCTGTGAGCAAAGAGGAACCAGAGCTATTAAAAGAAGGGAGGAATTGGCCCAGTGCAAAAGTCAAGTTCTGAGGGGGTAGTTTGGATCATCTGTGGCCTGCTTACAAATGCATGATGGGCAAAACCAGGGAGGGAATTGGGATTTGAAGAGAGAAAATGTATTACCCAGGGAAATACACTAGCCATACTGCAAAGCTTCCTTCCAAGGCCTCTGGGTTCAGTATTAGCGCAGAACTATCAATACAAAGCTATACAAAATGAGGAATCATCCTCCTAGACACTGAGGAAGTACTATTTTTGGAATGCTCTCTACTGAAGGCAGTTTGTCTTATTGGAGGGAAAGTTTATTCTCTCTACAAATCGATCAAGTAGCAGCATAATACTTAGTCTCTGTCTATTAAAAAATATTTTATTTACTTTGGAGAGAGAGAGAGAGATCAGGTATACACATGCTGTGTCATGTGCGTGGTGGAGATCAGAGGACAACTTTTAGAAGTGGTTTCTTGGGGCTAGTGAGATGGCGCAGCAGGTAAGGTGCCAGCATGCACACCCGGAGATCCAAGTTCAATCCCTGGAAGGAGATAACCGACTTCTGAAAGTTGTTCTCTGACTGTGTAGGATTCTCTCTCTCTCTCCTCATAAATAAAACTTATTTTTAAAAAGGAAGAAAGTCTATCCATCATGTGCACTCCAAGGATTACTGAACTCCAGTTTTGAGGTTTTGCAGGGTCCCTTACCCTTCCCTCTGAGCCATCTTGCCAGTCCAGTGGTGGAAGCCTGTTATTCCAGCTATTCAGGAAACAGGGGCAAGAGGATCACAAATTCAAGGCTTGTCTGGGTTACAAGGGAAGTTCAAGGCCAGCCTGGACAATGTAGGAAGATCCTGTGTCAGATTAAAAAGAAAAAAATATGGGACTGGGTTTAGCTCAGTGGGAAAGCACTTGCCTAGTGTATGCCAGGCTCAGCGTTCCGTTCCCAGTACTGACAAAGAAGAAAAAAAAAAAAAACCTGTCATTTTATAGCAAACATCTCCAACTTCTCCATAGACTTCAGAAAACTTTCCAAGTTAAACTTGGAGTCTCTGAAAATGAACACCTTCTTCCCCTTTCTAGTCTGTTTCGTATGAAGTGTCCTCTGCAGGTTCCCGTAAAGGGGGGGGGGCTTTGTTACCAGCTGATGAGCCTATATAAAGGTTGGCGCTCCACTGAGGCATCTAGCCAAGGACTTGAGTTTGGCATTAACCAGTAAAGAGGTGGCACTTAAAGTCACAGAGAGATTAGATCTCCCAGGAAAAAGGCAGAGAGAGAGAGAGAGAGAGAGAGAGAGAGAGAGAGAGAGAGAGAGAGAGAGAGAGAGGCTGTGGTTTCGATATTGTTTGAGTGTATTCTCTAAACAGTCATTTTCTAGAAACTTGGTTGCCAGTGTGATTGATATTGAGAGATGGTACATAATGGAAGGGGTTAGGTCACCCTTGGTAGGGGGCAACATAGTTCTCATAGAATTTAGCTCCCAGAAGAATGACTTGTTATAACAAAAGCAAGTTTGGTCTCGGAGTCTCTTGTTTCCTCACTATTGGTTCTCTTCTGTACACACCACACACACACACACACACACACACACACACACACACACACAGTCATAATACCTCCATATCATTCCACATGAAGCACTCATCCTCCCCATCAGCCAAATACACAGGACTGCCCAATCTTGAACTGCCTCCAAAACTGTGGTCATAATAAATCTCTTTGCTTTAGAATTATAACACCTTGGAGAGTTTGTTGAAACAGCAGAAAAAAAAAAAGATTACAATAAAGGTCCAATTAGGGTGAGGAGGAGCTCATAAAGGATAGTATAGATGGTCCTGATGGATACTTAATATTTGAACACCTTGGGGCTTTTACAAAATCAAACCATCATTCAGATCGAAAGTACAAAACAAAAGCATTTTCAGTTTTCCAGAGACACACAACTTACTCTCACCACCATCCCTGTTAAGTCTACTAGAGGATGATACCGGCAAATCTGAAAGTGATTGAATGAGAAAGATGTGTGGCATGGGACAGAGTGACAAGAAACAGGTGTGTGTGTGTGTGTGTGTGTGTGTGTGTGTGTGTGTGTGTGTGTGTGTGTGTTGCATGTGGGTGCTGCATGTGGGTGCTGCATGTGTGTGCGGCTAGGTGTACAAGAGTGCATTTGAGTGTGTGTGTGTGCGCGCACGCGTGCGGATGCTTGAATGCATATGCCTGTGGAGGCCCAAGGATGACTTTGGGAATCATCCTGGATTGCTTTGTTCTGGGTTTTCCCAGGTTCCACCTTCCAGGGCCAGAATTACTGCTGCCCTCCTATCCTCCCAGTATGTTTTACATGGGATCTAGAGATCTAAACTCAGGTCCATTTTACTTTTGAGGCAAAGGTTTTAACCACTGAGCCATAGTAAAGGATTTTTAATATAAAAAAGGAAGATAAGCCAGGTCCTCAGGAGGACTGCGGGTTCAAGTCTAACCTGGGCTACACAGCAAGACTCCCCACCTTAAAAATCCAGAATTAGAAAAAAAACTAAGTAAGTTTCTATTCAGAAGTAAAAATAGAAAAAATATTCTAGGATGGCATAAACAATTCCAATACAACTTTCTGAGGGAAGCAGATAGATGATTTACCAGCAAAACATCCTAAATTATCTTGGACAGATACTATTCTTTCCCCCACCTTAATTAGACAATATTGAAAGACACCTCTAAAACTCTGTTAATAAATACACTGATACTCCACAGTCAGAGACAAGAAGATCCCTTGAACTCAGAAGTTGAAGACCAGCCTAGGTCTAAATGGATAAATTATTATGGTTTTTTACTAAGCTCCCACAAACTTTAGGGCAGAAACAAACCCATGGCTTATTCATGGATCTATAGACTCAGGATCATTTCTGTGGGTGGTCTGGGGTTCTACCCAGTGTGGTGGGTTTTGGGGGCCCACATCCCTGAAGCACAAGAGTCACACAGACTCAAGCCCCCTTCTGTGGGTTATTGGGGAGGCACCAAGGCCAAATCGATTTTAGGGAGAAGCCAAGTAGACTCTTTTTTTTTTTTTTTTTTTATTTATTCAACTGTGTGCATATGCGTGTGTATGTGTGTGCGCGCGTCTGTGTGTGTGTGTCTGTGTATGTGTAGAACCACGGACGAATTCAAGAACCACCATGGGCGCCTCCACCTCCTTCTGCCCCGGGATTCACAGGCTCCGTCCTACCAGGACCAGAAGCGCAGGCCGCCCCCGCTTCCGCCTGGCGTCTATACGTGGGATCTGGGATCCGAACTCAGGACCTTCCGCCTGCAAGGCGGAGGCTTAACCCCTGAGCCACCTCTCCAGCCCCCCAAGTAGACTCTTTTATCTGAGAAATAATGGTCAAGATTTGTGGACATGGTTGAAAACCATTATAACAGCCAGGAGAAATTCTTTTTGCTAAAATTCAAAGCATAGTATATGGGGCTGAAGAGATGGCTCAGGAGTTAAGACTGCCTCCAAAGCAGAAGGTCTTGAATTTGGATCCCAAGTCCCACACCAGGCAGAAACGATCTATACTTCAGCCCACCTGCGTGGAGCCTGGAAAATTCCAGAGTGAAGCAAAAAGGAGGTAGAAGCAATCCAGGATGATTCCCAAAATGACCTTTAGTCCTCCACAGGGACACACAGTGCCCTCTAATACACACACACACACACACACAGACACACACACACACACACCACAATAAATAAATAAATAAGTTTTTTTTTTGAAAGCACAGTATATGAACAAATTTTAAGATGCTATTCGTACACCAAGAGGTAGTAATAGATTTTTTAAAAAATATATTTTATTTGGGCTGGAGAGATGGCTCAGAGGTTAAAACTCTGTCTCCCAAGAAAAAGGTTCTGAGTGTGGATCCCAGGTCCCACATAAAAATGCCAGTGGAAAAGGTGGTGGTCTGCACCTCCAGCCCTGGTGGGTGGAGCCTGGAAAATCCCAGAGTGAAGCAAAAAGCAAGCAAAGTGCTGAGGTCGTCCTTAGCCCTCCACAGAGATACATGTGCTCCAACCCCCTCCACACACACACACACACACACACACACACACACACACACACAGGGAGAAAGAGAGAGAGAGAGAGAGGTGCTTCCATGAATGCATAGCACACAGGTGGAAGCATTTTCTTTATGTTTTGGCAGAACTTCGCAGTGCTGAGCATCTATCTACTACTGAGTTGTTTCTCCGGCCCTTGCTATTTTCAAGCTGGGTCTCACTATTTAAACCAGGCTAACTTTTTTTTTTTTTTTTTTTTTTAAACCAGGCTAACTTTGAACTTGGATGGCTCCTATCTCCAACCCTCTCGCAAGTGATAAAATTGCAAGCATCCAGCACCAGTCAAGCTTCATTTAAGCAACTTTGGTCCACAATTTCATTGACAAATCCTTTAAGTTTTGTAGCTTTCCTAGTTCCCGGCTCTTTGAGTAGGTCAGTCTGTGAAAACTACTGTGCCTACTATTCATAAGAAGCAAGGGCAAAACAAAAGACAAACAAAACTTTTGACATAAAAAGACACAAAAAATATGTCTGCTATAATAATTCAAGGTGAAAACATGAGGTAATTTCATATTTATTAACCTGTTGGGTAATCAAGAAAAAAGAAGCTTAAGCCACAAAATATCAAATAAAAATGCAAAGACTATTAACATCTATTGTTTGTGTGTGTGATGGGAAAATGGGGGAGGGGGCTAGCACATATTCCTACTCACCACTGGTGGGTGTGTGCACACTTGTACCTACCACTGGTGGATGCGAACGAACCCATATCCATTCTTGGTGGGTGTGTGCCCTAATATTGCCCTATGGAGGGCAATTCTCAGTCTGTTAAATTTTAACTCCCTTGCCCTTGGACCCAGCAACTCTTTGCTGCCCACTGTTATACAGGGCTTGGGAAAGGGGGTTCTCTCTCTTTCTTGCATCTTCTTTTATTTTTTCTTTGTTTTTGAAGAGATAGAAATGGAAACCAGGGTGTGATACGTGTAGATGTGGACACCAGTGTTCACTGTGCAGTGTTAGTCTGTTTATGTAGCCCGAGCTGGTCTTAAGCTGTGTATCTTGAGCTCCTGATCATTCTGCTCCTAAATGCTGGGATTACAGGGATTCCTTGATGTGACTGGGTATTCTGCAGAATGTTTAAAATAGAGGGGCAGAGGGAGGGATGGAAGCACAGGGGAGGACAAAGAGGAAGGAGAACAGGTCGGAACACAATACAATGACGCATGTGTATGAAGATGCCATTTTGAAACCCCTTAGGGTTTTACAATTCATGCTAACTTAATGAATAAAAATACATACATGAAAAGGAGGATCTGGCTTGGGGAGAGGGCTCAGGATTAAAGCCTTTGCCTTGCAAGCAAAAGGACCTGAGTTCAGATCCTGGGCAGATATGACAGAGCAAAGCCATTCAAAGCATCAGGATGATTCCTAATGTCACCCTTGGGCTTCCATAGGCACATACAATGCCCTCTTCTACACACACACACACAAACATACATACACACATACATACATACATATATACATGTACACATGTGCATATACACATGCAATAAAAGGAGAATCTATATTCAATGTTATGAAGGATGTTCAAGCTGCACAATGAAATTGAAAAAATGTAAATAGGAAAGCAATATATACAACACAAACCCTTTTATTCATTTTTAAAATTTTACATTATCATTATCAATGTGTATGCATGATGTGTGGTTGGGGCAGGTGCGTGCCTCAGTGTGACTTTTTTATAGTTGATTCTCTACTTCCACCTTTACATGATTTCAGAGGATCAAACTTAGATTGTCAGGTTTGCATGATAACCACCTTATTCTCTGAGCCATTAACCATCCCTTGTTTATTCTTTAAGTTACAAAATTACATGTGTCTCCATCTAGCTATTCATATCTATTATATATACACATGTGATATATATGCCAGTATGAAGAAAAGCCAGCATCCTCCTCACAGTGGCTTCCACTCAGCATTACAGCAGAGAGGTGTTTCTGTGTTTGTCTGCATGTGAAGGGCCTATCCTTTGAATTTCTTTAAAATGAACCATATACATATGTAAGTTATAAAGTTTAAAAATTTAAAAATAAGGACCAGAGTTGCAGCTCAGTTGTACAGCACATACTGGAATGCCTGAAGTTCTCTCTGCGATGTGATCTTCTTCCTAATATCTGCTTCCCTCAGCATCTCCTTTTCTAAATTCTCCAGTGTCTTTGAATTTTAGGTTTCATCCTGTGTTTACTTCTGGATATCCTTGGATTTTTTTAATTGACCAGGAAGGGAAAAATAGTTTAAAATCTCTAATCTTGTTGTTCAAGGAATTTTGATTTTTTATTCCCTTCGAAAGGATTTTTTTTAGCATTCATTCATTTATTCATTTATTTTGGTACTCTGAAACAGAGGGTCACTTTGTTGCCCAGATTTGTCTTGAACTCATAACCATCCTTCCTTTCTCCTGTCTCCCAAGTGCTAAGGTAACAGTCAGATGCCAGCTCATCTGGCTTTTCCAAGAAATCTGAAACTCTCCACATTTTCATTTTCTTGCTGACAAAGTTGATCTTCAACATTTATCTAAGTGCTAGGAATGGTTTACTTATTTAATCCTCTTGATAACTCTGTGGAGATGACTGTGTTATCCCCATAGGAAGGACAAGGAAACCAGACAAGAGGCAAACCTCTTGCCAAACTCACAGGGTGAGAAGTGGCCTTTATACACATGAAGTGGGTGGTATAGAGGGTGTGGCATAAGTATCCAGGTGGCAGCTAGAGGGGGCAGAGGGAAGAGTTGCTGTGGCTTTACGTTGGCCAAATCCTCCTTAGTCACCCACGTCAGAGGCTGGGCATAACCCACAGAATCCACTCCAACTAAAGGAAGGATAAATGTAATAGGATGGTGACATCTCTAGGAAGGATGGATCTGGAGACCACACGCCCAGTTACAATAGTCACAGCACAGAAAACGCAGCTGAGGGAAACCAGTCCACCCATTCCTTCATATCTGTCCCTGATGCTCTGAAACAGAGGGTCACTATGTTGAGTATGGTCTTATCATTCACTGAATCCCAGCTACCTGGGGGCAGTGGTGGGTGGGTGGCAGCTTTCTGCCTTCTGGGTGGGATTCCGAAGGTGGGGGACTCGCCAGACATTGGAGGTAGGATTCAGGTGTTGTTGGGAAACCAAAGAATTCAGTCAGCATCTATCCTAGGCCCAGTCTTCATTGGTGAGCCACAAAGTAGATCCACATGACCTGTTTGACTTCTAGCAATTTCTCTCAGGAAAGCCAAAAGCCTAGAATTATTTCATCTTACAATGAATCCTTTGCAAGTTCCCCTCATGCAGAGAAATGCTGAACTCTGGAAGCAGACGGTTTTATAGGAGTGTGACTCACACTGGTTTTCCTTTAACTGTTATTGCACCTTGACTGAGATAAAAACATTTTTTAAAAAAAGATTGCATTTGGAGTGAATGTAGAACAGACTCTCTAGTCAAATAAGCTAAAACTTGGTTCCTCGAGAGACATTGGCTAACAGTTGATTGACCGTCACTTGAATCTGTCAGCCAAGTATCCAGGGATAACAGTGTCTGAGGTTCCCCGGACCATGTCTAGGGATCCGGGCTGTGAGGGTTATCCAGCCCAAAGGGAGTAGCAGAGCAGCTTAGTGGGTTATGGGTTTTCTAAGCGACCTTTGGAATTTTGACAGAAAGTAGTAGAATCAGGAGCAACTGGAGAAATTGGCTGGGCCAGTCTTCCCTGCCCACACTCTCAAAGCTGCTAGAATCAATGTGGATGGAAGCTTAACCCCAGTTGGTGAGCCAGGTCCCTGTACTGCAAAAGAGCAGTACTGAAACTGGAAGTTTGTGGAATTTCTTGGGGTCACCAATGAAGACTGTGTAGGCTCTTTTGTTTTTGGTCCATTTGGTTCTCTTCAACTCAGTACTAACTAAACCAAACCCCCTGGTCATTACCATAAAGCTGATGATTTGGAAGGTACATGCAAAATCATTCTCTACTTGGAATTTTGGAGAGCAATTGGTTATTGTTTAAGCATTAATTCTTTCATATATCTTTTTTTGTGTGTGTGTGTTCATGTGTGTGTATATCTGTATGTGTCTATGTGTGTGTCTGTGTGTCTGTGTGTCTGTGTATCAGAGGGCACACAGTGGAGGCCCAAAGGTGACTTTGGGAATCATCCTGGATTGCTTTACTTCCTTTTGGCATTGCTCTGAAGTTTCCCAAGCTCTGTCTTCTAGGGCCAGAAGTATAGGCCACTGCCATTTCTGCCTGGTGTTTTTATATGAGCTGTGGGGCCTGAACTCAGGTCTTTCTGCTTTCAAGGCAGAGGCTTAACCCCTGAGCCATCTCTTCAGTCTCTCTTTCATATATGTTAGTGCATGATGAAAAGTTTTCACCCATTGGCAATCTCCCCTCCTCCCAATCTCCCTCGGAGACTTTCCAGATGTTCACAAGCATGTGGATAGACCTTCCCCTTCCTGTCTGCACAAATGAAACATATCACATGCATTTCCCATGCTGTCTGTCTCTACACACACACATATTGCGTGTCTGTGCATTCTACATGATTTTGGGAGGGTTGCAATCCCTTTTATTAGTGATCTAAAATATTTATTGGTTTGTCTATGACAGCACCTTGCAAAGCAGTCCAGGTTGGCCTTGAACTTGCAAATCTTCTTCAGTTTCCTAAGTGCTGGGATTAGGTGTGTATGTCTCCATTCCCTGCTTGAAGTTCTTCATGTCTATATACATGAGCTTCTTCTCTTTACAGTGAAGGTGACTTATTACATGTCAAATTAACTGCAACTTAGTACCTGCAACTGTGTACAACCTTTATAGGAGAAAACTCACTAATCAGCAAGCAATCCACTCTTAGGACATGTTCCAAATGCACATGTACATATATATATATATATATATATATATATATATATATGTATGTATGATAGATATATGCAAAGGATGAATAAACACATCAGAATTTTCTCATCTTCCTGTAGCTTGTTAGCGTGTGTATGTATGTGTGTATGGTGCGTATGCATGTGCATATACATGGGTATATATTTGTGCATGTATGTGCACATATGTGTGGAAGCCCAAAGTTGACACTGGGCATCTTTTTTAGCTGCTATTTACTGGAGAGGGCCTCTCAGTTGAGACCAAAATTCAATAGTCAGTCTAGCTAGCCAGTTGGCCACAGGGTTTTCTTGTTTCTGTCTCCTAAATGCTGGGATTACACCAGCCACCACACCTGCCTGCCTTTTACATGGGTTCTGGGGATCAAAACTCTGGCCTTTATGCCTGCTTGGTGTCTTAGCCACTGAGTCATTGTTGAGTAGCTTTTTTTATTTTCTTATATTATATGCGTTCACTTTCATATGTGTGTGTGTGTGTGTGTGTGTGTGTGTGTGTGTGTAGAAGACAGCACTGTGCATGCCCACAGAGGCCCAAGGGTGACTTCAGGAATGATTCTGGATTACTCTATCTCCTTTTTGCTTTGCTCTGGGGTTTCCTTCCAGGGCCGGAAGTGCAGGTCGCCACCATTTCTGCCTGGTGTTTTTACGTGAGATTTGGGATCCAAACTCAGGACCTTATGCTTGTGAGGCAAAGTTATCTCTCCAGCCCTGAGTAGATTTTTTTTAAAGTGTACATCATTGTGTGAGCATGACAGGTGTGTGTTGGGAGGAGGGTGTTCATGCCACAGGGTTCATAACTGTGTGGAGTGGGTTCTTTCCTTCCACATTTATGTGGCTTCTGGGGATTAAATTCAAGATATCAGGCTTGTGTAGCAATCGCATTTGCCCACTGAGCCATCTTGCCAGCCTTTGTCTAGATTTTTAATATAGATACAGAAGATTATTAACCGGGTGTTCCACAGTTATTCAACAAGTCATTGTTTCTTGACTTTTGTAACTATTAAGGAAGGTGAAGGCAGGAAGATGGTGAGAGGTTCAGGTCAGCTCTGGGTTACACAGAGAAACCCTGTCTCAATGGGAACAACAACAACGGCAATGTTGTGGTCAGAATCCTCATTTGTGCCTCTGTACACACAGTTTTTTTTTTTGTACACATGTTTTTTAATGGGATTATAATTCTAGAAGTGGAATTGCCAGGCAAAAGAAAATTAACACTCTGGAATTAGATGGACCCTTGCCAAATTTATCCTCTATGTCATTTATTTTTTTCGACCCATTTACAAGCAAGACAGTGTAGTTTTTAATGTTTTATTAATTTATCTCATTTTCATTTATTAGTACTTTTGAACCTCTATGTTTTGAATTCATTTATATGTGCTGTTTTGTTTCACTTGTTGTTCTTTCTCTGTCTCTCTTTCTCATTCAAAATAAGGTCTCATTGTGTAGCTCAGGCTGGCCCAGAAATCAATGAGAAACTCAGGTTGGTCTCAAATGCATGATCCTCCTGCTTCAGCCTCTCCAGTAGTGGGATTACAGGACTATGCTGTCAACATTATATTAAAAAACAACAAAACAATCCCCCCACACACAAAATCTCTGTATATTCCAATTTTCTTTTAGGTTCTTTTTTGTTTGGATGTGTATGTGTGTTCATGTTTGTGGGCTCATGTGTATTCAAGTATGTGCACATACGGTGTTGAGACCCAAAGTTGTTATCACTGGGTGTCCAGTTGCTCCCCACTTTAATTATTAAGGCAGGGTTGGACCCAGACTCACCAATCATCGAGGCTAGCTACCCACATTACCCTGGGGATCCCCTACCTCTGACTCCTGAGTGTTGGGTTTACAGGCAGCTTTCACAACTGCCTGGCTTTCTGTGGGTTTTGGAGATCCAAACTCAAGTTATCATACTTAACAGGGCAAGCGTCTTATCCCTGAGCCAACTCCTCACCATTTCTTTATTTTTTCTAAGATTTTTAAAAAACATTTTATTTATTTGAGAGCAAAAGAGATGGGGGGACATGTGACAACTTTCAGAAGCCAGTTGTCTCCTTCTACCACATGAGCCTCTGGTAATCAAACTCAAATCATAGTGTTTAAGAATAAATACCTTATCCAGGTTTTGGGGTTGGTAGACAGATGCTAATTTACCTGCTGAGCTACCTTGTCAGCCCCAGTCCTGTTGGCCCTTTTTTAAAATTAATTAATTTAATTTTTTAGACTTTATTTTTGGGCTGGAGAGATGGCTCAGTGGTTAAAACTCTGGCTTGCAAGCAGAAGGTCCTGAGTCAGATACCAGGTCCCATGTAAAGTATCAGGCACAAACAATTGGCAGTCAGTCTGCACTTCTGGCCTGGTAGGTAGAGCCTGGGAAATCCCAGAGCAAAGCAAACACACACATACACACACACACACACACACACACACACACACACACACACACACTTATACACACACACACACATACACACGATAAATAAATTTTAAAAATAGATTTTGTTTTCCTTTCCTATTCATTTGGAACTCTTTGTGCAGAACTGAGCTTTTTCTCTCCCCTTCAAAATAAAGGTGCTTTGCAAATTGTAGAACTAAGAATGAGCTGTTGTCTATAACTCTGCATGATACTTCATCTGAGAAAGTTCATAAAGCAGAAAAAAAAAACCTGCTATTTATTCCAGAGCATGATCTATTTTACTTGGAAAATACGGCCACAGGGAAGCGCTCTGAATGCATTACAAATCATGTGGCCCGTTGCAGCATTATATATTTGCAGAGTAAATTAAGTCAACTTATTTTATGGTTTATAAAACTATAAAAATTATAAAACTATAAAAGTAAGGTGACTGAAGGTATTTTATAGTTATAAAACCACAAAAGTAATAAATACATACTCACCAGTCCAAAAAGCCAGTATATCTGAGTACATAAATTATAGTTTCATTGGAAGTCAGAACCTCTGTTAGCAGATTTGTTTCTATCGACAAATATGTATTTCATGATTTTTTTTTCTACAAGTGCATTTTTGTTTTGTTTTGTTTTGTTTCTGGAACTGGGAATTGAACCTGAGGCCTTCTGCATACTGGGCAAGCTCTCTATCACTGAGTCACACTCTAGTCCCTTAATGGTAAATTTTAGCCAATTGTTTTACTGATAAGCCACACCCTCAACTCCTCATTGGTGGATTCTAAGCAAGTGCTCTGCCACCGAGTCATGCCCTCAATCCCTCACTGGTGGATTCCAGGTAAGTGCGGCCCACTGAACCACACCCCTAATCCCTTACTGGTGGATTTAGGTAGCCCTGCTGAACTACAATCATGGCCCTCTCCTTACCTTTTCTTTTGAGATTGAGTCTCACTCAGTTTCCCAGGCAGGCCCGGAAGTTGCAATTCTCCTGCCTCCAGTAGCTGACATGCCTGTGACAGGCCCTGCTTACAAATGTGTACTTAACAAACTTTTTTCCCAGAAAAGTGGAAGCTATATGCAGTCCCATAATTACTTTGTTTCACTCAAAGATTTGCTCTACCTCCATCTGTTTCACTCAAAGATCTGTTCTATCTCCATTCTAGGCATGGTGACCTTTGCATTCTGTTTGTTGGTTTGTTTGTTTTCCATCTGTAAATTGTTCATGTGTTGCCACAGACCATAGAGGCCTAAGGATGGACCTCTAGCTGATGGGCCTGAATCGGTACAACTTTTGGAGGCATCAAGTCACCTAGCATGTGTGCCTCATGTCCCTTGCAGTTGTGATGTCACACATTCAGGGACCCAACACACACTGTGCTTGGGACCTCAGACTGCAAGGAGCTGAACATGATCACAAGGTCAAGGAGCTTGAATTGGGACTTTCATGTACACAGACTTTAAATAAGATCTCTTGATTTTTCATAAAATTTGGTTTCTTACCTTATTTAAAATTGTTTTAGCGTGTCTTGAGGCATGAATCCTTGGAATCATTGAGATGACAGAGTAGAGTCAGAATAGGGGGTACAGAGAGTTACAGGTTGCCCAGCAGGCCGACTGCTCTCCCACTTTTATCTGCCACAGGAGCCTGCAGGGAGCGGGGCCTGTGTCCCCAGGGCGGCTGATCATGCTCTGTGTCTGGCTCTGCTGGGGGACTTCTAGCAGTCCCCACAGATGGGACTCACTCTGGAGCCAGGACAGAGGGGTGCTTCATGGCCCAGTTCTGGGGGCCTCCAAGACTCTTGTCCTGCCTGGATTTTTTTCCCCAGAGAAAGAGGCCCTTTTTCCTCCTTCCAAGGCACTTTTTTGCTCAGCCAAGCCCCTGGGGGCCCGCATGTGCCTGGGGGGGGGTGCTCTTTTAAGTCAGCCCTAAGGCAGTGCACACTCTCCAGTCTTGCTGGAACTGCTTCAGCAGCCTCGGAATTGGGTCTGCTGCTCTCCCAAGGAAAGGGGTGGGGGCTGGCCCAGAGGGGTCGGATCTCCTCCAGCATCTTCAGGACCACCCTTCTGCAGTCCTCTCAGCTTGGGAACAGACTGAGCACTCGGGGAGGGTGGCTTGGGTGGCTGTTTTCTCCAACAAAATCCCTTCTGTGTTCATTCAACAAATATTTGAGTCTCTCTCCTCAGCCAAGGCCTGTTCTAGCTGGGGGAAAATATGCAGAACAGGATGGACCAGGTCCCTGCCTTTGTGGCGCTGGCATTCTAGTGGGGGGAAGCCAGATAAGGAACAAGGTAAAATAGGTAAACAAGACCATTCTTCTGAGCCTGCTATGAGGAAAATACACAGGCCCAGAGACCAGAGAGCCCTGGGGGAGGGGCGCAGCTCACACCTTTCTGAGAAGGTGGCACTCCAGTGACAGGAAGGAAGGGGACGTGCCAACCTGGGAAGAACATTCCAGGGAGTAAGAAGAGCAAAGTGCAGCCCTCCCCCTGCACCCAGAGGCTGGGAGAGCATGTATGAGGTGGGGAGGATTGATGCCAAGCCTTGTGGCCTAGGTGGATTCGTTTCTAGATCCTTCCACATAGGCCAGGTGTTAAGGAGGGCTTAAGTAGGCGGGGTAGTCTAAGTGCACTGTTTTGAAGATAACTGAGGCTGTTTGCTGGAGAGAGTTAGAGGCAAGGAGGCCAGGTAGGGTGACAAGGAGAGCAGTTGGAGGCTGTGTGGAGGCCCGTGCTGCAAGCATCTGTCTGTGGTGAGTTAGAAAGGGAGGGTGAGCTGGGATGCAGGTCTGAGGGTGTGGGGGAGCGCAGGCAGGGAGGCACATGCGTGCCGATGCAGGGGATAAAACCTAGAGCCTTGCACATGCTAGACAAGTGTTCCACCCCTGGGCTACACTCACTTTTTCACTTTGAGAAAGGATCTCTCTAAGTTGGCTGGCTTTGAATTCATTCTGTAGCAGACCTTGAACTTGGGAGCCTCTTGTCCCAGCCTCCCTCCGTGGTAGTAGCTGAGATTATAGACTTGTGCCACCAGGCTCTGCAGGTTTAGGATTCTTGTCCCAACAGAAAGGGGCCTACACATAGGAGGGGTCACTATTCTCCTGTTTGCACTGAGTGGCTAGTGCTGGCCCAAGACAGTGGGATTTGTCTCTATATGCCTCAGACTCAAGCACAAGGGTCCTCACAGTAGCAGCCCCCTTACCCTTCTATGGTGACCCCCTTCCTCACATCAGAGTTAGAAATTTCATGCTCCAAAGCCCCGAATCAGCTGTGTGGGCTCACATGTGCCTTTCAACAGTTATTAGCCTGTATGCATGACCTCAGGTCCAAGGATTGACAAGAGGTCAGGGGACGGAGGCAAATGTCACTGGATAGAGGCAGTGTTTTGGTCCTGTGCTAGAAATCTACAGCTCAAGGACCTATGGGACCATTTGCTGTGTGCTGAGGCAGGAAGAGAAGGAAGACGCTGGCTTTCTTAACATTGCTATGCTGTAAGGCTGAGTTCTAAATTGAAATCCAGTCTCCTAGTATATTTGAAAGTTGGCTTGTTTATTTACTTGGTTGTACAGAGGATGGAACCCAGAGCCTTGCAAATGCCATACAAGCACTTTATCTATGAGCCACGCCCCCAACCCCTCCCTGATTTATTCTGAGCAAGTACTCTATCACTGAGCGATGTCCCCAGTCCCTAGCTGGTGGATTCTAGAGGCAAGTTCTCTACCACTATTCTCTATCCTCAGTCCTGGAATTATGTTTATTAAGGCAGGAAGTCTAGTGGAATCTGTTTTATCTGTTCCTTAGTTTGATTGGTAATTTATGGTAATTTATGGGAGATGTTGTTCACGTTTTTGTTGTTTTCTCAGACAGATCCTGCTATTACAATCCAGGCTGGCCCTGCAATTTACTATGCATTCATACTGTGATCCAGATTGCATTAGTGCATGGAGAAAGGGCTTGCTTTATGTAGTGCTTCCACACTGGATGGGGCACGGGACCCCTTTGGATTTCAGCCAAGAGCTTTCCCAACAGGACTTCTCTGACTTATTCTAGGTAAGTTGTATTGTACCACAATCAAAATGAAGACAATCAAATTTCCTGCATTTTAAGCCTCTTATCTGCTAAGCAGTTGTAGCCAATGAAACAAACAAGACAAACTGATCTAAGAAAATCACACATATTGTAGAAGGTGAAAGTAAAACCAGAAACAGGTGATCCTCATGAAATCAATCAACAGGTTGGCCTTTCTGATCACCTGAGTGCTCACAGCTGTGACTACAGACACCTCCCCCACATGCACACCTATAGACACACACACCTCCACTCCCACTACACAGTGGCATTTCCTAGCAGGCAAGTGATTGCCCTGGGGTGTCTGCAGAGAATACTTTGCCCAAGGCCAGGCTGAAATTCCAGGTCGATCCCACCAGAATGCAACCTATAATTCCACTGAGCTTAACATGGGACGTTTCTGGGGGAAATGGAACTCAGGCAAGTGTGCTGTTGGAAGCACTCAGGGTAAGGAGCAGTGCAACAAGCTGTCATTCATCAAGCAAGCACCTGCAGTTTACCAGGAACTGGCCTCAGCACACACATCCTCCCCAATCCTTCCACAAGCCTCATGATGAATTATTAGCCCCATGAAAAACAAACTCAGAGAAATTCAGTAACTTGTTCAAGGCTGCCCGGCTAGTCAATGATGAGGGGGTGCTTTAATGGGTCTGTGGAGTCCCTCACCTACCTCTGGGCCTCCTGGCAAGACAGCATGTGTAATCTCATGGGTGATGATCAGGGAGGCTCTCCAAGAGCTAAGAGTCTGTTGACAAGAAACACTATACATATCCCTTATCTGTCCATGCTATGGCATAAAATGAACCTCGTGAGGGTCACTCATGGCTGAGCACAGCAACTTGTACTTACAATCCACAATCTCAGGGCTAAAGAGTTGTGAACACAGGAGTCCCCGGACCTTACTGGTCAGCTCTTCAAGCTCAATCAGTGACATCCAGGTTCAGGGAGACCCTGTCTCAAAAATATAAAGTGGAGAGCAGCAACTGAGGGAGACATCTGATATCAACCTCTGACCTCCACAAGCATCTCTCTCTCTCTCTCTCTCTCTTTCTCTCTCTCTCTCTCTCTCTCAGTGTATTGGTTTGGATTTTGTCTTAAACTCTAAGAATTTAGAGGGCATATTGTTAAATCACTGAAGCGCATGAATTATTCCACACTGGAGACTCCCATCTTCTAACCTATGCTGTACCTGAAAACCATAGTTTGGGGCTGTCAGTTGTTTGCTTAGCTGTTTAAATCTTCTCTCCATTGATCCTGCTTTGGAGAGGCCAATTTTACATCTACATTCCAGTTTTAGACAGAAAACCAAATCAGGAGTATTGGTTTTGGTTTTTGCTCTTCGGAGTTTGATTTTCAAACACATACCCAGCTTCTTTCTATGCATTCTGAGGTTAACTTGGAGTAAAACGAAAAGGTTTCTGATCACCTCCATATGGTCAAAACTGTGACTACTTCTAGAGCCAGGCTTTACTGTGAAGCACCCCAAAATTCAGGACCATTGTAACTCAGGCCACTTCTGTCTCCCTCACTTCTGTACTAGCCTGTCCCACTCCACAACACAGCTGACCTTTCTCCAATCAAAAGTACATCATCCTATGAACATGCTTCTGCTGCTAGTTTCTCCTTTGTAAACCCTAAAGCCCAGGCTGCGTGTGTCCCCCCTCTCTGCTAGTCTTCAGTGACAGAAGCCAGGTTAGAGACAGTGCAGGCTGTGGAAGCCAGGCTTCCAGCCCATGTCTCCAATTGCCTGCTTAGCACCCTTATCTTAAAGGTAGTCAGAGGGAAACCTAGAAGCTTCCCTTTTTTCCTAAATAATTTATCAGAGAGAAAGGGGGGGGGCACATGCCCCACGGTACACATGCAGAAGTCAGAAGACAACTTTCCAAAGTCAGTCCTCCTTCTACATGGGATCTCTAGGAATTGAACTCAGGTCACCAGGTTTGCACACAGACGCCTTTATCCGCTGAGCCATCTTTTAGTTTGTCTCCACTGAGCCCAAGCCGCAGTGTCATGTCTCTCCCAGGAGGCTCCCACTTCTCCAGATTCTGACTGACGGCCACTCTATTAGGCTCCTCCCTTCTTATGCCACAGACACTTCAAGGTCAAGTGGCTCCATCAAACCTAGGAGCCCACCTAGGCTCTTACTAATCCTGCTCCTCTGTCTAGGAAACTCCCAGACAGGCCTGCCTCAGACCCCACAGACACCCCATAACCCTAGATCATTTGGCCAGTTTACTCAGAAACATACCGTTTGCTGTCTAAATCATTTCCCCTACTCCTAAGCGTTGTCTTTGATTTCAGAAGAAAAGTCCATCTTGGTAGCAACACCTTCAGAACCACAAAGCAGATAGATGGTGTCCCATTAGTCCCTTGTGCCACACTCCCCGGGGGGGGGGGGACTTAGATAGAGATACTGTGTATATCAGAACATGGTAACATGTTAGTCAGAAGCCTGACATCCTGTTCAAACCCATTCTGCCCGATGTCCCTATCCTAAGCTACTAGACTCATTGTTTCTCTTAGCAGAGGGGGGAGGATTAAGACAGTCTTTCTGTGTTTCTAACTTGGCTGTCCTCCTGCCTCAGCCTCATGAGTGCTGAGATTATAGATGTGTACTGCTGCGTCCCAAGTGAGCTTCATTGATTCTCACCTGCATAACACCTTCTCTCCATCCCAGTCAGAGTAGTCTCTCAGGAATCCAAATGGGACTGTGAAGATTCCAGATTAACCCCTGAGGGACAAAAGACTGTGAAGATAAGGTTTTCCCCTCACCTGGGATGGCCTTGGCCACCAATCCAGCCCTGTCTGTGGATCCAGCCTTATCTAGGGCCCTCCCAGCCGGCCCCATACTCCAGCCTGTCAAACACCTTGTCCTTTGTTACTATGACATGCCAAACTCCCGCAGCCTCTCCACCTTTGCACCTGCTGTTCCCTCCTCAGAGAAAGGCCTTTCTTCTTTATCCTTCTAGAAAATTCCTCTCTACCCTTCAGGGATCAGCCCAGATCCATTCCTTCATGAACCCTCTTTCAACCTCCAATTTTCACCTATTAGGCCACTCCCCCCATGGGACCTCACAGACCAGGTGGTATAAAAGACACGTTTACTTCCCATCAATCTGGAAGCTGTAAGTCTGAGACCAGTGCGCTAGGATGGTGGGGTTCTCATGGGGCTCTCTTCCTAGCTTCTCAACTTCTGTGGGATTGTGTGGCCTTTTTCCTTTTGGCAGGCCATCAGCCATACCCGACTATCAACTGAGCCTTAGGATTTCACTTATCCTTAACTCTCTCATAAGGCCACATCTTTAATACCATGCCATTTGGAACTTGGGACTTCCGCTTATGAATTTTGGAGAAACAAGTTCAGTCCATAAAACCTAAGACAAAGTTGATGGCTGCATCTCACACAAACTGGCCTAAACCGGTGTCTCCATTGTAACACAGACTCCCTCAATCTTCACTTATGTCTCTAATATGCCAGATGATTTCATGGATGGTCAGTGCCCTCCCCATGAGGAGACTCTTTCCTGTCAGCAAACCCTGGATCTGACCTGTCTCCTTACCTGGTTGTGGGAAGGCAGGAACACACTACAGAGCACAACACCTCACCACAGGGCAAATAAATGCTGGTTCAATTGTACAGAACTTTCAGCCCTCCGGGTGGGAGCCCAGCCCCCTGACTCATCCAGCACACTCATGGAATCTTTCTTTATTGAAGGCTGTACTCCCCTGCTCCGGTTTCCTCCAGTCCCAGGTTGAGGTGAGGACAACTGTGGATGAGCCCTGTGTTAGCTTCTGCTTGCTCTCTATGGGCTAGAGCACTGCACTTTCTCCCAGCGTTCCGCCCCCCCACCCCTCGATGGAGGGGAGGGTATTTTTAGTTTAGCAGGAACACTGAAAATCCCAATTGGTGTTTAGGGTTTCCCTCCAGACCAGAGCTCCACAGGTGCATGATGTATTCATGGGTCCCCCACCCATCCTAGAGTGAGCTGCTCAGATCACACCGGCTTATTTATTTATTTAGTGTATCTGCTTTTAAATCTTACTCCAAAAACAGCAAGCTAAAAATATTTTGTGTACGAGCTCTGGACTGAAAATGAAGCAGTTGGGCCATTAATCACAGAGAATATGTTGAATAGGAACTTGATTAAAGCCCAGGCTATGTCCGCCAGGCGAAGTTAGTCCTTTATCTGTGTGACCACAGTAGAAGCTCCTGCTTCCCCCAACTGATTTTTTTAGCTGGACCTCCTCCATCGCTCTTGGGCGGGTCGCACAGCCAGACCTAAAAGGATCATAGTTGGGGAGGGGGTGGTGTTTTGACCTGTATACTAGGGCGTCTCCTACAGGCACACCTCCAGCCAGCACCCAGAGCAAGTTGGGGGTGTGAGGACTGGAGGCTTCTGCTGAAGAAGCCGCGAAGGGCTGGGTGGGATGCAAGCAAGAGAGGTTTGCGTTCTCACCAACCCCTCGTCTACTCCCCACTTTTCGCCGCCGGCGAGATCCCGGAGGAGAACGCGCGGGATGCCACGTGGCTGGGTGCCTGCGCCGCCGACAAACTCCTACCCGCAGCTGTGAAGCGAGCATGTAGGCGGGCGGGGTGCCCATGATCCCAGCGGATGTTCCGACTCCGGGACTCTACGTTCCTCCACACCCGACTCCCGCGACTGTTGTCCACCTGACTGTCAGTAGGGAAAGAAAACTGTGGCTTCAGGCCTCTGACTGAGCGCCCCACCACGGGATCACTGTCCGGAGTCAAGTTCGCCTCTTCTGGCTACGGCACCCTCTCCCTCCTCTACCCACTCCTACCCACCCTCTCTCAGCCCCGCTCTCTGCGCTGGCCCTGGTGTCCAGCTCGGATCGTCTGGGGGGAGCCACCCCCCACTCCCCAGTCCCGAAGAAAAAAACTGGAGGCTCCGCGCGGGGTAGCAGCGCCCCTTGGAGCACCTAGCCATCCTCCCGCCCCGGCCTGGAGTCATAATTAAAAAGTTTTCCAACCAGGGCAGATCGACCGGCCAGGTCCTCCAGGCTCCCTGCCGGGTCCTAGCGCCCCACGGTAACGAGCCCGTTGGGACCTTAAGTCCTAGGAGACGCTGAACGAGGGAGAGGTGTTTTGCCTGGAATCAGCGGGGTCGTCGGTAGATCAGATGTAAAGACTCAGTCTCTCCGCGCTCTGGACCCCTGCACTCCGCGGCTCTCACTAGGCTGTGTCCAAAGTAGTCCCCACTCTCCCAGCCGACAACCTCGTACCTCTGCTATGCACCGCAGCCTCCCAAAAGAAGCCCGGGCCGGGCACAGTCCTAGTTCTAGCTTTTAAAGCAAGTCTGCACCGTAGCAGTTCGACACCAAGACTTGCCCTCCACCAACCCCCTCCCTGTGCGGCCTCTAGATGCTCCCGAGCTCCCTGGACTAGGCTGGAAGTGGGTGCCTCGGGAAGGCTTAAAAGGAGGGGCGCCCAGTCACCCACCACGTGTGCGTGGGGGCAAGAGCGCCGCCGGGGGTGGGGCCGCACGGCAGCCACGGCAAGCTCTCGGCACCGAAGGCAGTGGGTGTTGTGCCACGGCCTCTCCACTAGCGCCGCGCTCCCGCCCCGCCCGCCGCCCTTTGAGAGGCGGGCTCTAAGACCCAGCGGCACCATTCTGCCCCAGCCGGTGGTCAGAGACCCTCTTGGACACCAGGGGGCGACGCCTTGACCCGGTATAAAAGCAGGGCCCGCGCGGGCCTGGCCATTCGCGACCCGGAGCTGTGCGGGCGCGAGCGACTTCGGGCTCCGGGTGGGCGGCGGCGGCGGCGGCGGCGGCGCCCCGCGCAGGCTGGAGGCCGCCGAGGCTCGCCATGCCGGGAGAACTCTAGCTCCCTCATGGAGTCAGCCGACTTCTACGAGGCGGAGCCGCGGCCCCCGATGAGCAGCCACCTCCAGAGCCCCCCGCACGCGCCCAGCAGCGCCGCCTTCGGCTTTCCCCGGGGCGCGGGCCCCGCGCTGCCCCCAGCCCCACCTGCCGCCCCGGAGCCTCTGGGCGGCATCTGCGAGCACGAGACGTCCATCGACATCAGCGCCTACATCGACCCGGCCGCCTTCAACGACGAGTTCCTGGCCGACCTGTTCCAGCACAGCCGGCAGCAGGAGAAGGCCAAGGCGGCGGCGGCCCCCGCGGGCGGCGGCGGCGTCGACTTTGACTACTCGGGTGCCCCGGTGGGTCCCGGCGGCGCGATCATGTCTGCGGGCGCGCACGGCCCCCCTCCCGGCTACGGCTGCACAGCGGCCGGCTACCTGGACGGCAGGCTGGAGCCCCTGTACGAGCGCGTCGGGGCTCCGGCGCTGCGGCCGCTGGTGATCAAGCAGGAGCCGGGCGAAGAGGACGAGGCTAAGCAGCTGGCGCTGGCCGGCCTCTTCCCCTACCAGCCGCCGCCGCCGCCGCCGCCGCCACACCCGCACGCGTCTCCCGCGCACCTGGGCGCCCCGCACCTGCAGTTCCAGATCGCTCACTGCGGCCAGACCACCATGCACCTGCAGCCTGGCCACCCCACGCCGCCGCCCACGCCCGTGCCCAGCCCGCATCCAGCGCCCGCGCTCGGGGCCGCCGGCCTGCCGGGTCCGGGTGGCGCGCTCAAGGGGCTGGCTGCCACGCACCCCGACCTCCGCGCGGGCGGCGGCGGCGGCGCGGGCAAGGCCAAGAAGTCGGTGGACAAGAACAGCAACGAGTACCGGGTGCGGCGAGAACGCAACAACATCGCGGTGCGCAAGAGCCGTGACAAGGCTAAGCAGCGCAACGTGGAGACGCAGCAGAAGGTGCTGGAGCTCACCAGTGACAATGACCGCCTGCGCAAGCGGGTGGAACAGCTGAGCCGCGAACTGGACACGCTGCGGGGCATCTTCCGCCAGCTGCCGGAGAGTTCCTTGGTCAAAGCCATGGGCAACTGCGCGTGAGGCGCGCGGCTGCGGGACCACCCTGGACCGGCCTCTGGCCTGGGCCCGGGAGAGTGGTTTCGGGTCGCTGGATCTCCAGGCTGCCCGGGTACTAACAAGGACTAGGAGATTCCCGGTGTCGCCTGAAAGCCTGGCCTACTCCGCGCGCCCCCTCCCTTCCTCTGAGCCGGACTCGGTGCGTCTAAGTGGTTTTTCTTGGAGATGGGAGACTTTTGCGCGGGAGGGGCCGAGCTGAGAGCCCCGACAGTTCTAGTATTAAGGAATAACCTTGTGCCTTGGAAATGCAAACTCGCTCCGATTCCTACCGAGTAGGGGGAGCAAATATGTGCCTTGATATTGTATGTGATGGATTCCTGCCTCTTCTGAGGCTGCAACAGGCCCGGGTGAGAAAAGGAAGGGTGCAGGTCCATGGCAGCGGGGGAGGCGGTTGGAAGAGGATTCAGGAAGCTGGAATCTGGACAACCCAACCTCAACTGCCCCTCAGTGCCGGTCCTTAGAAGGGAGGGACTTAAGTAGGGGATTTGAACACAAAGGTGTTTCAGGTTCTATATGGAGGTGGAGGTCCCTCCATTTTCCCACCTTACTTACAACAGACTAGCTTTCCTAGGTGAACAGGAGTTAGGGGTCACTACTCCCAGTTGGAACAGAAAGCTAGATCGTAAGTTAGCCATGTGGTCAAGGTGGTGGTGGACTGGTAGACAAGAAGAGCCTAGAAATCTGGTCTTGGGGTGTGGTGGGGGGATGTTGAAGGGACTCTGGGGCCATCAGCCTTGTCTGTACTGTATGCCACCAGCATCGCTGAAGGAACATGAAACACAATCAATCCACCCCAGAGGGACAGGAGTTATGACAAGCTTCCCAAATATTTTGCTTTATCAGCCGATATCAACACTTGTATCTGGCCTCTGTGTCCCAGCGGTGCCTTGTGCAATGTCAGTGTGCTAACCCACCATTTTATTTGGTCTTTGTTTTGTTTTGGTTTTGCTCCAATACTTGCCAAAATGAGACTCTTCCTTATCGGCTGAGGGAGGGAAACATCTCAGCTCGCTTTCCTTTTTGGTTTTGGGATTTTTTTTTTTTTTCCTGTTGCTCCCAGGGGACCAACAAGGTGAAGTGGGCTTTCCTTTTCCCTCCAGCTCTCCCTGGCCTTCCTCTCATGGAGCATAGTCTCACTCAGCTCCCAACAGCTGAGTCTGAACAGGCTTCCGGGGTGCCTAGGGGTCCTGGCTCAGGGTCTGGAAGGAAGACCATCTCCAGCCAATATGTCCACACCCCTGGGGCTGGGAGCAGGGAAGAACTCTGTCCTCTTCTTTGTGGGAGGGAGAACACAGAGTTTCATGCTAGATGTTGTATGTATGATATCTATAATATAAACATATCAAAGTCAACTTTGGTGTCTTTTTAAAACCAGAAAGAAGCTACTTCCAAGGTTTGTTGGGGACTGGGTTCCACTCGAGAATAATCAGTGTTTTCTGTGGCTGAGCCTTGGTGGTATGGTGGCTTACCTCTCTGAACCAAGCCATGTAGCAGAGACTGCTCAGAACTGGAAGACAGAATGTGCCCCAAGGGCCCAGAGAGGACTTAGAGAGGAGTTGCCTCTCCTGTCTTAGAAGAGGGACCCGCAGATAAGTCCTCCGCCCACTGGGCAGCTCAGGGGGCCCTTTATCCACACTTCCAGATCACTTACAACTCCAGTTCCTGAACATCGAGGTTCCCCTCCACCCCCACTGCTGTCCCAGTCTTCTTGGTGGGACTCTAGGCAAACAGGACCCTTCATTCCCCCCCTGCTTTTCTGACTCCTAGAGATGCTCAGTGGGGCGGTCTACAGTTTGAGCTCCATTACACACCTGCCTTACTTCAGCCTACCTAGGAGCAGGGGACACAGCCAGCACATCGCCCGTCTCTCTTGCATCCCTAACATCCTGGTGCAAACAGGAGGTTGACATCTAAGGACCATTGCCACTCCACCACCACAGTTGCCCCATAAGGACAGGCACCCCCTTAAAGAAGCAGTGACCCAGCAGGAGAAGATAGGCCTACTGCATGATTACTGAGAAGCTTATAGTATATGCCAATAAAAAGTTATGCCCTTTTCATTCCGAAGGCTTTATTTTGACCTGCCTATGTGGTTAACTTGCCCCTCAACCCTTAAACCTCCACCACCTTCTCCATCGTAGACCTCACCACCTCACCCACAGTTGCCCTTGGCAGAGGAAGGCCACGAGCCCAGTGAGGAGGCGGCGGCAACCAGCCTGGGAACCAAGGAGGCCGAGCCCCGCTGTCTGCCTAGAGGCTGGGGCAGGCCATGGCTTGCAGGCCCCAGCAAACCCTCTCCGAGTTCAGTACGAATTCCAGTTTTTCTTGTTTGCAGGGGCTGATCCTTGACTTCCCCCATTGCCCCCAAGAACAGGTCCTAGACTGAACTGGGGGAAGATTACCCTCCTACTCACTCCTCCCCCTCCCCACTGTGGGATCCTCTCTCCAAGGGATCACGGAAAGGCAACCCTGCTGCATTCCCACTTTGTTTCCCAAATAGGTTGTTTAAAGGACCAGACAGATCCCATCCCATCCTGGCCGGCGAAAGGGACAGGTAGGTTGGAGCCTCCAGTGTGGTCTTATAGACAGTGCTAGGATTAAGGGGCAATGCGGGGTGACGCTATCCAGTGCGTGATCTGGACCCAGCCTGAGGTGATCTTCCAGGGACAGCTGCCCTTTGCTACCCACTGCTTCCTACAGGGTTCTCTTTGGTTCTCTTCCTGACTTCAGCCTTCATGAAGAACTGAATGTAACCCCAAGCATTCATTGGATGCCTACTGTATGCCCAGGCTCGTGCCAAAGAACGAAATAGCTGTTATACTTGGGGAGACCTGTGTCCAGAGACCTGTGGCCCCAAGTTATGATGATGACAAGGTGACAAGTTCAATAAGGGCTCTTCCGGATGCGGCTTTGACCCAATCAATGCCTAGTGATCAGACCCCACCTGGACCCAATCCCAAAGTACTTGGAAGCTTGTACTGGGCCTGGCCCTCCCTAGGACAGGCAGTGGTGACTACTTACTACTTTCTCTTTGGGTCACTCTTGAGCCCTGTGTACCCTGAAAAGAGCCAGACCTTCAGGAAAGAAACAAGGATAGGAAGAGAGAGAGAGAGAGAGAAAGCAGGCGGTTCCTTTGCACCAGATAGCTGAGTGCTGCTGTCACGGATGTCACCCTTATCTTTTGGATCTCCTGGGAATCTGTGAACACAGGGTTTGGCCCTGACACCTGCCGTGAGCCACTGGGAAGGGCGAGGAGTGTCTGCCCCTCCCAGGGCTCCCGCCCCCTCCTTCCCAGGCAGAACCTGCCAGGTCTTCAAGAGCTGCTGATTTCACAAGAGGGGAGGGGGCTCTTCACCATGAAGGTCAAGGGGGAGCAGAAACCCCGACTTTACATAGCCAAGAGGCCTCTCCCTCCAGGGCACCCACAAGCCTTCTGCAGGCATGAAGCATCATCCTTCTCTTCCCTCCCCTCCCTCCCCTCCTCTTTCTTCTCCTCTCCCCTCTCCTTGTCTTCTCTTCCCTCCTCTCCCCCTTCCTTTCCCTTCCCTTCCCTTCTCTTTCCTTATCTTCTCTTCCCTTCCTTTTCACTCTCCTTATCTTCCCTCTCCTTCCCTCCCCTTCTTTCCCTTCCCCTCCCCTGCTCCTTTCCTTCCCTTCATTTTCTTTTTTCTTTGCTTCCCTTCTCTCCCCTCCTGTTCCTTCTCTTTCCCCCTTTCCCTTTCTCTTTTCTGCCCTCTCCTTTCCTCTCCTCCCTAACGCTAACCCATCAGCACTTTTTGAAAGTGCGAGGGCCTCACACTGCTCCTTTTCTCTCAAACTCTCCTCCTCCCTCATCTCCTCACCGCCCCCTCCCTGCAGACAGAGCATTTAAGGAAAGCTGCAAGCTAAGAAAGATACCAATTCACTATCAAAGCATCCCAGCTCCATCCCAGAACAATTAAACAACCAGATGGAATCTCTGGGAAAACGCATTAATAACGTGAACAATCTGTCAGGTCGGCAAGAGCCCAGGAGCCTCCAGCAGGGGTGGGGTTTGTGAGGAGAGGAAGGCTGGGGTGCCCGGGTGTGAGCTCACAGCCACATTTTGCCTATGTGGTGGTCGGCCAGGGACAGGGCCATCCCATGGGTAGTGCTGGATCCGGCCACGGCTGCGCTGTCCCCTCCAGCCTTTGCGAGGTCCACTGTGCATCCTGAGTCCTGGTGGCTACAGACAGAGCCAGACAAATGTGGAACCCATTACTCAGCCAGCCACAGCCAGTTCTGGCACTCAAAGCCCTGCTTCTCTTCACTTTTGTTTTTATTTATTATTTTTCTAGCTTTCTGGCCCCACCCACTAGGAGCAGGCCTCCCTGGGTGTATGGCTTCCAAGACGCCTTTTCTCTTCCTGTGCTGTGCCCACATCCACGCCTTGTGTGGACAGTAGTGGGAAACAGCCTGAGCACGGGGCCCACGTTGCCTGGATGCCTGGAGGGCTGGAGACGTGAACTATATGATCCCTGCTGGTCTAGGCAGAGACAAGAAGCCAGTCTCCTCTGTAGGCCCCTTCTTCAGACCATGGTTTGAAGGCCTAGTTGAGCAGACTAAAAGATGGAACTTTTCTCTTCCCTTCACTTCCTTTCTCTTCTATTCTCTCCCCTCCATTACCCTCCTCTCTCCCTCCTCTTATTCCTTCCTTCCTTCCTTCTTTCTTTCCTTCCTTCTTTTCTTCCTTCCTTTTCCTTTTGCAATTCTTGAGGTTAAACCTTGGTAATCATACATGCTACACGTGAGCTATACCACTGAGTTATAGCCAAGCCTATTATTATTATTATTATTTTATTATGAGATAGCATCTCCCTATCTAGCTCAGAATGGCCCCAAATTTGTAATCCTCCTGGATTAGCCTCTAACCAGAATCATTGATAGGCTTTACCTTACCTGAAAAAGATGGAGTGTTTTCTTATTAACCATTAAATTAGGTTGGAAATTTACTTGTTTAAGAAGTATTGTTTGGGGATAAGAAATGACTTACTGGGAAAAAGTGTTTGCTGTGCAAACATGAGGACCTGAGTTCAAATCCCCAAAACTCACATGAAAGATGGACACACAGTGTAAGCGTCTATAGTCTTAGCACCCCTATAGGGAGTTGGGAGGCAGACACAGCGCAATCTCCGGAAGCTAGCCTGGCCTACATAACAGAAAAGAAACAAAGAGCAAGGACTGACACCAGAAGTTGTTCTCTGACCTTCACACATGCATCATGGCACGTGCTCGCCCACATTCACTTACATGAATACACACATGCACATGAAGTATCCATATACATGCATGCACACTTACATACAAGCAAAAAATGAAAACAAAAACATTAAAACTGAAGGGCAAAAATTTGGGCAAGGCAACCTATCCAGTCCTGGATGGATCTCAGTGGCTTTATGGCATTAGCTTATCACCAGAATCATAGTAGAGCCAGGGTCTTGGTTTACGAGGACCCTGGACAGAGATATAGGGTTTCTAAAAAAAAAGAATGGCTCAGGGATTAAGACTCTGCCTTGCAAGCAGAAGGGCCTGAGTTTAAATCCCAGGTCCTACATAAAAACACCAGGCAGATATGATGTTGACCTGCACTTCTGGTCCTGGTGGGTGAGTGAAGCAAGAAGATAGAAGTAATCCAAGATGATTTCCGAAGTCACCCTTGATCCTCCACAGGGACACACTGTGCCCTCTGATACACACACACACACACACACACACACACACACACACACACACTCACACACACTCACACACACTCACACACACACAAATGAATGAACGAATAAATGAATGAAGTTGCTAAGAAAGGACGTGGAAGAAGACAGCCAGCAACCCCAAAGCTGCCAATGCTGCCAAGTGGTGTAGGGGCAGCTAGAATCTGCACTTCTGATTTCAAAGATATCTTAGGCTTTCATGTTTTCCATCCTATCCCTATTTTAGGATGATTAGAAAGTCCTTTATGGAGGATTAATGGCTTCAGGATGGGGACACTAAGTGACCCAGTGTGATAGCTTAGTTCCAAAACATGTCTCCCAGTCTCCCAGACGGGGCTGAAGAGATCTATCACAGCTTGTCCCAAGCTTTCTTGGATCAGAAACTATTTCTTTTATTGGCAAGTGGCAAGCCCGACCTTTTACCTGAAATAAAGCTTCTCCTCTTCCCTAAGGAATCTCTGTCCCTTTCCAAGGAAGCCTCAGAGAGACCCACACCCCTCCCTGCCTCTCCTGAAGCCAATCAGAGCACCCTTCCGGTTCCCCCTACCCCCAGGAACTCAGTGCCCATTTGATGAGGAAAGGCAGCTGATTTATGGTGGCTTTTCCCGCGCACATGTTGGGCAATGGTCACTTCAGCCCCTGCCCAGACAACAGGTGGCGAGTGGGCATCAGGAATGGGGTGCCTTCTTACTGGGAATTACCGTGACCTTCAGCATCAGGTTAGGACCCGTCAGAAGTAGCCTCCTTGAGTGATTTACAATTTGCAAACATGTTTTATTTGATTCCTGAGTTTTGCTAGAGCAATTACAGTGACTAAGCATGACAAATCACTCTCTGCACAGTGTCTGCTCACTCTTAGGAAATGTGTTTGCTTCACTATTTTGCCTGGTGCGGCAACATTTTAAAAATAGACTCATTCACTGTACTTGAAGGCAATTTGTTCCAAATTTTCCCACTAATTTGATTTTAATCTGATATTTAAAATTCGTGTGACCACATTCCCACTGATTTATAGCGAATAAGCCCTACCTGGCGGCAGTATAATTGGCCTTCTCCCAGGAGGCCACAGGACAAAGCATTTATCCAGGAACAATTTGAAGGTACTTGTGCCTCTAATGCTTTAAATATAGTCTCATGCAGCTTTGCTAGCTCCACTTCCCTGGGGGCAGGACAGTAAGTATTAAGCTCTTCCCTGCTCCTATGAGGAGAGCCCTGGTACTTAATAGGTCTTCTGTGGTGTTCCCAACAGACAATCCAGTCCAGAGAGCCAGACTCAGTGCACACTTGCTATGTGTTCATTTGGGAACATTCATGAATGGAAGCAGTTTGTTCCTGGGTGACTAGTAGAAGCTTCCCATTCCTCCTATCCCATGGTGGGACTGGCCCGTGGAGCTGGAGCATGCAGTCCTGGCATCAAACTGCATCCTGGCATTGCCTCTTGCTGACTGGGTGGCCCTCGCCAGGCCTCTTGGTTTCTCTGTGGTTCAGTTTCCTTTTATGCAAATTGTATGCAAAACGAGTACCATGTGGTCCAGGAGTTGTGAAAGGTAAACAGGACAAGCTTGTGAGACACTTGGCCCAAGTGAGCCATCCCCATGTGGGCGGGGCGGGGCACACCTCGGTCCTTGACCGGGGAAGAACATAGTCTTCTTCATAATTTGGGGCTAAAATCCTACCCCCAGATACCCAAGCAATAATAGTCAACATTTTAGATGTGTGTGTGTGTGTGTGTGTGTGTGTATGTGTGTGTGTGCAGTGTTCTATCTGTAATGTTCCATACGTGATGTCCTATGTGTAATTTTTATATATATATTTATATATGTAAATATTTCTATGACCTTGAAGCTTGGCAGTTGAGCTTGGCAGTCAAAGAATAGGCAGGACTGTCCACTGCTCCTGCTGAAGTCCAAGCATCTTTGCATAAGTACAGTGTCTAGGCGGTGACTTCTGGTAAATAAAGGCAAATACTCCTGCTAAGGTGACAGCCCCTCCCCCAATGCTCTTAGAGCCCAGGCGCTATGGGATACTATTGGACTTATTTATTTAATTATTTATTTATTTATTTAGAGACAGGGTTTCACTGTCCTCAAACCTGTGATCTTCCTGCCTCCGCCTCCTGAGTGATGGGATGACAGGCACGCACTAGAGACTCCACGAACTTCTTTCTATTTAGAAAGAAGGGGAGCAGAGGAGGGGGATTTGGCTTCCCCTTGCTGCCGGGAGGGGTGCAGGGTTGAAAGACCACCTCATGTCCTACCTCCTCAGTTTCACACTGGGTCCTCCTGACCTGGCTTGGATCCAGGAAGCGAGGATGGAGCATGTCTTCTGCCCTGGGGTAGAGCTGATCAAGCCAGGCCTCAGACAACACGAGAAGCTCTTCGGGACCAAGGGACTGAGCACAGAGGCAGGCTGGAGGTGACCCTGAGCAAACCTCCCTAGAGCTGGGGCTATTGACAAGAAAGAGCTCTGGAAAGCTACCCTTCCCTTTTCCCCTTCACTGCCAGGAATGCCACCAGGAGGGTAATTCCGGTTAATGAGCAAACTCCTCAGGAAAGGTAGGAAGGTAGCTCTCGGCCCCAGTGTCAAGCACAGGAAGCGTTTGGAATCCACTTACCCAGCCAGGGGACGGCAGCAGGTTTTGAGTGGGACGAGACCTTACATCACCAACTTCTCCACACCCAGGTCAGCTGGACTCAGCACAGGAAGCAGAATGGAGAGAGAGAGAGAGAGAGAAGGCCCCAGGTGTAGGCGAGTCCAGGGAGGACCAGGGAGAGTGGCATTGTGTGGGTGTTGACGCGGGGGCAGACATATGCCACAGGTAGACACACATGGACTGATTCTGAGGCTTTGGTAGGAGAAGTTTCCATGCCTGGGAATGGGAGAGGGGGAGTCCTCGCAGGAATGATACCCGAGTCCACCGAGGCTGTTTCCTCTGCTTGAGGCGCGATCTCCTGTGAGAGAGGCAGGTGAGTCACGGGCCAGGCTGCTGTGCTGAGGGGAGGTGAGGACGGATGGCTCTGAGCCCGAAATGTGTCAGCGGCCAGATAGCATCTTGAGGGACGCGATGTTTATGTAATTATGTGGGGCAGTTCTGTTCAGGTGTGTGGGAGCCACTCTAGGCAGGCAAACCACCCGCTCTGAGCCCTCTACCTTCCTTGGCTGTGCTCAACAAAAAGCCAAGCATCCCCCCAAGCTGACCCAGACAGGGGGCCATGGTCATGGAGCCACCAGGACCGGTAATAAGAACAGGACTGACTCTGACCAACCAACACAAACAGGAATGGCTCCTATTCAGCAGATGGCTGGGCCTTTGTCACCCCCAAATCCACCCAATGGAGAGAGGCACTCGCGTTTTTCTATCATTTACACGATTGACTTCACCCCACACCCCCTCTCGCCCAACTTCGATGTCCATTCCTCAACTTCATTTACTTTAATTTTTACAAATTAAGTCAATGGCAAGTTGTTCAGAACATTTTAGAACATTTCAAAGTTGGGACAGCATCTCTGAGTCATTGTGGGGATGGGTTCAGGGGTCCAAATGAGAGCTACATCGCCAGTCGCCATGGACCACTGTTTCCTGAGAGACCAACCCTTAGGACTGGTTGTGGCGGCATCCATGAGATTCCACTTGGGGTGCTGCTCCCAGAACCCAGAACACGAGGGCTGGGCCTGCATTCCCACCCACTGGGTGAGTGAGACCATGTGTGCTCTGGCCTCCACACGCACCTGCTGGGTGACCAGCCACAGGTTCGGCAGCCTCTCTGTTCGAGCATGTCTGAGAGGTGTGCCGGGATTCCCAGAGGCAAGATGATGAATGGTGTCCCTCTAAAACACAACAACCACAAGAACCTGATCCCAGGACGAGTCACAGTGAGGAGAACAAGGACCAGGCCACCTGGCCACTGAAAGGGGAGAATGAGTCAGAAACAAACAAACCGCCTGCCAGGCAGAGCGCATTCACCCCTCCAAGAGAGTGAAGGGCTTGCAGGACGCAAGTTGGGTAATTCCCTGCTTTGCCTCTGGAGCCTGGAGCCTGGGTCTTTGCCAGCCAGGTCCTAGGTGATGCAGATGGGCTGGATAACGAAGGACGCTGCTGCCTCTTGGCCCGTATCGGGACTGAGGTTGGAGGACCCTCACATGGTGCTGGCATCCATCAGACCTAGAGCTACGGAAAAGGAGCATTTTGGTATCACTTCTTCCTCCAGATAACACCCTCCCCCTCCAGCTAGGAACAGGCCAATCTGAGTTTCTACCCAGCGCTCCTAACACCCCCGGAACACAGCAGCCTGGACAGAACAGGGAAACTGAGGAACAACAACAGAAGGGGCAGTATCTAGGACAAGAGTGTCCTAGTGCTGGGCGGGAGCTGTGGTTTCCTGGCTCACCCCCAGACCACTGGACTTGGTCCCTGTGGCGGTCGCCAGTGCGTGGCCCCATGGCGCGTGGAAGGGAAGAAGGACCGAGAAGAGCCACTGATGTCAGGCTGCTCGCACTGTTCCAAAGAAGGCAAGAGGGAGTTGCTGTTCTGCTCTTGATCTTGGTCAGGTGTATCCTCTGCTGCTTTCTCCTCCGTGTGGATAAACATGGTGGTCCTTGGCCATGAGCAGACTGTATTTGGATCTCCCGCTAGATTTTTTTTTTTAATTGTTGGTCTGTTGTTTGTTTGTTTGTTTGTTTATTCATTTGTTTTTGGGGGGAGGAGCTCATGTGAAACATGAAGCTGAAAAAAATCATTCCTGAAGCACAACCAACCAGAGCTTTCTCCCAAACATTCGTGCGTCCGTTCTAGAAAATTCTTCCCTGTGATCCTCAGAACATCATCCATGCTACATGCCCTGTCTCCTGCCTTGAACCGACAACATTAAGTATGTGCTAGGTCCTTTCTTCCTCTTTGTCTCTGTTCCTCTCTTCTACAGTTTCTTTTTGCTGTATGTGCTGCATCTGTCATCTTTCTTCCCACCTCTTGTTTGCTGCTCTTCAACCTGTCTGTTGAGTTCTTGGTTTGGGCTCTCACAGTTCCTGCTTCTAGAGACCCTGATAAATTTATTTACAGGTCTACTATCTCACTATCTCCCTAAATTGACCACATTCGTCTAGAGTTGACAAGCCCCCTGCCTTAGCCTCCCATATGTTGGAGTTGTAAGCATGCACCCCAATGCCTGGCATGTTCTTTTGTATTTTTTATACGTTTCCACTCTAGCCATTATTTTTAAGCTTATCTTACTTCTCTAAACATTACATGCATAGTTTGTGGTCAACAATTTGAAGACTCTGAGGGTCTCTTTCTGGTTTGTGTCCAGTCTTTAGTTTTCAGGCAGCTTATTTTCTTGTGTGTCTGATAAAGTACTTTGACTATGTACTGGTCAATGTTCACTCATGAGAAAATGTTTCTGTTGAGGGGAGCACATCCATTTGTTTTAGTCAAACATATGGGAATATTGCTAGCCCAGGACCCACCTTGGTCAAACTCTAAAGCCCCTCAGCCCACCTAGGAACTGAAAAGGCAGATTATGAATCAGATGAGGACTGGTTTACTTCTGGTCCACCCTTACATTGAGGGTGTAGCCCTTCAAAGTTCTTGATCAGTGTGGGATAGTGTCTTCTTATATGCCCCACCTTCTGTGAGTCCTAAATCACTGTCTCTCATTCCCTGAGACTAAAACAATAAAATTCAAATTGTTCAGATCAGAAAATGACTCAAGAAGAGATGATAGTAGCCTCTCCTCTTGCTCACCTTCCAGGATCCATTTCCCCTTGGTTTTAGTTTGATGATTCCCTCCATTGCTTTTAATATAGTGTAAAAATTATCCCTGGTTAGCCATTTTCAGCAATCTCATCTGCCAGTATCAGGAACTTGAAGCGTCTTGTTTAATTCATTCAACAAGCATCTGTAGCGCACCGACTATATACCAGGCACTGTGTCTGGAGCTCCAGCAGTATGCCTGACCTATGGAATGGGCTCTTTGGAACTCACAGGTCTCTGTAGGCACAAAAAATAAACAGAGTTGCACAATTGATTAGTTAATGGCAGTTGTGACGCATATGGAAGGAAGGGAATCCAGGGGTGGAGAGAGTGCCTGCCTGGGAACCCTCCCTGCTTTGTGAAAGTCATCTTTTAGGGGTGTCATTTCAGTCTGAGATTTGAAGAAGCCAGGCTGTGTGAGCATGTGGGGGTTGGAGGGAGGGCATCCAAGGAGAGGGAACAGCACACATAGAGCTCAGATGTGGTCAGTGTGTGTGGCCACAGTGCAAGCTGGGGACAAGAGATGAGGCCAGAGGGTCGGCTGGGTTAGAGTCTCTCGTGCATACCACGCTCTCACTCGCCAGGGTTTGAGGTTGGCCAATAACCCCAGAGCAGCAGGAACCACAGAGAATATTGAGGTCAAGGTGGCTGGTGAAAATTACTCTGGAAGCATTACCTGTACAGTCCAGCACTTGATCAGGTGAGACTGGAAGTCTGGAGATTTGAGGCCAGCCTGGGCTACACAGATAAACCCTTTCTCAAAACATAAGTGAGAGCAAGACTTCTGAGGTATGGAGGGTGGATCTTGGTAGCAGAAAGGCATGAGTCAAGCTAGGGAGGAGGCTCTGTGCCACAGGGCGAGGGATTTAAGACTTACTTTGGGGACAGGATTAAAAGGGCTCCTGCTAGGACCAACTAATAAAACTGTCCCCCAATGCCTCACCCATCATGCCCACACTTCTCCATTGACTCCTAGATTCCCTTATCTCCCATTCTACTTCCTGTCCTGGCACATTGAGGACTTGGACCTCTCAGACTTTATGGCTTCTTGTTAAGTTTTATCACTGGAGGCGACAGCAGGGTATCAGATGAAGAGAGGCTGGGCTGCCTCTTTGATGCCCCAAGACTTCACTTGCATCCCCCACAAGAATAGGGCTCCTGTCCAGACCTTTCCTCTGTCCCCTATGGCTCTGGTTCACACTAGACCCCCAGTTCCTTTCCCTGTCCTTTTAGCCTGACAGGTGGTGACTATAGCTGTGATAGTGTTTCTAGGTATCTTCATTTCCTTCTCACACCTTTCTAATTGATCTCATTGCTAACATCTTTTTATTGAATGAGATGGGATGTTTGGTTTCTGTCAAGATCTTAAGAGATTCACGACCAGCACTCAGAGAGGTGGCTGTTGCTGTGATGATGGTGGTGATGATGATGATGATGATGACTGATAATGATGATACTTTTTGTAAAAAAAAAAAAAATGTCTGCTTGCCTTAAAGAAACCTAGTGCGGAAGTAGAGTGTACTAGTAGAGGACTTGCCTAGAATCCACCAGTGAGGAGCTGGGGGTAGTTCAGTGGGAAATCACTTGCCTAGAATCTACCAGCGAGGGGCAGGGGGCATGGCTCAGTGGTAGAGCACCTGCCTAGAATCACCAGTGAGGTAGAGTACTGCCTAGCATGTCCCAGGTTCCATCCCCCAAACAATCCAGGGATGCAATCTGTCTGGGCATCCTGGAGGGGGGCCAGTTCCCAAGGGCAGGTACACGGGTGGTGTCAGCCCACATGAAGGTCCTGCTGCTAGCCACAATCTGTAAACAAACATTCACGTGTGTGTGCACAGCAAGCCAGCGCCAGGTGACAAACACGGCTGTGACAGTTTCATGGAGCTGCAGTATCGGCGAAGACAGAGGCAATTAGCAAACTATAAATGTATCCAGTGTTGTCTTCTATCTGTCCGTGTGATTCCTGTCTGTTTGCTGGAAATTCCAGTCTGGCATCGAGTTGCGAGAGTGATTTATAATCTGCATTCCAATTCAGATCCCAAAGTCTTCTCTGAAGACAGGTCTGAGAATGGAGATAAAAGAGCATCTGATTCCTGGGTGGAATCGTTGGGCCCAGTGCCACCCATAGTTCCAAGAAGAACTTTCTCTTTGCGTGCCTGCCGCTCGCTCCAATTCTTCTTCCCTTCCTTGCTCTCTGCAATAAGGTTTGCATCACTTTACCTTTGGAGAGACATAAGCAACTACTCAGAGGTTGACAGATGCTTGGGAAGAATCAAAGTACCCCTCCCTGCCTACCTGTCAGGGGCTTAGGCACAGAGCGAAGTGCCAGGAGAAACACAAGACGCTGCCTTGTGATATAGAGAGCTCGTGGGGAAGGATGGTTAGTGAAGGGCTCTGGGTCAGCCAGTATTCAATGCAGGCATGGTGACAGGAGAGCCCCAGCCACTCAAAGGTCTTCTCCAAGTAGAGAAACAGATAATGCAAAACTCCAGTGAAAGGTCTGTGGCTCAGTGAGGGAGAGGGTCAGAGAACGTAGCCAAGGACAACCAGACACAACTCCCTGGGGCCAGGCAGGTGAGACAGCCACTCCTTCCTTTTGCTGGGACAGCTCTGGCTTACCGCCCCCTCCCATTGCACCAATCCAATTGTATACAGCATCTCCTCTGACCTGCAAAAATATGTCCCTGCTTGTTCCATGAGTGACGCAGGACGCAGCCACTCTACGTAAGGTCGGAGCAAGCAGTCTAGGCTTCTGTGCTTTGACTATAGTCAAACTATTGAAGACTATTAAGCAAAGGGGTGATGAGATCTAAATATTTATTGAGGACCAGGGGCTCACTGAAGCTCTGAAGATGCAGCTATAAATCACATTTGACGGAATAGGCTTATGTTATGTTATCAGAAATATTGATGTTAGGGCTGGAAGACTGAAAAATGGATAAGGCATTTGTTCCTCAAGAGTGAAGACCAGAGTTCAGATCCCCGGGACCCATGTAAAGGCTAAGCAAGCATTGTGGCTGCTTGTAATCCCAGCACTTGGGAGGCAAAGACGGGGAATCTTCAGGGCAGTGTAGCTGATGGGCAAACACTGGGCTCCATCAACAAACCCTGTCTTAACAACAAAAATGGAAAGTGATAGAAGATATCCATGTCAACTATGAGTATCTACACACATGCAAGCATATGTACCCCAAACACACACACACACACACACACACACACACACACACACACACACACGCTGTTTCTACACATATGCAAAAAGCAATCGTAAATAGAAGAAACACTGGTGTCTGGGGACTTCTACCAGCCTTACACAGCCCTGGACACGTCAGAGCCCCGTTGAACAGATGGAAAGAGGCAAAGGAATGTCCCTCTAGATCATTTGCTAATTTTAGCAATTGAGGTATCACAAAATCCATCCCAAAGTTCACCTGGAGGGGAGATCTTTGTGGGGAGCAGGGTTGGTTGTCTCTGACACTCCGTCTCAGCCATCAGTCCAGAACCTTGAACTCAAAAGACTTAGGAGGTGGAAACAGGAGATCCCTTGAGTTCCACATAGGCCAGGACTGCACAGTGAGACCCTCTCTCAAAACAAAGCAAAGCAAAACAATCACTTAGAATCCCAGTTTGAGTGGTCTAATCAGAAATAGACCCAAGGCATGCATACATCTCCCAACAATCTTGTCTCTGTATTGTGTCTGGGTGCAAGACTAAGTCCAATGAAGAAAACTAAACATGTCTTCAGATATGGCTGGATCCAGCAGCCCGGATTATGTTTCCTCTCACTCCAGCCCATGTGCTGGTTTTAACCTCCTCATAGGTTGAAGTCCTGGAGTCAAGCAATTGTGGTGGTTCATGTCTGGAATGGCAACCCAGGAAGCTGAGGCAGGAGAATTGCTTCAAGTTAGAGGCCAGCCTGAGCTACAATAGTGAGTTGCACGTGAGACCCAGCTTCAGATTTTAGGATGAATTCCACTGGGCCACAGGCTCAGCACGAAACCCGTGCCTTGTATTCAGGGGAATGGAAGGTTCTGATTGACTGATCCTGAATCGAACGCCGGCTCTCCCTCCCACAGTTTATCCCCACTCAAACTAGCCAGAATTAGTGTGGGGAAAAATCCCTGTGCCGCTCCATGGAGAGAGATGAGGCTGGGGCATGAAAACAGTTGATGCCCACTGTACCACTTTCCTTCCCAAGGCTGGCAGAGGGCAAGGTGACTTGGTATGATTCCTTCACTACAACTTCAAAAGAAAAAGTAAATTCAAGACTCAGGTATATTTCTAGCATTGGCTAATGAGTCCTGAGCCCCAAATGTGTTCCTGACGTCTGCCCTGATTCAGGCTACCAAGGTTTTCCTCCACAGGCTACATGCCCCCTCCCTCAGAGACTCCAGACTATTTGTTGGGATCGTTGACTTCAGCCTGGGCAGCAGGGAAGGGCATACTGGCAATGGCCAGCTTGCTCCAAGAGAGATTAGGAAGGCATGAGAGACTTGAGATGGGGTCTGGGAAGAATCAGAGAGAGGGTGTCAATGCCACCAAAATCCATCCATGTGGGCATCAGAAAGTCCTCAGACCCTTCTGAGACCTCTATTCTACTGGTGAGCTGTCATAGTTAGATACAGGTGTCAACTTGATTAAAGGTTCCAGCTCTGGGGCACAGTTGTAAAGAATCAGTGTTTGAGTAAAGCCCCAGGCAATCCTACAGGAGACTGTCTAGTTGATGAGGAAGGCCCAACCCATGGTAGGTGGGACTTATCCCTGAGCAGGTGAATAAGATAGAGAGAACTGGTTAGGAAAGTTGGCATCCTTTGGGGTACTTGGCTAGACATGCTGGTGTGACAAGTAGAGATTATCCTTCTCCCAGCAGTCCTGTGAATGTATGGATATGGTGTGACCAATTCCCTCAGCCCTTTGATGTTAGTATCCACTCTCCTGCCAAGCTGGACTATAACCGGACTATTATAAGTCAAAATAAAACCTCTTGTTCCCTTAAGCCATTTGGTTGTAAATTTATCAGTGACAATGCAGAATAACTACCACATGAACCTCTGTCTCCTGCTTTCTGGAACCAAAGCTGAGGCAGGAGCTGCTCAAAGGAAGGGCTGCTAGCTGCAGAAGACAGCAGGAGAATGCAAGGACCCTCTTGGCCATGGGAAGCATCTTCAAAGACTGCTCCTTGAGCCCCACAGCTATAACTCAACGTGCTCCTTGATGGCAGGGAAAGAACCCCATGTGCTGAGCCCCAATACATGCAGGTGAATTCTTGGGTCTCTTATTTCTTTTTTTGTTCATTAATTTTTTTAGTTGGCACACAAAATGCTGTTTCGTTATTACATTCAAACCTTTCATTTCAAGTTATTAGTTGCTTCAGAAGGTGGGACCACCATTAGCCTGACCTCACTAAACCAGATACTATATGCAGGAGAATGGGAGGTGCTGATTGTTCAATCCAGTGTCATGTTCTTGCGCCACCTCTGTTTGGGGTCCAAGCCCACTCATACTGCATGCAATGAGAGAATGGGGCAAAGGATACCCAAAGACTCACTGAACTATACTCAGATTCTCTGACTACAGCAGGCAAAGCCACAAATCTGTGGGGTCTTGGTGTCACGGCCTCACTTCCACCCAGAAGAATGGGAGGTGAGATCCGACAGGCCTAGGGAGGTGATAGCAAGCCACGGAGCTCTGGAACAAAAGGCCTTGGCTGAGGAAGGGCGACAACATGGAGGCCCCGCCCAGCAGAGCACACAGCCCCACGAGGGATTGAGAGAACCGCTTCCTTTCAGTGTCTTCATGCCACAAGATGTAAAATAATCCCCTCAGCTCAGAAAAACACATTTTATGGCTGTCTGACTCATTTCCCACAAAGCTAGGTTCAGCGTCCATCTCCCCTCCCCAACATTTACAGCTTTTGTTTTGCAAAACAAAAATATGTTGAAGATTTCAGGATGACTTTTAGACATAAATCGTTCCCTTCTTCACCCTCGTCCCAGGCCCCCCTCACCTAATTTCTCAAACCTTGGCTGCCAGTGGCTGTGAAGGACTCAGTCCAAGTGGGTGTGGGATGACTGGGGAGGCTCTGGGCCACACAGCCCCGGGGCAGGGCAGGGCAGGCTGATGCCTGCTGGGCACTGAGAGAGGCTGGCCCAAATGGGGGGGCACCTTTTTTGGGGGGACTCCCCAATATCTGCCACAGTGCCCCTGAGTCTGCTGGTTTGGGGTCCCAAGCAGTGATAGTGCCTGCTCCCAGCCTGGCTCTCTCTTTAGGGGGCTTCTGGGAACACAGGCCACATCAGGTTGGTTGCTTTTACTGTCAATTCCTAGCTCAGAAGAGTGCTATATAGTAACCCTGTTCGTCGAGACAAAACACAACCCCAGCTTTTGCTTGCTACCGAGGTTTACTGCCGTGGTGAACCCAGAAAAGGGTCCTTGAATCCCTGAATCTATCAAGGATTCCAACCAGCCCCATTCCAACCACCCACACATACCATGAGACTCAGCTTCCTGCTCTCAGCGACGTACCCATTTTTTTCATTTTGCCAAGCCCTTTTGGGTCATGGGTACCAGCATCCTCATTTCTTAGCCAGGAGAGCAATATCACACTGCACATGAACCACTTCAGCTGGAAGAGGACTGAACTCATAGCTCCTGATGACCCCCAGACAGAAGAGGAGAAGAAACCAGATGGGAAGCCTACCTGGAGGTAAGTGATCTTGGGCATGCAGATCAGTCGTACCATGCACAGAGCCAGCTTCCTAGGCATATAGTTTGGCACATGGTGTGCAATTGGCTACATGTCTGTCTTCCTCAAGGTCTCCAGTGGAGGGGAGGAGGAATTATTCTAACACCAGCTGGTACCAACTGAGCAAGAGCCACTTGGGCCAGGTGAGTCAGTCCACAAACTTGGACTCTGGGGATCCATGATGGGACTTGAGGTCACTTCCTAGATGGAGCCCACTACACCTCTGCTGACAATGGTGGCTACCCTGAGTTGTCTCTAGGGTCTCTAGGCTTCTAGACATGGGGGGTGGGGGAAGGTTCCTGGTGCCTACCATATATTATGAGCTATCCAAGCTGGGGACAGAGAGGCGCATCTCTGTCTCTGACGAAAGTCACGGGAAGAGACCACAGGTTCTCTATTCCAGCCCATGCTTAGCACTAGGCGTGTCTCTGGTCTGGCTGTGCACTCCCACCTGGGAACAGGAAGCAGCTGTGGAAAGACACCTGGAGTCGTGGGGAGTCTTAGGGGTGGATCTAGGAAAGATATCCCTCCTGCCCGAGGCTGGATGTAGAGCAGGGTCCCCCAGCCTGACTAGCCCATAGGCATCAGGGGACAGGGGAGAGGTGACCAGCACTTCCTTAACCACAAGAAATGACTCAGCTAAATGGAGGAAGACTTCCGTTTCGGTAGCATATATTTTCCACTATGGTAAGAGCTTTTCACCCACGGGCTCCAGAGGAGCTGAGTCCTCCAGTGAGGGGAGTTTGGGGAGTTTCGGTTTGAATAGTCAATGCTGATTCTTAATCATTATTTTGAAGAGGCAGCTCTTGGTTTTCCAGCAGGTGGTCTGGTCTCGGAGCAGGCAAGCCAGGTGTGCAAGTGGATGCGTGTGTACATGACACACAAACATCTGTGCCTTGAGGACCCTGGAGGCCAGGAAGGGAGATAGTCATGACCATTTCCTTTGGTCAGTAGCAGTCCCTGCCCAGATCTGCTGAATGAGCTGGATTCTCTACACTCCCAACCCTGCCGTGACAATCAACAGCTACATTGAGAATTCAATGTGTGTATGCCAGGAAACAGGGTGGGCACTTACAGTTTTGGGAACCCAGATATAACTGAGGCTCTGAGTGAGAAAAATACTAGTCAACATCAGACAGATGCTCACGCAGGCAGCCCGGCAACATCTAAGTACCTCTGGTCACCGCCCCACCTGCCATTTTCCATCTGGGACATCACCCAGGGTTGTGTGTCATTGCAACTGGCAGCCTAAGGCTATCAAAGTCCAAGTTGTGCTATCCAGGGTCCACTTCCAGTCAGTGACTAGAAGCTGGGCCCATGCAACCAGGTGACATAGGCCTTTAACCCTAGCTACTCAAGAGGCCGAGGCAGGAAGATAGTAAGTTCAACTGAATGAGACTCCATTTCAAAATAAAATCTCAACAAAGAAGATCGGGGATAGAGCTCAGAGGTAGAATGTTTGCAAGCATGTTCCAGGCTCTGCATTCAATCTCTAAGGCTGAAAATGAATGAATGAATAAGCTAGGCCTTGCTCTGGATTCCGGAGTAAAGTTAGGATATCCCCCAATGTATTCCTAAGTCCCAGGCAAGCCAGGTGGCACGTAGGGTCTTCCAAGAGTGACAGGGCAGGCTTGAGGTTTCTGATCTAACGAGTAGGGTAAGGACAAACGCTGATCCAGGTGCCTGATGGAGCAGAAGGCCAGCTGCTTAGAGTCAGTCTCTGTTCTGAGAGGCTCTGGCCTAGACAGTGGTAGCTAAGAGCACATGTAGGGAGTGGGAAATACTGGCCGCAGGCAGAGACTGCCGTAAGCAGTAAGGCGCTCCTCCCCCCAGCCTCTTGGAGGCCTGGTATCTGTTCCCACCAGGCAAGATCCCCAGTTGTCAGATGGTCCCTGGTTCGCAGGCAGGTCTGTCCCCCAGGTCTCACAATCTCAGAAGCAGGTGTGGTGGTGAAAAGGTGCAGGGCCCTTTCCTGCCTCATCTCAGGCTCGAGCTGGATTCCGTTGGGGGTTGTCTCCCAGCAGCTGGAGTCGGTTTTGGCCTGCAGGGATTTCAGAAGATAGAGGTGGCCTGGCTAATAGAATTCTATGGCTAGGGCCAGACTGAGGATTGTGCCCGGGAGCCAGAACACATGTCCTGCTTCTATAGTCTCCCCAAGGCCCAACTTGCTGGCCAGACTCCAAGGAAGAACAGTTAGGGGGCTTCAGAGGCCCCTGCAGAGGAGACCAGACCAGCATCTCCCTAAGGTGCTGGAAACTCTAGAGCAAAGGTCAGGCCAGCTCTGGCCAGAAGAAGCAGAGCAGGGGCCAGCGTGAGGGCCGAGGCCAGTGACTGATCGAACATGTTGCCTGAACCCTGGGTCCCAGGCAGGAGAAACAAAAACCAGGGAAAGAGGTAAGGCTGCAACCTGCCACGGCTAAAATGTGTGTGTGTGTGTGTTGTATCTGAAACCTTACCCCAGGTATCTCAAGCACCAAAATAAGGCTTCTCTCTGAGCCCACTCCCATGAGGCCAGGTTGGAAGCCGTGTGAGACTGATTCTCTGCTCTCTCACAAGCCTGGCAAACTCTTAGGCCACGGTAGCTCACAGGAGGATACCCCTGGATTCCTTGGAATCATACAGTCTCAGGAGGAGGTTGCAACTGCCATCTTGCAGTTGGCATCTGGCTTTTACACTGAGAAGAACTCAAAGCACTTCCAGAGAGGGCCATGGAATGTTTCTTGCCTGCAAAGCTCAGCGTGTGTGCATGTGCGTGCGTGTGTGTGCGCACCCACATGCACCCCCACAGCACTCCACATTCATATCTGCTCCCTGACCAGGGAGCTTCAGTCTGTCGGCCTCGCTTATCTGCTTATCATTCCCTTGTCAAGGACTCTGGATGACCGTAGTGGTACAGGGACCAATCTGAGTCTTCTGCCGGTCGCTCCTGGGACTCACACAGCTCTCCCCCAATGAACACAAGGCCCTTCCCCCACCCCCACGCATGCAGCAATGGGGAGAGGGTGGATCTCCTTTCTGGAGCTCTTCTTACGGATCATCTTTTTACCCAGATGTTTAGCAGTGCATACACTTGAGGCTACTCTGTGCATTTGTAGCATCTGTCTCTCTGTGCGCTTTAAACTGGGTGAGAATGGGTGAATCGATAGAGAAACCAGACTTGCACTGGTTTGAGCCAGTTCAGGCACACCTGGGTCTCAGCTATAAAAATCTGTGCTTCTCTCCCAGGTCTACCTCCCTTCACCCTCCTTAATCTCCAGACAAACTCTTACTATATTTCTCAGCGTGTCCAGCAATGTCTCAGGATAACACCCATTGGTCAGGTTTGGGACATGTGATCTGCTTCCCAAGCCTGAGGCTTGAGCAGCCCTGCCTGAATCATGTGGTCTGAGAGGGAGAAAGATCTGGTTCTCCAAAGTGAAGCCAGGGGCTGCCCCGGAAGAAGGAAGTGAATAATGGGCAGCTAGAATCTCAGCGGTCCAGCCTAGTAACCCTGTGCCTAAGTGACCATCCGGAGTAGGAAGGATATTGATTGGTTGCTCACGTCCTTGGTCTTGTTCCTTGCTCAGCCTGGGGTCCAGAATCCTGAAACTCCATTTCTTATGATACAGATGGAAAAACTGAGGTTCAGAGAGCCAGTGTACTAGCTTAAGGTTAGACCAGAGAGGAAAGTGGAATAGAATCTGACCATCCACCTGGGGTGCTCACTCTAGCTATGGCTGCCTGTCTACAAGCCCTGCTTGGCAGCCCGTAGTCTGACTAGAGTGGTTCAGGTCCAGCTGTCAGGGTCCACAAGAACCACATAGGCTAGAGATAGCTTAACTAGAAAACCCAAGTTTAGGGGTACAGAGCCTATGACTGGGTCAGGGATGGGAATCGGTGGCAGACCAATCCAGGGTCAGAGGTAGAGGGTCCTGAACTTCGAGACCACTGGCCCTGCTACTGTTGAGTGTTTTGGGGGAGGTGTGGGGGAAGAGACTGGGCCATGAGCACAGGAAGGTCAAGGGGCGGAAAAGCGGGGAAGGGCCGAGCGTGCTCCAGAAGGCTGTGGACACTTGGCCAGAAAGGCCTGTTTACTGAGAGGCTCAGGAGGTCAAGGCCCAGGCCCAGAGTTAATCATTAATGGCTCACCCTGCTCATGGCTGCCTGGTATGATCAGTGCCGGGTACCCAGGCACCATACCACTGTGCACGACGGGAACGTGGTGGGCTTCTGGAGAAACCAGCTGTCTGCAATGAGCTGGGACTCCTACCTCCTCCTACCCAACTTCAGAAAGGCCTATGCCTGGGTCCCAGGGCCCAGAGGCAGGCAGCAAAACAAACAAAAACAAACAAACAAAACATAGTTTCTGTAGCCTCGTGTCCCACACCGTGCTCAGATACAGTTAGCAGTGGAGCACAAGGCATCTTGGGTCCAGACCACCGGGGCGTGGGCTGTCCGTGCAGTGGGGACTCTCCTGAGGCTGTGGCTTGTGCTGATCTTCGGAGGGCACCTGCCTTCTAGAGGAAGCAGAAAGTGACAATGATAGCTAGATGACAGCAAACCCGTATTCCTAGCTGGGGAAGGAATCGCCTGGGAGGAAAAGAGATAAGAACGTGTCGGCAGTGCTGCTGACCCCATGCCTGGAATCAGACCCTCGTCCCAGGCTCCCAGCTTCAGAGCAGCCTTGCTCTCAGTTTGACCTAACATCCCAGGCCATACCCCTGAGAGCAAGGGTGGTTGGCGGGGGAAGTTCAGCATTTGAGCATTTGCGTAGCTAATGGGTGTTATCTGGAGGTGCTAGATCCACCCAGCATCTCGCACAAGAGGACAGTGGTATCTCAGAGGGGACCTAGTTATGGCTCTGTTGCTGACTCAGCAGATGGGTGGGTACGGCCCTGGATTCTGCATTTCCCATAAGCTCCCCAACCCTTGAGGGAGGCAGTGTTTCCAGATGGTTCTACCCACAGGACACAGTGGAACCCCCTTGGGACTTTTCACTTCCCCCTCAATGCATGGACTATTGACCTTCTCAGTTTCATGCTCATTCGTTAAGGTTTTAGAGGATGGGGTGGGAGGCCTAGACATGTGCATGGTCGTTTTGCTTGTACAGTGCTGTTCCTACTTCTAGTGTATGAAAGGGGGTGCCTGGATGCAGCACCTCAGTCTGTGTAGCCACAGTGGGAACATTTCGGAAACACTTTAGCGCTTGTCCCATGGACCCTACTTGGGGACAAGAGCTTCTTATGGCTGCCTGTGATGACCCGGTCCAGGCTCAGCATTGGTACTTACTCTCTTGGCTTGAGCCCCACGGAACACTGCCCCGTCCAGACCCTCAGGGTCCACTTAGGACATAATTGTTCCCTTTTCATGCACCACTTCTGCCCGACCAGGAAATCCTGAAGCAAGACTGCCCAGCCCTGAGTCAACACTTGTTGGGAAGGAGGGTGGGGGACAGACACACAGGCTGTGGAACACCATAACTTGTCCTTACTGGGCAGGGGGTGGGCGGATGTTGCGTCCACACAGATATGAACCCCCTCCATGTTTGCTCATAGTCATTTGTGTCTGCACAGATTCATGCAAACAAGCACGCGCATAATCACACAAGCACACTGGTATGCAAGTATGTACACACAAAACCACCCACACACCACACGTGCACATACATTCCCAAATGTATACAGGCCGTGCTTTCTCCAGCAGCCATCAGCAAAGCCCAGGCCTGTGCGGGCCGTGCTCATGCACACACAGACTCCCACACGATTGGGCTCTGCTCTCTCCAACAACCTTCCCGATGTTTGTGAGCCTTCCATGTAAAAGTAGTCACCCCGTCGCCAGGAGCCTAGTCTCCTGGGCACCCCAGGAAGTCAGCAGCTTTGAATCTCATCATATTAAGAGCTATCCAGGATGTTCAGTCACCACTGGAGAGATGGAAACTTCAGAGAGAGACATAGCACCTGGCATCCTGCAGGGAAAGGGGTGCAAGTGACTCTAGCTTTGCTGTTGGGGGGGGGGACCTCTGTCCTGTCTGACGCTAGGATTAGACATAGTTGCTTGTGTCCTGTTTGCTTGCCCACCAAGCCCCAGTTGGTATACAGTAGGCTTCTGCATGTGCAGTGGTTGGATAAATGAACAAAGGTCTAGCAGAGGAAGAACTTGTCCTCTTTGGCTACCTTCAGAGCCCCAGGAAGTTCCTGATCCCCTGCCACCTGCCTCATCCTCCTGGCTTATTTCCACCATGAGAGAGCAGAGCCCAGGTGAGCCAGCCTGCCCGGAGCTCCTGTGTCTGGGGGTGGCAGGCAGGCAGCCCCAGGACGTGCCCACACACAGCTCCCCCGCGGCCGCACGCCAAGCCCACGCCAGAGCTAGGCCAAGAGCAGCAGTCTTGAGGCCTGCCCACCACCCACGTCCTGTTCATTCTAACGCTCCTGCTCCAGAGGAAAAATCTGGCAAGACTCAGACTCCTGGCCGCACACCAACCGTGCAGGAAGGACAACCTCCTGGTCCTTCTGGGGCTGCTCATTGGTAATCAGAGGTCTATGCAAAGGTCAATCAGATCATATCCCTACCCCAGCCCCCAAAAGACTTTCCAGGACTATAAGTCTGCCGCTCGGCCTTTTGCATCCTGTAGGGGCCTGATCACCTGGCCAATGATGGGTGAATCTTAAGCATGTTCTCTACTGCTACTATCTCCGGCCCTTTTTTCAATTTTTATTTCCGAGACTAGATCTTACTAACTTCCCCGGTTGGTCTAGAATTCACTCTACATCATAGATAGACCTTGCATTTGAACCCATCCTGCTTCAGCCTCCCAGGTAGCTGGGATGACATGTCTTTGGCACCAAACTGGGTTCCATGTCTCTATGTTGTCTCCTCAGGGAAGTCCCCTTAAAGTGACCCATGAGCACTCCTAAAGTATAATCCATTTCCAGTTCCTCCTGCTTCCTGAGATGGTGCTGTCCGCAGCCTTGTGCCTATGGCTGCCCTATCTCTTCCTTGTAGGACTGATTATAAACTCTGTGAGGGTCGCGGTCATGTCTGTCCCATTCTTGGCCTGGGAAGCCTGTATCACACAGGCTGTTGGCACTCTGGTGTGTTGTCGTTTTGTGTCTGTTTTGCAATGCTGGCAATTGAACCCAGGGTCTTGAGCGAGCCTGGAAAGTTCTCTACCGCAAAGTCACATTGCCAGAGCTTTACTATGTTTGTTGAATGAATGGATGACCAAGAGGGGACAAAGATGAGCCCAAGGGGGTGAGCATAAAACAAAAAGGATTCTGTGTCAGTCACGGGACAGATCTCTGTGAAGGAGGCTGGCCACTCCTGACTCCTTATGTCCAGTCTCCTGGGTTTATAGAGGCTCTGCCTTCTGTCAGTTCTTATATCCGTATAGGTCTCATATGTTCTGCCACCTGGAATGTCCCTTCCGTTTACCTGGCCCAGTGTACAGAGCCCCTTCTCCGCCCCAAAGCCCCTCCTCACCATACTCAGCTTCTTTGCTAGCTTGCCAGATTGGGATGGGCTGCACTGGAAGCCCAAAGGGTTAAGGGAGGACTGGGAGCTGCCTCCAGGCCTTCTCTTGGAATCCCTAACACCTTAAGCAGGCAGAGGATTGGAGAGAAACTGGTTATAAGCCAGTGAGCTAGACCAGAAGACAAGGGTTCACTCAGGCCTAAAGGAGCCCAGAGATGAGAACAAGTTAATTGGTTAGTTGGTTCAGTATTAAATCAGCTAGTTCACATGTATGTCAGCTCCTTTCTTTCATGAGCATGCACCAGTTTCCTCCTTCTGCATGCAGCTGTACATAGGAACTGAGCACTTACTCTGTGCCAGGTAAAAGTTGGCCTGATACACAAGGACTGATTTTAAGAGACTCAAATCCACAGACATGGAGACCGTTATACTGGAAGATAACAGAATAGGGACAAGGAACCTGATCTTCAAATCATTCCCAGTTCCCAGAAGTAGTGATGACCAAGCTTATTTGTTTATTTACCATGAGTTAAAGAGTACCATGAGTAAAGGTGTGTGTGTGTGTGTGTGTGTGTGTGTGTGTGTGTGTGTGCATGCCACAGCATTCATGTCATGGAAGTCAGAGAACAAATTTAACCTACCATGTGGGTTCTGGGGATCAAACTCAAGTTGTCAGGGGCTTGGTAGCCTTTACCCACTGAGCTATTTCATTGCTGGCTCCCTCCCTCGCTTCCAGCTTAGTTTTTAAACTATGAATAGCAATTTGCCAGGGGAAGGAGCAGTGGGATAAGCATACTGTCTCTATCAGTTAGCAACACTATAGAGACCAAGAGAGAATGGCAGGCTTAGATCTGATGCAGTGTGCAGCCAGGTCACAGAGGACGCTAAGTAATGAGGTTACCAGCCCCACCTCACTCACACATGCAAAGGGCAGATGTCAGGATCTGGCAGGGGGAGGTGGGGCATCGAGGGCAGGACCCCGTTCCTGGGCCTCTAGGCCCAGCTGGCAGTACCACTGGAGCTGGAGGAGCTGACTGGTGGGCGGGGATGTACAGGGGGCTGCTGCCAGGACTGGGGCCGCCCGGTCCTGCCCCTGGCCCCCAGGCAGCTGCTGGAGTCTGGAAGTGGAGGCAGGCAGCCACAGGTGGGGTGGGGGCAAACTGGCAACAAAGGCCTATTCTTTAACATTTGAAAAAGTCTCAGAGCCTGTCCAACTTTCCTTCGTTAGATGCTCAGGGATGTTTCCCCTTGAGGCTGCTCAAGATATGTGGATGATAAAGGCCCGATTTGAAGAGACTTAATTATGGCCCCGAGACCATGATGTAAACAACTGTGGAGTGTTGGTTTTGCACCTACTCTTAGTGCGAATGGGGGATACAAGCCAGGTGCCAGAGAAGGGGACCCGGTGATCCCAGGCTTCATGCTGTCCTCCCACACTGTTCTCTGGGGGAGGAAGGAAACCAGGATAAGAATTGGGTCCTACCTCCACAAATCTCCTGACCATTTGACCTACAAAGTGGTCACTCAGGATCCCACTAGGCCTCCAGTTGAGAGCAGGAAGCCACTTTGATCTGTGATGAGAAGAGTACGTTCTGGCGGTTATGATGACAGTGACGGTCGCCCAGCACTCAAGGACCTGAGGCCGTGGCAAATGCTGGGCAGCAGCATCCCAGGGCTGTCCTCACCTGGACCCAAGCCTCATGGTCCACCAAGAGGAAGAATCTAGTTCCACAGCTCCTTCTGTGGCTCACTGGCTAAGAAGGAGGATAAGGCTTCGGCCTCGTAGCAGTCAGGCCACATTTACCCCTAACTGCCACCTAACTGTGTATGGGGCTCACTGGTTGCCAGGGATCCTGGGGTTGTACCTCCAAGAGACCTCCAAACTCCAGGGAATCAAGGTCTCTCTGAGGACTGCAGGTTGAAAGCACCCCTGGTTTTTACTTATCTCCCACACCCTGATCCCATGTATCCCTCCAAAGTGCCACTCTGCCCTGTGCTGCCCCGAGCACCTGGGGACCAAGCAGAACACAACTCAGATGCTCTGCTCAGGGTGGGAGGACACACCTGCAAGAAGATGGTCCCCCGAGTCATGCACAAGTGTACGCTTGCCCAGACGCACATATATACAGACATGTGTACACATGGAGCACACAGCAGGCAGGACCTTTGCTGCCTCAAAAAGGCTCACGGACTTGTGTGTGTGTGTATGTCCATGCATATGCGCATGTATGTGTGCATGCACCTGTGTGCATGTGTATGTGTGTGCATGTATGTGCATGTGTGTATGCGTGCGTGTACATGTGTTTGTGCATGTGTGTGTGTGTGTAAATACAGAACAATGAGGTGTTGCCCAGGAATTCCTGTGCCAGGTTTCAGTACACCAGAAGGAAGCAGGAAGAAAGGGAAAGACCCCTATGTTAGATGAAAGCAGTGGAGTGACTGCTCCAGGCAGGTGCTCACACCGGAGCACCATTGGAGGCTCTATGGAACCCTCTTTGGGACAGCCCACTGTTCAGATCTCACGCAAGGCCTGCCTCCCTGGTCAGTAGCTCTTGGGCTGGGGTGACCAGCCCCCAACTAGGCCTCCAGTTAAGATCAGGAAGCCATTTTGATCTGTGATGAGAAGAGGAAGTTCCTGTGGCCCCAAAAACAGAAACAGGAAGCTGGGAGGGGGATATGGATAGGGAACGGGAAGGGGGACACACACACCCAGCAGATGCAGGACGAGCAACCCCAACCTCTTGGGGGTCCCACAGCAGCAACCGAGGTTGGAGTATCACTATACAATCCCAGTGCTGTGGGATTGGATCCCACATATGTGTACCCACATATGCTGCCCTAAAAGTAGGCTTGCTGAGAGTTCCTCATATGATAACTGATTGTCTTTGGGTTATGTCTGATTGTCTCTGCTGATCTGTTCTCATGGAGAGGCTGCCAAAACCTTGCTGTCCACCCAAGTGTCTGCACATGTGATTGGCATATTCCTGGCCCCCGAGCAGGTTCCTGGCAACTGTCCTCAGCCAAGCCCATCTTGTTACCTACCACCCAACTCCTCCTGAGCAAGCACGGTCCCTGACGGTGAGCTTACTGACATTTCCCATCAGTCGCTGCCCCTCCCAGTTGCTGGGCATGGGACATAGTAGTCCTTGCCATCACTTATGACTGAGTTTGTGTCCTCCACACAGGCCACAGCTGGGACTCTGACCCATGGGTACCACTGACTCATGTCATCCTGGACCAGGAACTTCCTCAGCCAATGTCTTTCTTTCCCTTTCTGATAGGTGCAATGTAAGGTGGAACTTAAGGGTTGTAGTTCAGCGGTAAAGTGCCTAGCATATGGAAGAACCTGAGTTCAATCCTTAGTGCCTAAATAAGTAAATAAATAAATAAGCTATTGAGGGGAAGTGAGAAAGAAAGAAAGAAAGAAAGAAAGAAAGAAAGAAAGAAAGAAAGAAAGAAAGAAAGAAAGAAAGAAGAAAGAGAGGGAGAGAGGGAGAGAGGGAGAGAGGGAGAGAGGGAGAGAGGGAGAGAGGGAGAGAGGAAGAGGGAGAGAGGGAGAGGGAGAGAGGGAGAGGGAGAGAGGGAGAAGAAGAGGAGAGGAGAGAAGAGGAGAGAAGAAGAGAAAGAGAGAAGGAGAGAAAGAGAGAAGGAAAGAGAAAGAGAGGAGAGAAGGAAAGAGAAAGAGAAGGAAAAAGAAAGAGAAGGAGAGAAGGAAAGAAAAAGAGGAGAGAGAGAAAAGAGAGAGAGAAAAAGAAAGAAAGAAAGAAAGAAAGAAAGAAAGAAAGAAAGAAAGAAAGAAAGAAAGAAAGAAAGAAAAGCCATCTGCAAAATGCCATGCTCTTGAGTAGCAATGTGTTGGAGTCCAGCATCATTTGACAAACCTTGGAAATGGGAGCTTCCTGTTCTCCTTAGATAAGCATTTGCCTGCTCCTCCCCTCCACCCCACCCTTGGGTTTGGAGGTTCCTGCGGGAAGACTTTAGAGGCAAGTGGGTGTGGGCCAGAGCCCAGGGGACAGAGAGACATATGTCACCAATTTCAGTTCTGCCCCAGCTGGCCTGAGACAGCTTGGGACTTCCCAGAGTGGAAGGACAGGCTGGGGGGTCAGGCCACCTGGGGCCAGGACTGGCTCTTGAGAATCCCCTCTGTTCCCTAGCTGTCTAGTGGGAAGGCAGGAGAGCTGTGGGGATGTGGGGTGGGCTGTCTTTTCTTTCCTCGAGTTCTCAGAGGAGGTCCCCCCAGGACTTTCCATCAGCTCACTCAAGATTACTGCAGCAGATACTTTCTGGTTGGTTTGAGCAACCCAAAACGAAGCCTTCAAAGGCATTTAGGAAAGATTTCCAGGGTGTTAGTGAGGAGTAGCAGGTGGAAGAACCCTCCTTCAGCTGTGGACTCTCCCTCCCAACGCTGAAGGATGAGGCAGAAGAAGCCATTAGAATCCCCGAGCCTTCACAGTTCTAAGCCCCCAAGGTTCCCCTTGAACCCAAAGAAAGAATCCAGGGAATGGCACGAGCAGGTAAGTGAAGCCACCCACCTCAGCTCAGGGTGGTCAGTGCCCCCGTCAGCAGGGAAACGGCTCGGCCCAGGGTAACACATCTGACCGGACCCTGTGCTTGGGAGATCAGTTGTGAAACTCGCTTCAAACCCCCAAACCACAAAAACGGCCGATTTTCCCAGCTCTGCTCTCATGTCTCTCAGATCAGCCAAGGAGTCTTCATCACTTTCATCCGAAAAAAAAAAAAAAATCCAAAATAAAATAAAAAATAAAAAGGCAGGCCCGTGGCTGACCCTGGGGGATAAGAAAATTCCAAGGCACAGATCTGTGGGTGCAAAGGAAGCTCCTTCTACATCGATGCTCTGTTCCAGTCAGCCCCTTTGTGAATGTGGGGCCTGGAGAAAGGGTAAAGGCCTGATGGGCCTTCCAGAGAAATCTGGAGATCGGGCAAGAAAGATCTAGAAGCTCCATGGGCCATCCCAAGAGACAGAACTCTCCAGCATCCTGGTGGGGGAACATGGCATCTAGCCCATGCAAGCAAGGGTCTGAAGGCGGGTTACCGTGGAAATGACCTTCACTTGGAGAAAAGGAGGTTGCAGAGGCAAGGCGTCTCCACAGGTCTCCCAAGATGTGAGGAGCTGTTCCACATTCAGGGCCTGGTTTTGATGAGAAAGGCATGTTCTCCTCGACAAGCGTTCCCTTCGGGATATGGGATACACTGGAAGATGGGGTACATCCACCGTAGCGGGACACACATGTATGGGGTTTTTCCAACAGTGGTGTGGGTGATGGCTAAAGCTGTCTTTAAAAGAGAGAAGCTATCTGGGGGTGTTCCGGATGGCAAGTGACCTGGAGCCCTCAACCCAGACACGGGGAACAATGAGCTCTCCTTGCAGATTGGTATCTACGCACCACCTTTCCTGCACTGCCCAGCTCCTGACGCCCAAATGAATCTGGAAGAGGACCCCTGTGCTGCCATTATATCCTGCATTGTACCACATGGCCCCTCACCATGACCAACCACCATTCAACTCCCAGCCCCGACTGCCTTTCTATCTGTAGCCTCCATTCAACTCCCAGCCCCGACTGCCTTTCTATCTGTAGCCTCCTTCAGAGGGGAGAGACAGACAGCCTGCCCTAACTTAACTGTAGGGGCGATTCCAAAAGCAAAACACCAGGACTGGAGAGATGGCTCGGGGTGAAAACTCTGCCTCCCGAAAGCAAAACACTGGGTTGTTGCTGCATGTGCCCTCCCACGTCTTCCTCATGCTATACTTCTTTATCCTGCCACATAAAGCTTTACCACCCCGCTGCATGTGTACCAGAGTACCAAGAAATACTGCAGTTGACACAGTCAAGGCTCATAGCATCTTACGTGGGAATTGTTCCCCCAAAGACGAGACCCCGGCCATAGAGTTCTGGAGGCCCACATGGACAAGAAAGGCCACCTGAGGAAAAGATTAGAAGGTCATCCACTAATGGTTCCACGAACCCACAGCACAGCAGAAGGTAATGAACGTGTGTGTATCTGTCCACGGTGCTTCACTGGATACTTCCATTTGCACGTACACATCTGCCCTCCTGTTAGTGTGTCTGTCTGCACGGGGAATGTCTGCAGATGTGGGGCTTCGTTGTTGGGGGGTCTAGATCCATCTGTGACTCAAGATATGTCTACATTCCTATTTGCTCAGCCCCTGCCTAACATGGACAGACCCCAGACCAGGCACAGGGCTCAAATACTAGAAGGTACAGTTCCTGTGTCACCTCTCCCACTGTCCGAAGGGTGGTAGGGGAAGACTCACATCAGTGAGTCTTTGAAGGTGGAGCACAGGGGACCTGCGGTCCAGCGCTCAGATCTTAGAGGTTCCGAGGAAGGAACCAGAAAGCCAACTGACCTGGGGGGCATGAAGGTAACCAGGTGGGTAGCAGGCCGAAGTCTTTCAGCAAGGGGAACTGCCCGTGAAAAGTGGAGCACATGGGAGTGGAAGGATGGGCAGAGCCAGATCATGAGCTAGACCACAGTCTGCAAGCCAGAGGACCGATGATGGGCTGGCTCTGAGGACCGGGGGAATGCTGTGTAGTGAAAGTGGCTAGATCATGCAGCCACTGGATCCGGTCGCTCTGTCTGCTCAGAGGATAGTGGATCACAGGGACTCAGGATGGAGCCACAGCAGCCCCGTGATGAGGAGCATCAAGGCCAAGGTCTTGAGGTGTGAAGAAGGTACGCACAGGCAATGAAACTTGAGGCTGCGTGGCTTGGGCAAGAGCCGAGACTCCCCGTGTGTCCCTGTCTGTGTCTGCACAAGGGTGCACGTGGGCCACACATGCATGCAAGGGGTTTTGTCCTTGCCCTCTCCTCACCAGCCTTGGGCCCCTGTGCGCCGCAGCCTCACCACGGACATGACAGTGACGGTAAGACAGGCTCCATGTCGCAACTGCGTTTCCTCTCGAACCTGGGGCCACCAGAGATTAGCTGAAAGTCCCGTGTGCACTGGAAGATAACACCCCCACCCTTATATCCCCCCCCCCCGTTTCCTAATCTCTGATTCATTGCCAACTGATAACAGGATGAGGCCAAGGTGACTAGGAAATGAAATACCCAGGCAGGTCCTCACCGGGTTACAGCAGCTCTGGGTAGCAGACCCCAGGGAAGCCAGAGGCTGCTGGACTGAACACAGAGGGATGGAGGGAGGATGAAGGTGAGAGGGGTGGGGAAAGGGAAATGGGAGAGATACAAGTAGACAGGAGAAACAGAGGCAGAAAGAAGAAAGAGAGGAAAATGGAGAGAAGGATTAGAGAGAATAAAAGAGGGAGAAGAAGGTGGGCGAGGAAATGATAGAGAAGAGAGGGACAGACAGGTGAAAGGGGAGAGACGGAGATAGAAAACAGAAAAGGAAAGAGAAGAGAAGGAGAGTGAGGAAAGAAGAGGTAGAGACAGAATAGAGGGGAAAGAGAATAGAGAAAGACAATACAGAAGAGGAGAGATAGAGGGAAAGAGGAGGAAATAAGAGGGGAAAACTCGAGGCAGAAAGAGAAAATGAGAGATGAGAGAGGTGGGGACAGGGAAAATACAGGGCGCATATAGTGACCAAGAGGCCAGCCCTCCTTCCCGGACACTGTCCACGCGCCCTGACCATAGAGGCATAGTCTTGCTGGCTTAAACCTTCTAGGTACAGGTCCCATCTGAGACAAGAGGATCAAACGCTCCCCTCCACAACCCTCACTGACTCAGGGAGCCCCAGGAGAAGCAGGCTGGTGGCTACTCACTGCTGGGAAAAACTTAACTATAGTTGTCCACGGGGCCGGACAGGAGCATGGGGCTTCACCAGGACAAAGGAGACACAATTATCCATGAAAGATCCTGGCCGGATTTAGTAGAGCTGGACCGTCACAGTGGGGTGTGTCCCACAGGCGCGATCTGTGCTCTACTAGTGAGGTGGCGGTAACCAGGGGACCAGAGGAGCCAGAAAGACAGAAGCCTCATGCTGGGGTCCATTCACAGTGGCCAGCCCATCCCACTTTCATCCCCCTGGCCCAGATCCCCTCTGGCCCCAGAGTGCTGACCAGGCTCCGAGATGTTCACAGTTCACAGGTGAAGAAGAAAGGGGGACTCCCAAACCACTTCTCTGGTTCCTTTGTCTCCTACAGCAATCCCCTTCTTTAAAATAGAGAGTGGGGCACAGGCGGTTGCTGGTGGGAGGGATCTGGAAAGGCTTCCCTGGGCTTTCAGGGATCCATGCCTTCCATGGGAGAAAAGCAGAAAGTCTCAGGGCATCCGAGACAGTGGCCCCAGGCTCCTCAGAGTGGACAGGACCGTGTGGGGCTCCCGAGAGGCACTCGCTCTGTGCAGCAGGAGTAAGCGTTCTGTACAGGAAGTGTGACGGACAGATGCAAAGAAGTGGGAGTAGAGGAGGCAGAATCCCAGAATCACAAAGCCTGGGGGGGGGACTTCACCGTTGAGCCAGGGACCCGGGGTCCTATGCGCATTTTTAATAAGTCCCTCTGTTTCCCCAGCCCATGGAGGCAACGGTCAGCTGTGCCTGGCCAGAGGAGGAATCCCACTTCAGGCCCGGGACCAGAGAAGGCAGACACCCTTTTGATTTGCCGTGCCCGCCCCCTGATTTGCCATGCCCGCCCCGATGCCCTGACAGCTGGAGACCACAGGAAGCGCTGCCCCGGCTCAGCACTTCCCTTTTCTGAAATCTGCCCCCAGCAGCCCGGTGGCTAGGGAAGGCAGACTTCCCGCTGCCCCCACCCTGGGCTCTTCCCACCCGTCACAAGTGGTTTGTTCCTGAGCTTCCCTGGGCAGAGGTGACCTTCTTGCCACAACCACAGATCAGTTATTTATCAGAACAGGAAAGATGGCACCAGAGATATGTCCTCACTCCTCCCAGGAGGGCCTGACCTGCTCCAACGACCACACGCCCGTTCCCCACATCACATAGGGCCTGCTCACCACATCACACGGAGGGGTGTGGTCCGCCACGTGCATGTGGGGGTGTATTGCGGGAAGATGGAGCTAGCGGCCTCATGGGCAGGTGCTGTGGGATATAGGGATGGTAGTGGTTGAAGCATCCCATTGGATGGCCTTTGAGCCATTCCCAGCCACTCTGTCCTCCTTATAGGGAATCCCTTGGGATCGTGGCTTCAGATGGCTCCTCTTTCCACCCAGAATAGACACATGCTTCCACCCTCAGGGACCCGGGACCCACCAGTAAGTGGCCATCAGTGTTCTTCAGCAGCCATACTCTTGTTGCCTGGGTTGGATGGTTTTGTTTTCTGGGGCATTCTGTTTGTGGTGTAGTACAGCCCAACTAGAGTCTACTCAATGCTAGTTAAACAAACTAACAAAAATCCATCACTAACTACCTATCGGGATGATCCCAAAGGTCTCTAGTATTGCCAAATGCCTCTTGGGAGCACAACATTGTCCCCAATACATTGTGGTGTGCCAGCATAGGTACACCAAAAGGTCTTGGATTCCAGGGATAGAAAATCTGGGGTCTCTACTGACCTATTTTTTTAACCATTTCGTATCTCAGAGCCAAGATGGAAGAGACTAGCCAGCCAAAGAGCCTGATTCTCAGAAGTTGGTGGATGTCTCTGTCTGAAGGGTCTGCACTGTAGGGATCCCTCTGGGGTTCTTAATGTAACTGTGGTGTGGTGCCAGCAAAAGTTGTTGTGAATGGGAAGGTCGGCAGGTGTGCTGTAATGTAGGAATGGCGCCGTGTGGGGCTGCACTCAGGCTCTTAGGCCACAGGCAGCAGGGCATCAGGACAGGGCGTGTGTCCTGCCCTCCCTAGCTGGTAAGTTGGAACTATCCCTTTCCCTACAGCCCAGGGCTGCTCCATGCCAAGGGGATTTATAAAGCTGACCTGGGAAGGTGACAGTGATGCTTTCCCTCCTGTCTTAGGGACAGCGGTGGGGGAAAGAAGGCACCTTCGAGAAAAGTAAAGCCATCCTTTAGCCAAGAACGAGTGTGGGCTGCAGATTTACATGACCCCTCAGCTCTAGACCTCCAGATCTGATTTTTTTTCTATTGCTGCATTGAGGCTTCAGACTTGCTAGATAGTCAAAGAGGACCTTGAACTCCTGATTTTCCTGCCTCCATCTCCCAAGTGCTGAGATGACAAGTGTGCACTACCTTACCTGACTTAGATCTGAAAATTAATGGAAAGATTGATGCATGAAGAAGCCTACTCCTAGATGCTCTGGATGGACGATCGTCACAGAAGGAAACAGATCCTGGCAAAGATGAATTCATAACAGATAAAGTAATTCTTCAGGACCCTGAAACAAAGTCACTATGTCAGCCAGAGAGTTTAGATTGGAGACATTAGAAAAATTTGAAAAGGGAGCTGGAGAGGTGGCTCAGGGGTTAAGCCTCTGCCTTGCAGGCGGAAGGTCCTGAGTTCAGATCCTAGACCCCACGTATAGATGCTGGGCGGAAGCGGGGGCGGCCTGCGTTTCTGGTCCTGGTAGGGTGGAGCCTGTGAATCCGGGGCAGAGTAAACAAGGAGGAGGTGGAGGCGTCCGTGGTGGTTCCCGAATTCATCCATGGTTCTACACACACGCACATACATACACACACATATACATACACACATGCGCACACACGCATACATGCACAATTGAATAAATAATAAAAAAGAAAAATTTGAAAAGGATGACATAATAAATATATTTCAAGCCATTAAGAAGATAGAAAAGACAATGGAAATCAATAAAAATATTATTTAAGGACTGAGGAGAAGGCTCAATAGCAGTTTTGCCCACCTCCACTGTGACCAGCTGAAAACAAGAGCTAAGTAAATCTTTATTCCCTTATGTTTTTTTTTTATTTTCTCAAGTATTTGCCATAGTGATAAGAGCCCGACTAATACATAGGCCTTCAAAACGCCATCACTGTAATTTAAAACAAAAGCTCAGTGCATTGGGTTATATAGAAAAATAATAGTGGCTGAAAGAGAATTAGAAAACTAGAAAACACATCTGAGGAACTTTCATGAGATCTAGCACAGAGATATGGAAAACATAAAAGGGAGAAACTCTTAGGGATTAGAATAAGAAGGGCTGACATCCATATTATATGAACTCTCCTATGGATAGAAACTGGAAGAAAAATCAAGACCTAATCTTTGAGAGAATTTCCAGATTTAGGGAATGTCTTAATCTTGAAGATGCATGTTCAGGACTAAGAAAGACCAATAGTAAGCAAATGTATAGATCCAGGCATGGGGGGTGCATGACTGTAATTTTAGCACTCAGAGCTAATGCAGAAGGATCATGAGTTGGAGGCCCACTTGGGCTACCTAATGAGACCTTGTCTTAACAAAACAAACAAAAACACACTATTCCACAGTAAAGCTAAAGAATATTCAAGAAAAAAATGCTATCAGGAAGAAATGAGGATCACACACACACACACACACACACACACACACACACAAAAGGGCAGGACAATCGATCAGCAACAGGTTCATACCTAGTGGCTTTCAGAAGATCAGAGGGCAGCATCAGTGCAATAATTTCCCACCCAGAATCCTACAGAAATCTAAACTACAAAAAAGATAAAGACTCGAGACGCAGAAAGCCGCGGTTGAGGTTGGAAGGGCAGATGTGGGGCTGGCCAGGCTGGAGGACAGCTTTGCTTTGGATCGGCTCTTTAGACTAACTAGCAGCAAAAGTCAAGGTCAGAAACAGATATGTCCCTGAGAAGAATAAGATAAAGAAGCAAGAGAAGCCTGTCATGCGGGTAGGGTCTAAGGTCTAGCCGGGGTGCTCAGAGGAGAACCGCTCCGGCTTCTGAACAGTCACTCCTTGCCTAGATCTCATCCTGCTCCTTTGAATTTTACTCAGCTATTCCCGTTTGCATCCCTTGCCTGGCCTCTCACATGATATAGCGTCTCTCCCTGATGAACCACCTTAGTTTTTTTTTAAATCTATTATTCTCTAGTTCTATACAGGAGAGAGGGGCACCTGGAAAAAAGAACAGGACCCCCCCAAGGACAGGTGGGCAACATGTTTGGCTGAAAATGACCTCACTGATTCCACTTCTATTAGTTGATTTTCTTGTTGCTATGACTACACGCCCAACAGAAGCACCTGAAGGGAAGGAGGATTTTTCCTAGCTCATATTTCAGGGGATTTCAGACCATCATAGCAAAGCAGGCACAAAGGCTGAGGGAGGCTCATTCTGGGGGAACGGGAGCTTGTGATACAGCTTGTTTGGCCCTTGAAGGGTTGGGAAGCAGAAGCCTTAGACCAGAACTGGAAGTGGACATGACCTTCCAGGCCTTCCACCAGCACTCCACCTCTGCCGTTAGGTCACAATCCCAAAGATTTCACAGCGCCACCGCCACACTGGGGACCAAGCATTCCATCCCGTCAATCGTGGGGCACATTTCACATTCAAACTGTCGCAGCGTCTGACTTCTGTTTCTGCATGGGGAAGTTGATACACATGGACTGCTCTTTCAACCATGGCTGCTGAACAAGGAAGGACAGTCAGACAAAGATGGTACTGAACTAGAAAGAAGGATACTGACCATTGCATAAATACAGTGGTACCTGAACTTGTAACAGGGATCCTAGCTGGCAAACTGTTTTTGAAAGCTGAAAATAATTTACTATGATCTGAATATATATCCCTGAAAGTTCTTATGTTGGAAATTTTATACAGTGGTACCTGAACTTGTAATGGGGATCCTAACTGGCAAACTGTTTTTGAAAGCTGAAAATAATTTACTATAATCTGAATATATATTCCTGAAAGTTCTTATGTTGGAAATTTTAATTCTTATGTGAATGGTATTTAAGGATGGGGCCCTTGGGGTGTAATCAGAATTAGATGAGATCATAAGGGTGAAGCCCCCGTATTATCATGAATAGAAAAGGAAGAAAGACCAGAGCTGGCAGGCTTGTTTTGTCTTATATGTGGTACCCTCTGAGATGTTGTGACAGAAACCAGAGGTTAAGCAGTGTTAACACTACACACCCCAAATACATTTCTCGTTTGTTTGTTTGCTTGCTTGCTTGTTTTTGAGATAAAGTCTCCTTCCTTGCCCAGGTTGGCCTCACACTTCAAATCCTTCCTGTCTTAGTGTCTCCCATAGCTGAAATGATAGTTATGTTACTAGGTTGGCTTAAACTCTTCAGCATTTCAAAGATCTGAACAATCCAGTCACAGGTCTTTGATTGAAAATGGATCAAATGGAAAATACATTGAACACCTATGACCAACCAGACATCGAACTAAACAACACGGAACATTGTAGATGACTTGTACTTTCTCCTTCTACTCTCAGGGTCAAGAGGATCCTACTGCTACTCTAAGCCTTAGAAAAGATCCACACTCCAAATTCAAAGTATATATACCTCTTTTGTGCCCTCACAAAGTGAAACAAAACAAAACAAAATCGCACATCAAACCATCAAAAGTCTGGAACTTTTTGTACTTACAGGTCACCATAGGTGTACCAGACCCAGGAGACCTCCTGCTGGTGACAACAAAGCTATACTTCATCCCAATGTTGGGGGCACTCTAGGGAGATAAGACATCCACAGGACCTAGGCTCAAAGCCTGTGGTCTCGGAAGGGAACCTTGGGCAGAAGCCAGTCACAGGTTAGCAGTTAGAGCCCAAAGGCTCCAAGTGTGTGGCTTGTTCCACCGTGCAGAGAGAGTCCAGAAAGTCCTTGAGTCAGGGGACCACAGGGTGAAGTCCATGTCCTGTCTCTCGGACTTGATGAGAAGGCCAAGGGCAGACAGAGGTGGCTGGCCCATGCCCAGCAAGTGGCTAGTCCTAAGGAATCCAGCTGTGGGGCCCGTGGCACTTCCCAGATACTGAGCATGGGTTCCTGACAGTCAGTGACTAAGGCCCTTCCCAAGAGCAGCCGCCCCCACACCCGGAAAGGATGGCAGGCGGGCACTCGCCTGGCACTGGGGGCCACTTCCTAGTTTCATCTTGTCCTGGCTGAGAGTGTGACTCCTTCTGCCCGGGCAGGCCTGTTCACCAGCAGGAGATCCGGAGCGGAGGATAGAGCAGGGGATTGCTGCTAACTAGAAAGGAAGCAGGGACCAGGCAGAGCAGCGAAGTCACTGTACCCTAAGGCAAACTAGGCACAGGAACTTCCTGAGAGGAGCCTTTCATCTCCAGCATCCCTTGGAGCTACAGCCTCCCCCCAGGTTCTGCACCAGGTAGAGGGTCCACTCAAAAGTCTGAGGAATTGGGGCTAGGGAGATGGGTCAGTGAGGAAAGAGCTTACCCTGTAAATAGAGGGTCTGACTTCAGATCCCTAGCACCCATATAAAAAAAATTGGGTGCCACAACACACAATTGTACTTCCTGCACTGGGGAGGTGGACATAAGAAGATTCTAAGGTTTACCTGGCTGAATCAGCAAGCTCGAGGTTCATGATAGACCCTGCCTCAAAAAATAAGGTAGAGAGGGCTGGGGGGGTGGCTCAGGGGTTAAACCTTTGCCTCAAAAGCAAAAGATCCCATGTAAAAATGCCAAGCTGATATAGCGGCAGCCTGTAATTCTGATCCTAAAAGGCAGCGCCAAGGAAACCCCAGAGCAAAGCAATAAAGAGGTAGGGTAATCCAGGATGATTCCTGCTGTCATCCTTGGGCCTCCACAGGCACACACATTCGAGTGTCTTCTTGTATATACACCTGTGGAGGGCAGAGAGAGAGAAAAAAGGAGGAGAAGAAGGTGGATGAGAAGCCACCTGACGTCCATCTCTGACCTCTTTATGCATATGGATACACACATGGGCATGCACACATAAACACACCCACAAAGACCTTTTTTTTATATTAAAAAAAAGCTCTGTCTCTGTGTGTTGTGGAACACTATGATGCTGCATTTCTGTTTATGACTTGAGAGTCTTGTGTCTTGCACAATGTTGAGAAGTCTACCCCTATTTAAAGTTTTCTTTGAAGTAATAGTTTTTTTAAAAAAATAAAGTCTGGAGTCATTTGTTTTCTTCCTAATAACGGAGTTGTCACTCTAATAACTAATGGCTTCTATCACCCCCACCTGTGGCAGGAAGGCTCAGTGGGCAATGCCCAGACTCTGGGTGGGTCGTGATGAGTCAAGAGTGAAGGTCACCAATGGGGTGCCAGTGCTAGGCAGTGCCACTAATAGGCACTGGCTGCCGTGCTCCACTTAGGAGGACTACGTCACGCCTGGAGTGCTGCCTCAGCTGGTGCCTAGCACCTCCCAGGTTTTTATTAATTTGCATTTGTGAGACGGGGTCTCTCTATATAGCCCAGGCTGGCTTTGAAGTCCTGATCCCTCTGCCTCATTCTCCTCTGTGCTGGAATTACAGGTGTGCGCCACCATGTCCGGCTTCTGCCTCACCTTCTGTACCCCGCTACCAGGGCAGCCCAAAGGAAGGTGCAGTCGCCTTGATCTTCAAAATCCCACTGCCTGGCGCCTGTGACCTCGGGGAAGAACCCTCAGGTCTAGCAAGAGCCAGCTGCTCCCTGCCGCTCACACCGGGCCGCACCTGCCTTCTCTGCCCCACCCAGCCCACTCATTCCCAAATGACCACCGGTCAGTGCACATTTTAGTGCAGCCCTGCGGCTCTTTGTGGCAGCAGAGTCTGGCTTCAGGGTGGAATGTTAGGCTGAACAGTGAATGAGTCAGGAGCCTCCGGGGCCCTGATCTCTCAGATGAGCCCCCATCTGCCCCCATCTGCTCACAGTCCAAGATCCAAGTACCTAGTGCAAATCATCTCATGGCCTGGAGCTGATGATGGATCTTGGGGCTGACCAAAGGTCTCTTATGTAGGAATTCCTATTCCAATTCCTGTCTGAAATCCCATGTGCAAGCCAGGGGAAGAGCAGGGAGGGGACCTGCCAGCCACCCACCCTGTACCAAACAAGAAGGGATACACAGGAACTTCTGTGCCCACCCAGACCCTAGGTTATAGGCTTGGCTCTGGTAGAGCTCTGAGGTGATCCCTCAGCTCCAGGTTTCTGCACCCAACGCCCCACCCAAAAGTGCTCCCTAGCCTCTGTCTGCCTCCTCCCGGGTCTTAGACAATCCCTGCTGCCCTCTGAAGTCCTCCCCCCACTCTGGGCCCTGCCCTCCCCAGCTCCAAAGTGGCCAAGGGGACCCTGTGACCCAAGGGCTTCTGAAGATGCACTATGCCGCTCTGCATTCTACCTGGTAGCCAGGGGGACAGGGTGAGGCTAAGTGTGCTATTGTCTATAGGTGGGTCTGTGCAGTAATGTGTCTGTGTGTCGTGTGACACCTGTGGACTGGCAGTGTGGTTTATCTGATGTGTAGTGTGTCAGTGTGTGTTGGTGGCATATGTGCATGTATGACATGTGTGGCATCTGCGGGTTGTCTGTGTGGCATGTCCGTGTATTGTGTAATATTTCTGGGCTGTGTCTGTGTGGTGTGTGTGCTCCGTGCATGTATGGTATATGTGGTATATGTGTTGTGTGATGTCTCTAGGCTTTGTCTGTGGTGTGTGTGTGTGTGTGTGTGTGACCATGTATGATCTGTTTATGTGTATGGCATCTGTGGGTTGGAATAGGTCGTTTCTACCTAAATGGTCCCTGACCTTGATAGAGAGGAAACCAGGTTCCTATAGAGCCCAAAGGACTACCAAAGGGATGGCCAAATCTCGGTGTGGGACACAAGCCTCACAATCCAGAAATATATTAGCCTGGTAATCATGTCTGTAATCCCAGCTACTCAGGAAGTTAAGGAAGCAAGATTGCACATTCAAGGTCTGCCTGGGTGATTCAGCGAGACTGTGTCTCAAAAGGAAAAGTGAAAAGATAGCTAGGGATATATCTCAGTAGTAGAGCACTTGCCTGGAACTCACCACGGAGGAGTCAAGGCCAAGGCTCAGCAAGCAAGTACCTGCCTAGAATCTTCCAGTGAGGACTAGAGGCATGACCCAGCAGTAAGCCCTTATCTACAATTCACCAGTGTGGAGTGGAGCTATGGGGATCATCCAGTGGTAAGGCATTTACCTAACGTGCATGTGCTATGTTCAGTCCCCACCACTGGAAAACAAAATAAACAATAACAACAAAACCCACAAGTTGCCCGGGCCAAACCTTCTGTACTCACTGACCTCTGGGGCTGCTGCCCACACACCCACCAGTGTATTTTCCACCCCTGCCTGGCATGGTGTCTCCTGGATCCTCTTAAGTCCCTAGGGAAGCAGACAGGCAGGATCTGGAACTCTGCCCAGGCCCATAAAGTCTAGACTTCAAGGCCAAAGCAGATGGTTTCAGGGTAAAGGTAAGGACCCCGTGACTCCAGAGTCAGGCTCGAGTGAGCACACCTCTTCATCCCACACCCCTCTCTGAACCTGTCTCCCCCTCTGCAGCCTGTTTCCCACCAAGAGCTGGGCGCCTTCCACTCCCATATTAGCAGATCGCCTGTGGTATCTCTCTTCCAGGCCTTTCCTTGTCTAATTTTTTTCTTCCTCTCATGGGAGGAGAAATATCTCCTTGTTGAAGTCTCTGAACTGTTGCCCTTCCTTGTGGCAGATGACCATGGACGTGGGGCAGAGAGCAACTGAGCCCACAGCCTTCAGAACGCCCCAAAGTGCGGAGGACGTCTCCTCTTAGGAGTCAGGTAGGAATCGCCTGGTGGTTATTGGTCTCCAAAGCAACTTCAGCTCAGTGGTGTACCACACAGATACAGCTCAGAGACATCACACAGCACATAGACATACTCCATCACAAGCATGTCACACAGTCCACAGACACCACATAACACACATGTACAGAAAACACATACCACACTGATACAGCCCAGATGTCACCGCCATATACACCAAATAAATTCCAAGGAGTCCTGGATTCCTTATGTCACATTCCTAGTGGCTCAGGAGATGGAGTTCCTAGCACTCCCAATAAACTTACCAGCAGGACAATGTGCTAACCCTTCCCCCAACTGTAGCAGGATGAGGGGTCGGAGAGGGGTGGCCCTACCAGCTGAAACAGGATCCAGAGAGCACAGTGGAGCCTCTGAGAAGCCCCTCCCTCATCCTCAGCTCTAAGCTACAGGGTGGTTGGGTATCAGGTTGGCAGAAGGAGATGGGGGGGGCCTTGCTGCAAGGAGGATGTCAGATGAGGAAGACATTGTCTCTCCATTTCTTGAAGGATGTGGACACGCCACATTGGGACAAATGTTGACTGCCTGGCGTCTCCTCCCTGTGTCCCCTCCCTGTCCTGGAGGCCATTTCTCAGCATAAGGGTTGTGAGTCTCAGGACCCAAGCCCGGGGTATAACAGTTTGGGCTTCGTGGTCTGTGGATAGGAAATCAGGAAGATACGCTGAGGTGCCTGAGGCTGGATGGAGCTCCCAGGGCTCTCAGCCACCAGAAGGGTCCATTATGTCCTTTATTCACAACCTTCTCAGGCCCTGCAGTGTGGAGCACCCTGCTCACGGAACTCGTGTCTTATTATGTCTCAGCTCCACATCTGCAGAAAAGCCTAAGCCAGAGCCAGGGGCCAGCCCCTCACCCACCCCAGAGACCAGAGCAAGGATTGGTGGAAAGACCAGTAAGGTCAGGGGTCACTGTGTATGGCCAGGCCACACGGGTCAAAGATTTGCTGACAGTAGGCTGGGAGGTATTGATCTAGTGGGGGGAGGTGACAGAACTCTGGCCCCCACCAAGGACTGTGGGCCTGACTGGTGGTCAGCAAACTGGATTCTGCAGAGTCTGCCCAGAACAGGGTTGAGCTAAGGGGCCCCTCTCCTAGCCCAGGTTTCCCAGAATCAGGAGCCGATGAACGTATCATAGATGATCTCATCAGCGTCACCCTGGGGCTGATGCACCAGCTTGCTGGGCTTGCCTAGCCAGGGGACAGTAGGGACCATAAAGTCATTTGCTCCAGCCTCGGAGGCTCTTGCAGATTTAAGACAACAGGAGGGAAGGCCAGGTTCAGAAACCCCAACCTGTAGCAGGGACAGAGGTTGGGGTTGAGAGGTCTAAAAGGGAACGGCAAACTGAGCTCTGAATTCCTTAGCTCTGTAGGGCACCTCGGTAGACCTTCTGATCCTCAGAGTGTACCCATCTCTACCCTCAGCACAGTTTACTTCCATTGGCTGCGGGGGAAAGTCCAACTCCTCTACCCCAGAGAGCTGCAGAGGGCAGAGAGACCAGAGCAGTTCCAGGTGGAACGGGAGCTGCTCCTTACTCTCTTCTCCTCGTTGCATCTTCTAAACCTGATGAAGGAGAAGAGGTAGGCAGGAAGAGAAGTCCCTTTCCAGCTGAACTCACCGAGGAGGTTTTTCTCCACTCACCTGCAGGCTTGCCCAAGGAGAGAGAGTGGGGAGCATGTATGAGTGAATGTGTAGGTGTGTGAATGACTATATGCATGTGTGTGTATGTGTGTGTGTGTGTGTGTGTGTGTGTGTGTGTTTTGTCCATTTGCACATATGTGCATCCGTGTGCTTACATACATGTGCTATTTGTGTTTGTGTTTATGTGCAACAACATGCACACGTGAGCATACTTGTGTGCATATGTGTTTGTACAGACATATGTCTCGTTGTGTCCACATGTGGGGGTGGGTGCCTTTGTGTGTACTGGCATGTGCCCCTGTTCGAACCTGGGCTGGCTCCCTTCAAGGCAAGGACTAGGGAGACGCTGCAGCTGTCCTTTGCAATGGCTTGGCCCCCGACTTAGAAACCCTTACCAGTCCCTGTGGCCCTGGCCTTGGCAGCAGTCCTGGAGCTGAGGGCTTCTGACTGGTGCTCGCCAGCTGGCAATATGGCCAGAGGGCAGCTCTGTCCACTGGGAGGACATGTGGTGAACCCTGGCTCAGAGCAGACCCAGGGTGGAGGTCACCAGCACAGAGGCAGCACATGGGCCCACTAGGGTCTGCAGCGGTCATGTAACCAGGGTCTCTGGTTAAGACCTCCTCTGCACAGTGACCCTTACTGGACACGGCAGGTACTGCAGACTGACTCAACTACGTCCTAGAACCCAGCATGGGGACCGGGTCCCTCTATACAGTGTGTAGGCTCTTGAGTTTGTCCTGAGGCTTCCAAACTGGGAAGGGTCCTCTGGGGTTCCTTGGGGTCCCTTCAAGGGTCTCCCATAATGAAGCAACATTATGTCCTGTAAAGACAGGTCTCTAAAAGTGTTTTTAATCTCTAGCCTTAGCTGTGGTTAATCATAAACGTAAGCTCTTCTTTCTGAATAATTAAGTGGATGTTGATTTGCATTAATAACCCAATTGTCTCCCAAAAGGTGAGCAAAATCACTTGAACCAAAGTACAGGAGTTCTGATTCAAACACTTCTTGGAGACCAGAAGGAGCGATAAAAAGAGACAGTCTTCCCCAGGGTTGGATAGCCTGCATGGCATATATGGGAATCTCCCAGGGAAGGTACATTGCCACTGAGCCCAGTCTGGGGAACCCCAATAACAAGACATTCCCTACCTCAGACCCACTGGCTTCTGCTCCGGATGAAGCAGTACCCTGAAGGTCTGACTCTTCCCGTGACACCACCTTTCCCCTGTCATGTGATTTCCTGAATCCTACCATGTCCCCCCATGCTCCCATGTCACATGTCCAGCATACCACAATTCCCACAGTCCATATCTTGCAGTTGTGATTATCAAGCACAACTTGCTGGAGGCAAACTGTGAGATATAGGGTCATAGAGCAAGAGAGATAGGTGGTGATCTGTGGCTGTGCTGCCTGGGCCCCACCCTGGTCCCCATCTCCAGCAGAGGAAGGCCAGTGGATAGTCCCCGTAGGACTAGCTCCAAGGGACCATTAGAAGTGGGTGGATAGACAGGAGATGGATGAAGGCAAAGGCCCAAACTCTTATCCGGCTATAGCCAGAGGGAAGATGGAAACAGCCTTGTACCATGCACCTCACTCAGTCACTCACTCATTCATTCATTCAGTACTACACACTAGCACTGTGCTAGGTGGTATGACTGTTTTGGTAAACAAGCCATAATATATGGTTTATAAGCGAGTGTAAGTGCAGAGAAAGATGGACAATAAAAATAAATAAGTATCAGAGCAAAACAATGAGGAGGTAGAGTAATCCAGGGTGATTCCCAGTGTCACCCTTGAGCCTACATAGGCGCACACTCAAACCCACCCATGCAAAATACATAAATAAATACCTAGGAATGATCTCTCAAGCCTGTGTTCCCAACCATTTGGGAGGCTGTAGCAGGAGAATTAAATTCTGGGCTAGCTTAGGCTATACAGTGAGTTCAAAGCCAGACCAGGCCATCTAATCAAAATAAAAAGTAAAAAGAGGGCTGAGTCTACTGTTCCATGGTAGAAAGCTTGCCTGGGACCCACCAGTGAGGGACTGAGGCACGACTTGGTGGTAAAGTGCTTACATAGCATGTACAAGCCCCCTGAGTTCAATCCCTGGTAGTTCAAAATAAAGTTATATGAGAAAGTAAAGTACCCAAGGTTTCAAATGGTGGTCAGGGGTTCAAATGCTTGGCTAGGGATCCAATCTTCAATAAAATGGTCAGAGCAAGCTTTCTGGGCAGTGACCTTTCACAAAGTCCCGATGGGGATGCAGGAATGGGCTCTGGGGGTTTGTGGGAAAAGAACTTTCCAGATAGAGGGAATAGCAGGCACAAAGGCCCTGAGGCAACATGGTGCCTACTTAAGCAATGTGGCTGGTGCCAAATGGGTGGCAGGGAGGGGAGCAAGGTTATGGGGCCTGTGTGTGAGGGCACTGTTGTAGGGAGGTCTTTGGCCCTACAGTGACATGGTACTGAGACATACAAAGTGGGGGAGCAGGAGCACCAAGGGAGCTGGTAAATGGGGCAGACCAGCCCCACCTTACCTCAGGAAACCCTCAATGAGCGGCCAAGAGGTCGAGCTAGCTTCTGTCAACTCATAGGGATGTCAGGTTGAGTCTTGTTTGCCTCCCGGAGCCCTAGCATCCTCTCCTTGACAGTCACTGCCAGCCCCAGGTAAGACAGACATGCCTACCAGAATGTTCTGCACCTTGCAGAGGGTCTGGTCCCCGAGGACAGAGGAAGAAGTAGGCCCTCTGTGTCCTCCCGTCTGCCAACTCCACTGCTAGAGCTCAGCCAGACCTGCCCACGGGGAATCCAGTTGCCAAGCTGAACCTAGGTAGGGACTGAGGTGACAATGTCCACAGGGACCCTTTCCCCTTACTCCATGGGGACAGGCAGGTGGAGGAGGCCAAGGACTAGGTGCTCAGCCAGAGGCACTTTAAATGTGGGTCCGTGTGAATGGGAGCAGGAGGCCTCTATATGATGCCCTCCTGGACCTGGACAGAACACCCAACCAGCTGGACACGCTAGTGGGCCAGCCACTGAAACAGTCTCGGGAGCGCCCTCTACCTGCAGGAGTGGGAACACCTTCAGGACAAGAGGTTCTGACCCCTTGGTTGAGCAATTGCAGTCCTATGGGCTCCTGGTGACACCTAGTGGCTAATGTTTCTTTACTGCCTGTCCCCCATTCCCCAAATTCACTTCTGGGGATGTCCCCAGAAAACAAGGGGACCCCCTGCTCTAGGTCTCCACCCACAGACTCGTTCTCACAGTCCTCCTCTCCCACGTGGGCTCCAGGCATTTGCACTTGCTCGCTCACTCTCACACGTGATCTTTCATGGCTCAATCCTCCCACCTGCACCCACACACAAGTCACAGCTCCTGGGGCCCTGTTAGGGGTATCCTCAGGCCATCTGGGAAGAGAGTCTTTGGTGACATCCACCAGGGGAGCCCTCTTCTCCCCTGCCGCACCCCAAGTCAGGCATGCCCAGGGCATTTCTTGGGATCCTCTAGTCCATCCAGAGGGAGGCATGGAGAGGAGGCCCACTGCTACTTTGGATTCCTGGCTCAGCTGGGCCTCCCAGGTACTCCTGGTAAAGTCAAACCCAGAGCAGAGCTAGACCAAGGTCATGAACCAATCTGAAGTCAGGTAGGAAGGAAGCCACCAACTAACTGGTCAGAAGTCTAGAAGGATCTAGCCCCAAAGCCAGGACTGCAGGGACCGTGGCCCTCCTCCTGGCCCGGTAGTCACGTGTCTACACTGGCCAAGAACAGCCTCCCACTGAGCCACAGCCAGGCTGCCTGCGTCACCAAGAGAAACCCAAGGATCTGGGGGAAAGGCCTGGTAAGGGATGGTACCCAGAGCCCTGCCAACTGAGGCACAGGGCACACATGGCCAGTCATACACAGCGGTGCCAGGGACCCAAAGCCCCAGGCCCAGCTAGTCACCCAGCCAGAGGGGAGGGGGCCCGCCACATGGCCCTTTTCTGAGCTGGAAGCATTGAAGTCCATTTGGAGCTGATGGGGGCTTCCGACAAGAGAAGCAAGGTACCATGCTTTGCTTCCTCGCTTGAACGTTCCCATGCTCGATAGGACCCAGCCCTGCCAACTCGAGGGCGGCTCTGTCACCAAGCCACCTCCTCACGTGCACTGTGACCTCTAGTTCCCATGTTATGTAGAAATACAGCCCCAAGAGCCTGGCACCAAGGCAGGGCCAAGCAGGGCAGATAACTACAGTGTCTGCCGGGGGAAGGGGGAGACGACACAGGGGGTCCAGTGGACCAAGGAATGGTTGGGCATAAGGAAGCAATCGTAATCTTTTCCTGCCTTTGATCATGGCCCTAGCCTGCTCGCCTGGCACAAAACTCAGTCAGTCTGGGCAAGCTTGGGGTGGGGAAAACAGGCAGATACTGATTTCCTGTAGGTTTTCCACACCTAGCTTCTAGAGATTTGAATTCAGGTCCTTGAGCTTGCACAGTGCGCATTCTTCCCTGGATTCCCTAGAGACTCCTCAGAAGCTAAAGGTCCCTCCCCCCCCCAGGAGAACTAATCTGAAGGCCTGGATACCTACAGGGGTCCCCACACAGGTGGGTATTAGCATACCCCTGCCTCCCTGCTGTAATTCAGATTAGCAGTGGTTGTTTCCTGGTGGGTGTTTTCAGATGGGGAAACTTTTGTCCTCCACCTGGGAGAAGTGAACAGAGGCCCGGGGACGCATAAGTCCTCGGAGCCCTGCCAACTGAAGCGCGGGGGCACGCTCTTCCCAAATCCTGTAGGTGAGGGAGCAGAGCAGATGCTTCGGCAGGGAGGTGAGATTCCAGGTAGCTCCCCCACAGGTGAATGAACGCCGACCATTCAGGCCCTACTGTCTCTCTAGGTCTGATTCTTCAAGATGCATGCACTTCCGTTTGGGGGTGGGACGTTGGAAGCCTTCAGGGAAGAAGAGAAAACTGAACTGAGTCATGGGCTCAACTTTGCCACTAATAATTTACGGCGCCTTCCAGCAGGCAGACTAAGCAAGGACTGGAAGGCTGCAGAGGAAAGGAAAGCCCCTGGCTGGAGCACAGACAGGAACGTGTGTGATCGGAGCCACCTGGGGAAGCCTGGGAGCTGGGGAAAGGGGCCGCTCAGAAGGGCTCCCCTGGGGAGGATACCTGGGCTCTATCAGGCCAGCTTGCCCTGGAACAGCAGAGGGAAAGACACCGGGATGTCTAGCATTCCAAGCAAGAGGAAGGGGAGTGAGTGGAGGGACAGTAAGAACCACAGCTGGATGGTCAGGAAACAACTCAGAGGAAGTGACCGGGCCTGGAAGGGAATGAGGGCAGCAGTCTCATGGTGGGCCTGAAGAAGGGGCCTTGCTGGCCTCCCCCACCCACTGCATCAGAGACTAGGTGGATGACAGCCCCGCCACCGTGGGGGCTTCTCCCACGGGCAGCTTAGAGACATGAGAGAGATTACTTACGCTTGTGATTGTCCTTGCAGTGTATCTTAGCCTATTTTTTTCTGTTGCTATAACAATCTAAGGCTGCTATTCAGGATAGTTAAACTCTCTCTCATCCCAAGGTCCAGGGAACCTTGTAAAAGAAGAGGCGGTAAGAATGTAAGAGCCAGAGGACAGGGAGAGCAATGTCAAACAGAAGCCCATGTTCATGTCAGGACTGTGGTTGGTATCCAAGATCTCAATGCAACGGTGTCTACTTCCACTAGCCCTCTACCAAAGCTGCCTAGCAACACACATGGGTCTCACATGTAAGGAGACTTGGGAAAGGGAAGAAAATGGATGGGAGGAGAGAACAAGAAGGGTAAGAAGGGTTGTGGGGTGGGGCTAGATGATGGGCAATGAAAACACACAAATTCCTTTAATTCAATTTAAAAATAAAGTTAATGCATATTGAAAAATATCTGAGGTTGGTTGATAGATAAGGAATAAAAATGTATGTAGTTCATGTTCTAGGATTTGGGAAGTCTAATATTTACGTGGCAACACCTGGTGGATGTCTTCTTGCTGCATTCTAACAGGACAGAAGGCATCATGTGACAAGATAGCATGCAACCAGAGAGAATTTGCTCTCATATTAAAGCCATTCCTGTGTGGGTGAAGCACACCTCTGATCCCAGCCCCCTAGAGGTGGAAGCAGGAGGATCAGGACTTTCAGCCAGCATGGACGACATAGTGGCGCCCTATCGCCCCCCCCCAAAATGTATGAACAACATCAATAGAATAGGAAGGGGATCACAAGAGGAGAAAAGTTTGTTCGCTTTCCATTTATGTAGTGTGTGTGTGTGTGTGTGTGTGTGTGTGTGTGTGTGTGCACATGTGTGTGTGGTCAGCTGGTTAACATGCCTGGAAAGGCTCAAGGAAGACATCAGGTGTCCTGCTGTATTGCTCTCTGCCTTACTCCCTTGAGACAGAGTCTACCATCAATCCCAGAGCTGGGCCACCACGTGACTGACCACACCTAGCTTCTTATAAGGCTTGAGGAGATTTGAACTCAGGTCCACGTGTTTGCAGAACAAGCACTCTTGCCTACTGAACCATCTCCCTAGTCCCACCTATCACCACAAGAGGTTTGGAGGAAAGAGGAGTATAATTGAATACACATGACATGAAAATAGAAATGGGGCTACTAGGTGGAGGAATATGGAAGGAAGAAGGGAAGAGAGGAAAGAAGGACCAAACAGAAAAGCTTATGTTTGAAAATGTCATAAGGAAACCTAATATTTTGTATGTTAACTTATTTTTATTTCATTTTACTTGAGAGGGGAAAAGAGAGAAGGATAGTACCGGTGACAAGCTTCAGAAGTCAGTTCTCTGCTTCTAGTAATAGTGGTTGGGGGTCTTGGCCAAGTTCGCCCAGGTTTTTGGACTCTTACTCAAGAAGGGAATCAAAGTCCACAGATATCTTTAAAAGTACCAAAGAAACCTTTTATTCAGAGCAAAGTATAGGAAGTAAGTGGTGAAGTCAGGATGTACTGTGAGAAGCAGCAGGGCCATGTGAATGTCGACTTAAGAGCCCAGGTCATTCCCTGGGATCTTTTTTATGGAATCTAAAGGAAGAGGGGACTGGCTGCTAAAGGGCATAATGTAGGTGGTTCTATGTTTTGACTGAAATATTAGGTCATCTAGTAGCTTCTCTGCTTTGCATGTACCATCTCACAGTGCATCTGAAATTAATCATATGGATGTTCGGTTCTGCATAGGCATGAGGTGGTAAATAGAGGAGTTCTAAAAGTTTTCTTGAGGGTACATTTTTAGCCTTATTGGGCATGCACCCAAAACCAGTTCAGGCCAGATCGGCTCTACCATTCTTTTTATCAGAATGTATTGGATATACTTTTGAACAGAAACTAAGTTTATGGTTACTATTCCTTTTCTAATTTTTTCTTATTATATTTTTAATGAGAGAGAGAGTATGTGTATATGTGTGTGTGTGTGTGTGTGTGTGTGTGTGTGTGTGTGTGTGTGTGTGTTTATCAGAGGGAGGACCAAGGGTGACTTTGGGAATCATCTTGGATTGGTTCTATCTCCTTGCTTCACTCTGGTATTTCCCAAGCTCCGCCCACCAGGGTTGGAAGTACAGGCCACTGCCTTTTCTGCCTGGCTTTTTTATGTGGGACCTGGGATCCGAACTCAGGACCTTCTGCTTGTGAGACAGAGTTTTAATCCCTGCACCATCTCTCCAGCCCCTATTCCTTTTTAAAAGAAGAGTATGCGTGCAGTCTGATGCAGGTAGGGTGTCCAGAGTTGCTCAGTGAGCTATCCAGAGAGAGGAGTGTGGTACATGGAGACAAAGGACCTAGGCTGACGATCAGTGGTTCTGAACCGAAAGCACATTTGACCCTTGGAGGAACATGAGGCATACCTAGAAACAATCAACTGTCATGCCTTAGGGGGGACATTACTGGCATCTAGAGAGTAAAGGCCAGAAGACACTGTCAGACACCCCACAATGCATGATTGTTCAGCCCAACATGTCCACAGTGCCAAGGTAAAAACTGTAATGGTACTAATCAGAGTGGAAACTCTGATAGTCAGCTTTCCATCACTGGAACAAAATACCTGAGAAAATCAACTTCAAAGGAGGAAAGGTTTAGCCAGATGTGGCGGTACATATCTGTCACCCCGACATTTGGGAGACCGAAACAGCTGGGTTATGAGTTTGAGATCCACCTGGGATAGAGTAAGACCCTGTCTCAAAAAAAAAAAAAAAAAAAGTCTCAGGTAGTTTTGCAAGTGAAAATAGACTAAGACACACTAGATAGCTGCGGTAAGGTTTATTTTGGCTCATGATTCCAGTCCACAGTCGCTCGGCTCCATTGCTTTGGGTTTGTGACAGTGTCTTGGTGGAAGCATGTGTCAGCCAGGAAGCAAACAGAAGGGGCGAGACATGCCTCGGAGGGCATGCTCTTGATGACCTAACTTTCTCCCACAAGCACCCACCTCCTAGAGCTTCTACCACCTCCCATAGCACGAAGGCTGGAAGCCAAGCCTTCAACGCAGAAGCCCTCGGGGGACACTTGCCAAAACTATTGATAAAGACATGTTGGCCCTTTGAGAAGAGCGCATCTCTGAGAGGGCGTGGTGACTCCCACAGGTTCTAGAGCCCACAAAGTATCTATATTTGTAGCACCTCATCATTCCACTCGGCTGATTCCCCCACCTTTCTCCTCTTCCTGCTCCTGGGTAGATCATACCCCCAAATCTAGTACCTGCAATTAAACCATAAATTGTTGTCCTTTTATTTCTCCCTTGAAGTTAGGACAGTAAATTGACTTTGAAAATTACAACTGTAGGTTCTTTTACCTGTGAATTTCATGGGGGAAGGAGGAGTAAGAAGACATTACAAGACCGTTACTCAAGCTGATGGTGCATGCCTGTGGTCCCAACGTTGGGAGAATGAGGCAGGAAGATGTCAAATTTGAGGTTTAATCTGGGCTAAGTAGACTCTTAAACAAAACACAAGAGGTAGTATCCTGATTGTGTTAGAAGGACAGGGGATAGGGAAGAGATGGGAAGGGGGAACCCTGGGTTTTTGCTCGGTTTTGCTATGCAGTACAGGGGATGGGATCCAGACCCTTGTGTGTAGGTCAGGCAATTGTTTGCCTATGGGTTACATAATCCCTCCCTGAGTTCTTGCCTGCAGAACCAGGGGCAGCAGATGCAGGCATTTCTTGGGGCTGAGTATAATGGAAGTCCCATGAGTGGACGTTGACCACTAGCGAACTTGAGAGTAGCTGGATACGAGCAACTAAGATCAGAAGTAAAGTCTAGTAGTAGAGGCCCTAGGACCAACATGGGGGCAGGTGGTAGACAGTGACGTGTAAGGAACCAAGAAAAACCAGACGGTCAAGTTCCCGTTGGCTTGGGCTGAGTGGGCCAGTGGGCAGCTCCTTCCAGAAGGGATGGGTGGTTCTGGGGTATGGCAGGAGTGCAGTAGACCTGGACACCCTCTGACCTGCATGGGGGCCTCCTTTCAAGAATTCACTAAGCCCTACCCAGGCCTATGAGCCTGGCTATACCTGGAAACTGGAAGATCTGGGTCTCTGTTCATCAGCCTAACAAGGCCACAAGTGCATGCCTGGGGTACTCAGGAGAAGATGGGGCTAAGAACCCTAGGGTCAGATGGCCTGTCTTCTAAGGGTTACCGTTTTCCATCTGGCTGCCCCAACTCCCCATTTAGCAGTCTTTGACCTGGGGCCATTTCCTCTCTCCATCCTTCAGTTTCTCCCTCTGGGAACTGGATGATCACAGAGGGTCCCGTAGTTTGGTCACCACCACAGAGCACTCTGATCCCACCATGTTGATGGCCTGGGCCAGACGGACTGGGCTTCACCCACCAGTATCCCGCAGCATTGCCCCTCCACGTTACTCCCTCCCTATGAAACAGTTTGAAGATAGGATCATCCTTCAGAAAGCCCTCCAGTAGATACTGTCCCCTGAGAACCTCTGGTGTTGGGCTGGGGGCCCACTGTGACTCATGGGAAGAGGAGACATATTCAGACTTTCCTCCAATCGGCTCAGACCACACAGGAGAGGCCAGGGGCAGGGTGAGGGTGGGTGAGGGTCAGGTTCTGCTCAGACCCTGTGATTTAATGGCACCCAAGATGCCACAGACCCTATCTGGGACCCTGGAGAAGTACTCTGGGGTGTTTGTTTTCTCATGCCCCATCCTGGAGAGGCCAGATCCCCTATTCTCCCAACTAGTAGGGGAATCCAGGTGTGGGGGATCCTTCAGAGAGCCCCATGATCAGACTTCCTATGGGGACCCCCTACATCCACTCACCCACCCAACTGCACACACGCGTGTGCACACACACACACACTCTGACCTTTTGCTCACAGTTCTCAAGCTATCAGCAAAACTGAGGGCAGTCCCTCCCCTGGGACACTCCAGCTTGTGTCTAGACGTGACTACTTGCCTCGCTATTCCATGAATCTTATTTTCTGTGTGCACATATGCATACGTGTGTATGAGTGGTATGTGTGTATGTGATGCGTGTGTGTATGCATGCATGTGTGTGTGGGTGTGTATGTGTGTATGTACGCATGCATGTGTGTGTGGGTGTGTGCATGAGTGCACAGGCTTATGTCTGTAGTAGCACAGATGTGGAGATAGGTGATGATTTTTTCTAGTGTCTCGTTCCTCGGCTTTCCACCTTGTTTGGGAACAAGTCTCTTCCCTGCTGGATAAGCCAGGCTGGCAGTTCCACAAGCCCTTCAAGATTCTGGGTTCTCCTCCCGTTTCCCGTAGGTGCTTGGGATTACAGATCTTTCTGTTTCTTTCTTTCTTTTTTTAGGATTAAGGCAGAGTTTATTAGAGGAGAGAAAGAATGGAACTCACAGACATGAATGCACAGGGCAAGAGAATCCAGAACTCCAGAATCCATAAGGGACAAGAGAGTTGAGGAGAATTCATGGGCTCCAGTCGTAGAATTCATAAGGGGCAAGGGAGCCGGATTACAGATTCTTAAACTATATGTCTGGTGTCCTGGGACCTGGAGATCTGAGCTCCCATCCTCAGAGTAAGTGCTTTGTCCACTGAGTTCCTTCGGCTTATGTTTTGTGTGTGTGTGTGTGTGTGTGTGTGTGTATGTGTGTCAGAGGGCACTGTGTGCCCTTGTGGAGGACCAACGGTGACTTCGGGAATCTCCCTGGATTGCTTCTACCTCCTTCTTGCTTCACTCTAGGATTTCCCCGGCTCCGTCCACCAGGACCAGAAGTACAGGCCGCCCTTATTTCCGCCTGGCGTTTTTACATGGGATCTGGGATCTGAACTCAGGACTTTGTGTTTGGGAGACAGAATCTTAACCCCTGAGCCATCTCTCCAGCCCTGTTTTGCTTTTTTTGAGATTGGGTCTTGCTGTGTAACCCAAGCTGTCCTTGAACTCGTGACCCTCCTCCCTGGGGTTGCACATGTGCGCCACTAAGGTTCTGGGCCCCTTTTTCTTTTGTACTAAAAGCGTCCGTCCTTTAGAAGCAAACACCTACATTTCCCTGATTTTTCGCACCAATGTTGACGTTTCTTCAAGCCTCAGCGAGCCTGGGGCTCCCGGCCCCTCAGTGAGCGCCCACTTCTCTAGGCCGCCCGCGCCTTTCCCAGGCTCCTGGGCGGATGGGGAGCTGGGCCACGCGCCTGCAGGGCCCACAGGCGTGCAGGCGTGACTGCCCTGGTCCTCCTGGCAGGGCGGCTCCCCTGGCTGTGAGAAAAGCCTAGGTCCATCAGATAAGGCGGGGCGTCCCCACCGCCACGAGGCCTCCCAGCCCCGCCCAGGCCTGCCTTGAGGCAGGTGTGCCGCGCGGAATGAATTTCACTACCAAATCTCTCGGGTTTCGCTATGAGTTTGCTCACCCAGACCAGCACCCACGGCCTCGGGGGCCTCCCCTGCTTCTCCCAGGCCAGGAGGCAAACCTTTCCACCTGGGGCTGTAGGAGGGGCAGGAGGAACGTCTGGGTACCCCTGAGGAATTGCTTTCCCGATCGCTGAGGGTCCTGGGAGGCTGGATCCCAGGAATCTTCGCGGGCCGTTCTGAACCCGTTCCGGAATCCAGATTCCTTGAACTTCCAGGGAAGCAGGAGGGTCCAGTCCAGACAGCCAAACTGTAAATCTGAGGGCCAGGGTGCCCTCTAGTGGGCTACGTGTGGAATGGCGGGTGTCTTTGAATAAAGGATATGGCTAAAGGTCTCCAGGAGTGAAGTTCTTCACCCCAAGTCTCTAAGACTGGAGCCCCGAGGAACTCAGGGTGGAGACCATCTAGAGAAAAATCCCAGTATATAAACGAAGCCCAAGCTTCGACCTCTTGTGTTCTCCGCTCATAATGACCAGTCCTGACCTCTCCCAGCTTTTCATTCTTCTCATATCTGGTAAGCTGCAGTTCCCCAAGGGCCTGGAGAGCAGACACAGCTCGTGAAAATTCCTACTTAAGGCAACTGTGGACACAGATGGGGTCCCCTCTGCTCCCTCTGTCTCACACAGAACTGGGACTCTGGGAGTTATGGACCGATCCACTTTACAAGTCAGTGGCAGAGTTGGAGCCGGGAGGGTCAGATCCCTGGAATCTTCTTTGGGGACCTGCTACATACAAGAAAGAGGCCAGCTCCTTGTGAGTTGCGCTATGCCTGCATGTGTATGTAAGAAGGAGCTGTGTGTGTACCTTTGGAGGGCCAAAGGTAACACAAGGAATCATCCTGGATAGCTCTATTTCCACATTGTTTTGCTTTACAGCTTCCCAGGCTCTGCTTTCTACAAGCCGCTGCCATATCCTCCTGGCATTTTTACCTGGGATCTGGGGATCTGAGTTCAGGTTCTTTTGCTTGGAAGGTAAAGGCTTAAACACTTAGCCATCTCCCCAGCCCGAGACCAGCCCTTTTGAGAAGTCCAGTAGAGAGAGGCAAGGATCGATGGTAAACAGAGCAGAATGGGACTGTCATCTATAGGGAGGACTATGAAGGCTTCCCGGGGAAGTTAGTGCCCTGTCTGACCCACAGGAGACTAGTGAAACAAAGGGCAGGCAACGTGGCCAAGGCAGGATGACATACAAACTTCTCATTCCAGGCAGGAGGGGTACAGAACAGTAGCTTTAAAAAGAGTGACTAGGGACTGGGGAGATGGCTTAACAATAAAAGTTTGCTTGCTGAGCAAGCAAAGGGACAGGAGGAGTCCAGATCCCTGATCCCAAGTAAAATATCCAGTGTGTGTGGAGGTCCACCTGTAATTCCAGCCCGAGAAGGAGGAGCCTGGGAATCCCCAGAGAAGCTGGCCAGTCAAACTAGCCCCAGTGGTATGTTCTGGGTTTAATCAGAGATCCAACCTCCAAACAAGAATGTGGAAAAACAATTGAGAATGACTCCCAATATCCCCCTGAGTTTCCACAGGGATGAACAATCATGAACCAGCACACACGTAAACATGTAAACATATACAGATGTGTGTATACATGCACACCTCATATACACATGAAAAGGAATAAAAAGAGACAGACTGATCACCCAGACTTGCTTAGATACCCTGTCTTACATTCACGTTCTTGCATAATTATGAATAGTGTCTCGTTTCATTTCCAAAACATCCCAATTGAGACATAAATGGTCTTGCTGTTGAAACCTCACTGTGGGACTTCTTGTTTCCGAGTTGCACTTGGGCTTGGGCTGGGGGAGGGGATTAGGTGTGACCTCTGGAGCAACCCTGGGGACAGGAACAAGCTGCTGTCAGCTTCAAAGGAAGGGTGGGGTGTAGAGGGTATGGGGATGGGTGTTGGAGAGCAGATAGAGGAAAGTCAAAGCTCTGGAGACTGGGATCTGGGTCCCAAACACATGAGAGAGTTGGAACAGTGTAGTGTTTGGCCGCTCGAGAAGCCAGAACATGGAAGCTGGGCCATGCATGGGCCTGAGCAAGTTGGTCACTTTTGTGGACTCTGTGCCACACACATCAGCGTGTTTTTCTTTTCAAATTTCGTTGTCATGACAGAGTGGATCACAAGTGCAACAAAGGTGAATTGTGGAAATGCGACAAGAGTGAGCAAAAGACCTGAACAAGAGGGTGCTCGGCAGAGTGGTGAGTGTGGTATGTGTGCGTGCATGAGTGTATGAATGCAAGAATGGGTATTTGAACGTGTAGCATGTGTGACTGTGTGTGGTGTGGCAATGTGCAAATGTATATAGCAAGTTTGGTAGTGAGCATGTGTATGTGTGTCTAAGAATGTGAATGCTTGGTATGTGGGATTGTAGTATAAGAATGTGATCGTGAAAAGAGTGTGGAGGGCATGCAAGTGATTGGATGAGTGTGGTGAGTGTGGTGAGTGTGGGAGAGTGAGTGGGCAGGAGTACGTACACATGCTTGTAGTTGTGATTGCATGTAGTGTGCTAACATGCGTGGGTGAATGCACATAAGCAACTGTTTTCCAAATGGACACATAAATGAACAAGTGTAGTATGCATGCAAGTGTGAAAGTGAGTACATAAATGTGTATATAATGTTTAAGAATGTGATTGTAGGGCTGGAGAGATGACTCAGGGATTAAGACTCTGCCTCGAAAGCAGAAGTTCCTGAGTTCAGATCCCAGACTCCACATATAAACATCAGATGGACTCTGGTGGGAAAAGCCTGGGAAATCCCAGATAAAACAGATCCAGGATGACTCCCAAAGTTACCCTTGGGCCTTCACAGAAACACGCAGTGCCCTCTGACACACACACACACACACACACACACACACACACAATGTGTGCGCGCGTGCGTGGGGGGAGGGAAGGAGCAAAAATAAAAAAAATTTTTAAAGAATGTGATTATAGCCTTCACCATCCGTTTATATAAATCAATTCAATATTGAGCTGCATAATCATACTGCCAACTTGACACTGGGAGTCAGGCCACTGGGAGTGTCTCTGAGGACTTGTGTCATCGAGGCCTCCGGGCAAGCCTGTAGAAGATTGTCTTAATTTTGTAAGTGATTTGGAAAGGGCCAACTTGTAGTGGGTGGGACCATTTCCAATACAGGATTTGGCTGGCATGCATTGGTTTTCTCTGCTATTGACTGTGGATATGAAATGGCCAATCTCCTTGGCTTATGCTGATATGAGTATTCTGTGATGGACTATAACCTAGATTCTGAGCTGAATAAAACCCTTGTTCCTGAAAAATAAATAAAAAACAAACATAAGCGTGATTGTGTATGTGGCGTATATGTCTATTTGACAATGTGACTGCATGAAAGTGGCCATATAAATATGTGCGAGGTTGCATATATGATGTGTGTGGATGTGAATTCATGAGTGTACATGTGGTACATGGGAATGTTACTGTGTGGAAGTCTACTTGCTGAGTGTATAACTGTGTGGGTCGGGGACAGGTACAGCCTCTGCCATGAGGTGCCTCGAGAGAAAAACATAACACTCTGATTATTTAGAAAATAAAAACTTTATATAATATACTACAAACAGTTCCGAGACCAGAGCACTCGCATCAGTAGAACAGACTGCAGAAGATGAAGGGTCACAGAGTGTGGCCGTCTCCATTTTGGAAAGGTCCTCAGCTGGTTAGTGTGGAACACTATTCACTCAATTTCCCATCATGCAATTCCTGCTATGTAAATGAGGGCAGTCTTGATTGACATTGCTCCATCCTGGGCAGAGACTGAGCTTGGGTTGCAGGGAGCACCTCTGCCCTCTGGGGTTGCAGTCAGTGTGATTGACAGCACCCAGTCCTATCATGCCACCTGTCCTATTTTGACGAGGAAAGAGCTTCTGGGCTTGGCTTGCCTTGGGGACCCGTCTCCTCTCGAGTTTCTCAATCATGACCTTTCCTTCATATCCCCCACACCCTTCACAAACCAACAAAGCCAATCTTGGGTTCGGTGGTTTTGAGGCACACCTGCTGCGAGTGAATTTAACTCTCCCTGTGCTATTGAAAGTTCAAAGGCTGGTGTCATTATATGCTTTGTGAGTTCTAGGAAGAGTCTTTGAGCAGGATAAATGGAGTTTATAAGACAACTCCCCTCTGTGCCTGTACCTATGTCAAGGATGTGACCAAGAGTTACTGTAGCAAAATAAGTGTTGCTTTTTTCATGGGGTCAGAGATAAATAAATAAATTACTCATTATTCATTAGAGAGAGAGAGAACACATGCCATGGTGTGGGTGTAGAGGTTGAGGACAACTTTCAGAAGTTGCTTCTCTGCTGTCACATGTGGACTCTGGAGACGAGTCCTTTACCCACTGAGTCACCTTGTCAGTTCAAGAAAGACCTAGCAGAGAACTGAGTGTGTACTCTTGATTAAATGTGATTTGGATGGCTAGGAGTCACTTGACTAGGAGTCAGAGGGAGCCACGAATTCTGAAAAGCAGTGATCCTTGGGATTTAAGAAGAGAGGATTCATGACCAAATTCATGACCAAAAAGCTTATGGGAACAAGGGGTTTATTCTGGGTTACAATTGTCTAGTTACAGTTCTTACTCCAACTTGGCAGGAGAGCTCATACCAACACCCAGGGATAAGGAAACTGGCCACATCATGTCCACAGGACAAGCTGAGAAAAGGGCAAACTTCACTTGCCAGGCAGCATGTCTGTCAAAGCTTACCAAAGAATGCCAACTCACTGAACTATCTCCCTCCATCTTATCCCCCTGCCCATTGCAAAGTTTCATCCATTATGGGCTGCATCTTCCTTCGCCAATTAGAAAATCTCCTACAGGTTTGCTCAGAGCTTAACTCAAGTACTAATCTTTACAAATGTGCCCAGAGCTTGAACCTTCAATTGTCAAGTTGACACCTGTAGCTAGTTGCCACAGAAAGTAAAGATTGGACTGGAGGATGTTTTCAGTAGTTCCCGGAAAAGTGGAGGCCATGATTGACTCTGTGTGAGAGGCATCCAGCTCTCTCTAGATGGGGAAGCTGAAGAAGGGGTTTGAGCCTAGGTGAATGGGATCCTCAGGGAACTCTCCATTGAACATGTTTATAACCATTTGAAGCTGGAACTGTATCACTTTAGAAGAACTAAACCTGATAAGCCACTAAAGGAGGGAAGAAGAAAGGTTGATAAGGTTGTAAGAGACTCAAGTGAGCAGTGGTGGGCCAGACATTATTTCCTAGACATGACAGGACTATAGTGGCTACAGATTTGTTTATTTTCACAGGAACTACTGGGAAATGTCCTATTGCTATCTCACCACAGAAGAGGAAAGATCTCAAGAAGCTCCACGGCTTCCCAAGAGACTGATGAGGACTAACGATGATACGGAGGAAAAGGAAGGTGCCTTTCTCAGGGGTACGCCTACTATCTATGACTCTTGCTAGAACACAGTCATATCAGGCATCTATCATCAAAGGAAAACAGATGAAATGAAAGGGCCGCACAAATGAAAAAGCTTGAAAATAGGAGGGAGTCTGGCAGGGAAGATAAAGGGTTATAAGGGAAAAAGAAAAGGAAATGGAATTGGGGAATAAGGGGTAAAAATATCATAAATTCACTATACTTATGTATGTAATGCTAAAAAATTATAATTTTTAAAGGAGTGGGCCACCAAGAATATGGAGCAAAATAATGAATCCTATTAGATGGATAAAAGGGCCAACTGAGGTCACGCCCACCTAAGTGACCAGTAGAATCATTAGCAATAAGAAGAAACAGAGCAGTAGGCCTGGCATGAAGGAGTTGTACCCATTTGGGAAGATTCAGGGGAAAGCAAGAGCCAGATGAAGCCAGAGAAATCAAGTTACTCTAGAAGCCTCTTCGAGGCAGGAAAGACTCAAGACAGGAGACAGATTCAGATCCAGGCAGTTAGCATGTACCAGTTGTCTGGTGTTCTGAGATGCGAAGGAGAAGTTAGGAGATATCATGCGAAAGCAATGCAGACTGTGTAGGTGGTGTGAGATCCACCAGGCTGATGGACACCTCTCAGTAACGGAAGAGGCATTCAAAAGAGAGTTGGATTTGTATTTACTCAGGGCCAGACACATAGGTTTTGACAGAAAAATAAAGCACCTGAAAAGGATTTCTTCTGGTAGTAGAGAAAGGATTTGTTGGGGCTGGAGTGGTGGCTCAGGGGTTAAGCCTCTGCCTTGCAGGCAGAAGGTCCTGAGTTCGGATCCTAGACCCCACATATAGATGCCTCGCAGAAGTGGGGGCGGCCTGCATTTCTGGTAGGGCAGAGCCTGTGAATCCCGGGGCAGAGTAAACAAGGAGGAGGTGGAGACATCCATGGTGGTTCCCGAATTCACCCGTGGTTGTACACACACACATACACACACACACACACACACACACCACATACACACACACGTGCGTGCATGCACAATTGAATAAATAATTAAAAAAAAAAAAAGAGGATTTGTCTGGCAGGGCCCAGGAACAGCTGGGTGCTGTCAGGTTGCGTCCCACAAGGAAACTTCCAGAAGCAACACCTTTATATAGATCAACTTAACCGAGTTTGGCACTTGGAGTCTCTCTTAAAGAGAAGGTGTACGTTCTTAAGTTTTGTTGTATTTTATTTTGAATATTTTTCTGGAAGAATAGGGTTTTATTTTGGATAAGGTGAACCTATTTGTAATTTCCTGGATACTGACAGCCATTAGAGAACTTCAAAAAAAAAAAAAAAAGTTAAGTCCCCTTGTAAATTTGCTAAGAATGATTACCCAAATGATTGTTCCTCTAGGTCTTTAAGACTCCCAGGTCCTATGGGTAAACAGGTTAACATGAGAATTCTGGGTGGGCACTGGTAGAAACTTGGTTTTAATATTATTAATTATTTTACTTTGTTTTTGTTATACTTTTTTGTTTGGTGTTTAAAGCCATGTAGGTCAGCCCAAATTAATCCCCTTTAAAGTTTTTTTCACATGTGGGCTGGAGAGATGGCTCAGAGGTTAAGACTCTGTCTTGAAAGCAGAAGGTCCTGAGTTCAGATCCCAGGTCCCATGTAAAAATGCCAGGCAGAAATGGCAACGACCTGCATCTCCAGCCCCAGCGGCCAGAACCTGGGAAATCCTAGAGCAAAGCAAGAAGGAGGCAGAAGCAATCCAGCATGATTCCCAAAGTTATCCTTGGTCCTCCACAGGCACACACAGTGCCCTCTGATACACACACACACACACACACACACACACACACACATAAAATAAAATAAATATTTTTTAAAAAATTTTTGCAGGAGCCTTTGCAGCAAGCAGTCTGTAGCTCTCAGCTTCCAAGATGTTTGCGGTGACTTAACCTCCTCCAGCTTTGGCCAGCCAGCCATGCCGCCTCTGCTGTGAGAGACTGTACCTTCCCTCTGGAACCATAAGCTGAATAAACCTCCCTTTCTCCCTTAAGTTGGTTGACTTTGGGTGTTCTCTCACAGCAATAGTTAAGAGTAACTGATACAAAAATTGGTACCAGATAGTGGGGTATTGCTGTGATATTAAGAAAGCTGGTACCACAATGTGAAGTTGTTTGTGAAGCTGAGAGAAGTTGGTACCCAGAAGTATAGACAATGCTGTGATGTGGCTTGTTTGGAACTGTTTGTTGGGAGAAATATGGAGAACTTTGGGACTTTGTGCTGGGAAAGTCTTTGTGTCTTGGCGGTTGGGCCAAAGGGACCTTTCTTGTGAGAGCTCAGAGGAGAGCAATGCTGTGAGAGACACAGACAGTGGAAGCCCAGCTTGTGATGGTCCAGAGGGGAACAGAGACTGTGTTTGCAACTGGATGAGTGACACATGGAGCCATGTGTTGGCTGAGAGTTTAGTGAAGTTCTGCCCTCATCCTGAAAGCTTGCCTGAAGTTAAGCTGGAGTGCTTGGCGGAGGAAATTTCAAAGCAATGTAGTCTTGACTATGTGATATGGCTACTTTTTAGTTGTCTTTAGAGTTGTGAAAAAGAGCAAAGAATCAGGCAGAAAGAAGTAAAAACTGTAAAATCTAATGATGAAAAATACAATGCCAAACTTAGAGTCAAACCAGGAAGAAGCAGAGAACAAAATGGCTGTTGAAGAGATTAGCTCCATTTGTAAATAAAAGCCTGCTCTCAGTTTGGATAATAGGAGAGGCCCTAGCTTCAGGGCAGGATCCTCAAGGAAGGCTCCCACTCATAAGAATGCCAATCCTTTCTGAAGACTGGAGCTAAAGGGTGGAGTTCCAAAGCAACAGTTGGTTTCTCTTACCAAGCAACTGCCCAGGAGTGAAAGAGATGGTCAATATAGAGAAGCAGAATCAGCTGTGATTCAGGGGGCCAGTCTTGGCAAAGTCGTCCACGTGGTTCTGGTTTTAGAGGCATCAGTGATGCAAGAGGGAGGAGATCATGGAGTCCAAGATTTCAAAAATTGGCAGAATCCAGGCATCATGAAGCAAGAAGCCTGCAGTTTAGAGGCCCAAGAAGGGCAGTTTGTGCTGTGGAGTTAAAGCTTGGTTTGCCATTGAGAAGTAAAGATGTTAGAGATTCCAGATACAACGTGAGACACCTGCCAAGGAGAACTGTATACCCTGGGAGGAGTCAGCTCAAGAGATCAACGTACTCTATGGGCAGCTGCATTGGAGGGATGGAACCAAAGCCCTTTGGAACTGAGATGATTTCAAGGAGAGGCTCACTTGTTGGACTTGGAGCTACAAGATTTGGGGTTTGTCCTGCTGGTTTTCGGTCTTGTTATGGACTGATTTTTCCTGGATATGCCCCCATTCCTTCCTTTTGGAATGGGAATGTTTATTCTGTGCCATTGTATGTTAGAAGTATGTAACTTGTATTTGGTTTTACAGTAGGCTTTGGACTTTGGACTTTTTGGACTGTTGGGACTACCATTGTAGTCTATGAAGACTTTTAAAGTTGGACTGAGTATGGTTTGCATAATGAGATGGCAATGAGCCTGTGGGGGCCAGGGGTGGAATGTCATGGTTCGAAATGTATCCCCCACAGTCTTACGTGTTTGGCAAGGTCATGGCACCTTGAGAGGTGGAGCCTTGCTGGAGGAAGGCAGTCACAAAGGGTGGGCCTTGAGGTGGATCAGTCCCACCCTACCTCTAGGAGAAGTTTGCCTTTGCAGCAAGCAGTCTGCAGCTCTCAGCTTCCAAGATGTCTGCGGTGACTTAGCCTCCTCCAGCTTTGGCCAGCCAGCCATGCCACCTCTGCTTTGAGAGACTGTCCCTTCCCTCTGGAACCATAAGCTGAATAAACCTCCCTTTCTCCCTTAAAAAAAAAATTTTTTTTTTTTTGCACGTGTATACATGTATATGCAGACATGTGTACAAGAGGTCATTTGAGTGTGTGTGCCTGTGGAAGCCCAAAGGTGACATGGGGAATTACCCTGAATTGTTCTTCCTCCCAATTGCTTTGCTCTGGGGTTTTTTTAGGCTCCGCCTTCCAGGGCCAGAATTGCAGATCTGGCATTTTTACATGGGATCTGGAGATCTGAACTCAGGTCCTTTTGCTTGCAAGGCAAAGTCTTTAACAAATTAACAAATCTCTCTCTCTCTCTCTGTCTCTCTCTCTCACATAAATAGAATATAATTTTTAAAAATGGAATATAATTTTTAAATTTGAAAAATTTAAAGATAGTTCTTATCAATATTATCAGAAGCAGAGCAGTAACTCAATATTTTGATAAAAACCTAGGGATCTGAATTTGAAGCATAGGAAACATGAATACCTAATATCTGACAGTCATAACATAGGTAAATTGTGTTTACAGTCTTGGAGGAATATTGACATCTTTCTATCAACAACAAATTTAAATCAATTAGATTTCATGTATACTTGCTTACTTAATAAAACAAATTCAATCAAACATATATAAATATATATATATGTCTCCCTCTTTTGGGGAGACTGTTATCACATGAACACACTGCAATGTATGTATCTCCAGGTGGCACACAGAACAATAAATATCAAATTATAGCCACAGATTATCAGTGGGTTCCACAGACAAACGATATATAAACAATTACAGGAAAGGAATATTTGTGAGCATTCCAACAAGAAACTCAAAGAACATGTAATACAATTGCATTTCACCAATGGGCAGATTAAGGAGGTACAAAGTAGCACTTTGACATCCGAATAATATCTCAGCATAAACATTGAGAGGGGCCCAAAGAAGGATATACAGACTGAGCAGAGAGAAAGAAAACTCTGCTTTCCCTATAGGCTAAGTGGTAAGAGCGTCCTGTCCCAGGCCTTTCAAATCTTATTGAAAGGGTGCCTTGGCCATAGTCAGGAAAGAGGACTTTGGAGGGTCTGTTACAGAGAGTTACTCACCACAGGAGCTAGAGCTGTCTATGAAAATGGGGGGGACACCTTCATACCTCAGTGGAGAGTTGTCCTGGCCAGAACTCACTACCCCCCAGCAAGTCTCTAAGGGTCTTCTGAGGGTCCTGAAACGGCGAGAGAAAGTTCCTAGAGGAGACTGAGTCCCTCACCCCTCAGGGAGGGGGTAAACTGGATTAAACTGCACTTCTGCTGTTAGTGCTCCTTGTATCCTAAGAAAATTAATTTGGCTCAGTGGGTAAACTGCTTGCTATGTGAGTTCAGGATGTGAGTTCAGATCCCCAGAAGACATGTAAAGCTGAGTGTGGTAGCAGGCATCTGTAATCCCAGCACTCCTACAGCAGAAACGGGAGGCAGAGACAGAAGGATCTCCAGAAGCTTACGGGTAGCCGGCCTGCGCGTGCGGTGGCAAAGTAGCAAAGCGACCCTTGTCACACAAGGGGGAAGGCAAGGACCAATACCTGAGGTTGTCCTCTAACCTCCACATGTGTGCAACACCTGGTATGTTTTCACACATACACAGGAACACATATACATACATCATACAAACATGAATCATACACATAAAAAAACATTAAAAGGAGCTGGAGACATGGCTCAGGGGTTAAGACTCTGCTTCTCCAACTTTGTATGCCACAAGAGGCTTGAACCTCCACAAGGGAAGACAAAACAAAGTGAACCCTGGGGTCCACAGAAGACAGGCAGGATGGTGGGAGGGAGTGGGATAGATTGATGAAGAGAAGGGAGAGGGATGGGAGGGAGCAGGGATGAATACTCATTATGCTTGTAAAATAGAAAGAAAGAAAAAAAAAAGACTCTGCTTCCTAAGCGGAAGGTCCTGAGTTCAGATCCCAGGCCCCACATAAAAACACCAGGCAGAAATGTGGTGGCCTGTACTTCCAGCCCTGGTGGGCAGGTCTGGGAAACCAGAGCAAAACAAGCAGGAGGTAGAAACAATCCAGGATGGTTTGCAAAGTCACTCTGGGGCCTCCACAGGAACATACAGTGCTCTCTCGCTCTCGCTCGCTCTCTCTCTCTCTCTCACACACACACACACACACACACACACACACACACACACTAAATTAATTAACGAAGTTTACAAAAAGAGATAAGACTTATTTGGTGTCTGTATTTAGAGGTTCTAGTGCATAATCAATTAGTTTCATTAGTTTTGACCTATGCTCAGGCGGCACATGAGGGTCTTCTAAGGGTCTTCTGATTAAAGAAAGGATTAAAAGAAAAGGAATCTGTTCTCTTTCTTAGATTTTCTGGCTGATTTCTTGTTTCGTCTTTCACATTCACCTTTGCCTAGGATTGTACTCAGTTTGGATTTGGAATGTTACCCAAGATCCACATGTTAAAAGCTGTATCCTCAACTTGATGCTATTAGGAAATGGTGGGACCTTTGCGAGGTTGGGCCAAGCATCAGGTTTAAAGTCCCTGGACACAGTTCCTTGAAAGGATAATGGGAATCTAGTGTTACCATCTCCTTCTCCTCCTCCTCCTTTTTCCTCTTCCTCTTCTTCTTTCTCTTCCTCCTCCTTCTCTTCCTCTTTCTCTCTCTCCTTTTCCATTACCATGAAGTGAGCAGCTTTGCTCCATCCTTTACTCCCCACCAATATGTGCCGCCTAAGCATAGGTCAAAACTAATGAAACGAATTGATTATGCACTAGAACCTCTAAATACAGACACCAAATAAGTCTTATCTCTTTAAGAACAAGTCTTTGACAAGTTCAATATCCCCTCAGGATAAACACCCCCAAAAGAAATTGGGAAAAGAAGGAATTACCTTACTTACTAAAGGTTACATAGCACAAGCCTATAACCAACTTCATATAAGTGGAAGAAAAAAACTGAAAACATTTCCTCTAAAATCAGGACCAAGACAAGAGTGTCTGCTCTCTCCACTGTTATTCAATTTAGTGCATTAAGTCTTCACTAGAGCAGTAAAACAAGAGAAAAAGTAAAAGAGATACAATGAGGACAGGAAGAAGTGCCCTATTTGCAAAAGGATATACTTTAAAGTGATATACTTTAAAGATCCTAAGATTCTACCAGAATATTCTTAGATCTCTCAAACACTTTCAGCAAAGTAGTATGACACAAATATAACATGTAAAACCCAGTAACATGCCTATATACCAATAACAAACTTACAAAGAAAGAAATTGGGGGAGGATCCTATTTGTGATAGCTTCAAATCAAATAAAACAAGAAGCCTAAGAATAAACCTAATCAAAGAGATGAAAGATCTCTACAAGGAAAACTCAAAATACTGAAGAAAGAAGCTGAAGAAGACATTAGAAGATGGAAGAGCCTCCAGTACTTTCAGGGTGTCAGATTTCATATTAAAGTGACCACATCACTAAAAGCAATTTACAGATTCAGTGCAATCCCTATTAAAGCCCCAGTGACATTCCTCTCAGAACTAGGAAGAACTAGGAAGCACCAAAGACCTTGATTGGCCAAAGCAATTCCTAACAGAAAGAGCAATGCTGGAGGCATCGAAATACCTGATCTCATATGCAGAACCACAGTGACAAAATAGCATGGCACTAACACAAAAACAGACATGTGGACCAATTGAGTAGAACGTAGGATATAAACTCCTGCAGTTACAGCCAACTAATTTTTGACAGTGGTGTCAAAAACATATTGGAGAAAATACAGACTTTTTAAGAAATGGATTTTCACATGCAAGAGAATAAAAACTAGATTTGTACTTTTTACCCTACAAAAAAATGAATTAAAAAGGGATCAAAGACCTTCATGAGAGATCCACAACTCTGAAACTACTAGAGGGAAAGCACTTCAAGATACAAGCATAGACAAGGACTCCAGTAACCCAAGAAAAAGTCCCCAAAATTGACAAATGGAATTGCATGAATTAAGAGTGAGAAGACGGTCTACAGAATGGGAGAAAAATCTTTGGTTACATATCTGACAGAGGATGATTATCTAGAATCTACAAAGAACTTGAAAGATTAAATTCCCTCAAATTCCAAATCATGCAATCAATAAATGGATAAATAAATTGAACAAACAGCTTTTAATGGGATAAATACAAATGACCACGGAATATTTGAAAAAAATATGTTAACATCCTTGGTGACCAGAGAAATGCAAATGGAAACTTTAATAAAATTCTACCTCACCCCAGTAAGAATGGCCACCATCAAGAAAACTTAAATGGCAACAAATGGTGGTGAGGATGGGAGGAAGGTGGGTGGGGAGACTCTGACTTACTGCTGGTGGGTGATAGTGCTAGGAAACTATGGAAACCAAAATGGAAGTTCTTAAAAAAAAAAAAAACTACAAATAGAACTACTATTTAACTCAGCTATCCCACTGCTGGTATATATACCCAAAGAAATCTCAATTAGCACACCTTCTAGATACAGTTACATCCATGTTTATTACTTCATTATTCACAAGAGCCAAGATATGATATCAGTCTAGATACACATTGATAATAAGTAGATAAAGAAAATATAGTGGACACATGCAGTGGAATTTGATTTGGTTGAAAAGAATGAAATGATAGCATTTGCAGGAAAATTAATGGAGCTGGAGATGATCGTATTGAACAAAATAAGATAGACTCAAAAAGATGGATTTCATGATTTCTCTCATATGTAGTGCGTGTGTGTATACATATAATAGTACAAAAATTGTATGACATTGGTGCAGGGATAAACATATTAGTAGAACAAAATGGGGTACAGAAATCTACTCATTCTGGAGATATGTTTTTCTCCCATTCTGTAGACTGTTTTCTCACTTCTTAATTGATGCAATTCCATTTGTCTTACATATTACTATAAGGAAGAAGGAAGAGGTCTAAAGGGAAGGGAAGGAAGGAATGAAAGAAAATAATATGGGGGAGAAAATGCCACATATTTTCTCTCAGATGTGCAACATAGAAAAATGATATGTGTGTATGTGTGTCTGTGTGACATGAAAGCAAAAGGGGGGCTTATTTGGCAGATAAAGGGGACCAGTAAGAAACTAGGAAGGATGGAGAAGCACAATGGGAGAGTGAATATAGCAGGAAACAGTGATTTATGTATATGAAAATATGATATAATGAAATTCATTATTTTGTATGCTAACTCAAAAATTAAAACTTAATGAAATAAATCCACCCTCATTGTGAGTATACTCTCTCAGGCATTTGTTTCAGAAAAGCAAGCCAATGCAGATTGGTTTCAGCTATTTTTATAATGTTTCTCCTCCCACCCATATACAGACCCTAAGCCATTATAGATTTCTGAAACATCTCCCCTCCTCCACTTGCTCTTTATGTTGTTCCACCAGTACATTTGTGTATGCCCACACCAATACCATACCATCTTCTGTACTATAGTGGAAGTTCTCTAATTTGTTCTGCCTTATATACTTTTCAGAATCAGCTTGTCAAGGCTCATTCCCTATATCCCCTTTTCCCCAAAGCCAAGTAAGTAATAATAAAAGATTAAAACTGCATCAATCAATTTTAAGGTCAATTTGGTGAAAAGCTTCATAAACTCCAATCCATGAATTTTTATGCTGTTACAACTTGACTTTTGATTGTGGCTGGTCTATAGAAATACAATTCATTTTTGTATATTGAGCTCTATCTAGAGTACCAAATGAATTTGGTACTACGTACCTAATCATGTCATATGTGAATGATAGATTTAGTCTCTCCTGTCTTCAAATTGTTTTTCTTATTTTTCTTGTTTTGTTACACTAGCTAGCACCTGCAGTACAGGTTACAGCTGCTATCTCTCCTCATTTCCAGTCTCAGTGGGAAAGTGTTCCATATTTCATCACTAAACAAGATGCTAGATGTAGAGTTTGGGTTTGCTTTTTATTTCTTGGGAATTGCTTTTAGGTAGATACTTTCATCGGATAAAAAAAAAAAGGTTCTGTTTCTAATTTGCTGTGAGTTTTTGTTTGCATTTACATTCGTTTAAATCATGGATGACCATCTGTTGAGAAGGCCTTTTGTTTCTTCCTCTGTTAATGCTGGGAAATTATATTGATTGACTTTTGGATAGTAGATTAATCTTGCTAACTTTTTGCTTCCGTGAGAATCTGTACAGTCTAGCTCCATTCCACTAAAACGCCCCTAAAGAAAAATATGCAAACTTCATCCTATGCCAAGTCCTAGGCTCAACCTCTTCTCAAACACAAACTCCGCATTCCAGGTCCTGGGAGAGGCTCATCCCTGAAAACCCGCAGGTTTCTGGTCGGTGACTCTCAGGCAACCCCTACCCCTTGGCAACCAACCTCAGGACAATACTTTTTGGCTGGACACTCAGCCAGCCGACTTTGCCGTTGCAGGGGCAACCGGGTGCTGAGTCAAACCAGAAGGTCAATACCCCAAATCCAGATTCCCTGAGACAATCAAGAGTCTCCAGGGGCCAAAAGTGTTCCTCCACCCCACCCTGCGCGAGGCTCCTTTAAGAATCTGCAGCTGAAACGTCTCTGGGGCAGGAGGCAGAGGTCGCCAAGAATGTAGAACTCCGACGCCGCCGCGAAGGATGAAGCTCCGTGGAGTGGCTTCCCCCTCTGAGTCGGCCCCCCACCCCCACCTCCGGAGTCCTCCAGCCTCCATTCCTCAAGTCCCCGCCCCAACATCGAAGTTAAAAGCGTTGGGCGGGTCGCCAGGTTCCCACCTCCAAGCTCCGCCTCCAGTCCAGGCCCAAGACCTGGGACTAGTCCTGGTCCCATTCGGGCCCGGAGGTGGGTCGCACCCTGCTCCGCCCCAGAGAGCCCCGAGGCCGCGATCTGGGGGAAGGACCCGTGGACTCGCAAGGCCTCATCCACATGCAGGGGACGGCGCGACGCAGCGGTCGCCAGCAGCAGACAAAGGCTGTTCCGCCGCCGGCAGCACCGTGCCAACCTCGCCCCGCCCGCCGTCCCGGTGGCCCCGACGCAGCCCCCCTGTATAGGCTCCGTGGGCCTGGCTGCACAATCCCGATCGCTTCCGGGAGGAGACAACCTCTCATGGACCCTCCCATTCCTTCCGGAGACCACAGCTCCCTCCTCTGCATCTTCTGGCTGGACGGCGCGCGACCGTGCGCCAAAGTCCTATGGCTCGGGTTCTGGAGGTGGGGTGGGGGACCGTCCAAAGCTTCCACGATCTTCCGAGTCCTCTCTGAATGAGGACTGAGGACTGAGGTCTTTCTCTCTCCCCTAGTCTTTGATCAAGGATACACCCCAGAATTGCTCCGGAGGGGCGACATGCACACCCCTCCTGCAGCTAGCCACCACCTCCTGTCGTTAGCTCCACGAATGAGGTTTGTGTTAGGGCCCTGCTCCTGTGAGATTTCCTGCCCTCTGGGCTTCGGTTTCCACCTGTGTAATATTCCCTCCTCGTGCACACTAAAGTGGGGTGCAGGATTTAAGAATATGCTCTGACACGAAGAAATGTTCTCCCTAGCTCAACCTCCCGAAGGGCAGGGACACACTTGGTCTTTGAGTTCACCTCCCCTACCCCCATACAACAGCGGGTGAGCTCAGGAGACTAGGATTCTTCTTAGCTTTACACTAAGCCCCTTCCTTCCCATACCAAGGTCTAGGGGAAGGGGAGTTCCCTTTAAGAATGTTGGGGGAGGGGGCTGCCGGCCGGTCCTCCTTCCGCCCCTCCCTGGTCCCCGCCGCCTGTGGGCCCCCGGGGCCCGGGCCCTGCGCCAGCGCATGCGCCCGCCTGTGGGCGCTGTCCCAAGCTGGAGGGCCGCGAGCGCACGGACCCACCGACGGACCGACTTGACTGGCGGCTGGACGGACCGACGGGGTAGCGCAGGGAGCGGGGATGCGGCGGGACAGTGACATGACTGGCCATGTACAGCAGGCGAGCGGGCGTGGGAACCCGGGTCCTGCGCCTTCGCCTTCCGCTGGTCCAGGCCCTGGCCCCGGCGCCTCGGAGAGGGTAGCGCTCAAGAAGGAGATCGGGCTGGTGAGCGCCTGCACTATCATCATCGGTGAGCCAGGGAAGACTGGGGGTTGGAGGTGGGGGAAAAAGGCAATTATTCCAAACAGGGATATCTCTCTCGTGTTCCTACCAGCGCTGAGTTAATGGCAAATGGACTCAGGGCGCACCTGCCCCAACACTTACCACTCTAGTCTAACCTAGTACAAGGACCCAAAAGCCTCCTGCTCTCACGTCCCAACTGCCCTGAAAATTGGCTTTGGAAGAGCTGGAGGTCTCTTCCCTCGCCGGACCCCTCCCCTGGCCCTTCCTTCCCTATGAGACTTTGAAAGGCAATGACCCTGATCCCATCTAGGAAATGGGAAAAAAAAGTCTAGACCTGCCTTGAATGGAAAGTTCTGGGCTGTGTGCCAGGCTGCCTGCATCCCTACTGTGTGCAGGGGTAAGGTGATCTGTTCTTGGAAAGCAGGTAATGCCTGAATAGAACATGGCCTCTGAGCAGATGTTCCTATCGGATGTCGCTAGGGGACCGGAAAAGAGACAGTGCAATAACCTGCCACAACACAGGGATGGGCGGATGAAGCCCATAGGAGGGCATCTGTTCTGTTCCAGGACCTCAGCAGACACTGTCCTGACCTGACCCTCAAATGTAGGTCCCATCTCCTCAGGACAAGGATCATGGTGATAGGATTTTTTTCTCCCTCTGTCCCATGACTCCTAGAGAGCCGCAAACTTCTGAGACCTCCTGGGAAGCACCTTTTTTCCTCCCAGAGAGCCTGGGGTGGGAAGGATGACTAACCAGGGCCTTCACTGTTCTTGCCTTAACACCTGCCCAGCTGCCTTTCCCAGTAGGAGCTGCATGCATTTCATTGTCTTCCTGCCTTCTGGTCCCTGGAGATAGAGCTGAGGGGCTCCAGAGAACAAACCAGGGTCTCACCTCTTCTTGCTTTGTATGAGAAGTTCCTGGACCAGAGTTGAAGGATGACTCTTGGCTATTCTCTGCCTTTACATCCAGAGTCACCCTGAATGCAGCTCTGGACAGACAGCTCCATCGTCTCAACCTCTTTCTCCTAGAATCACCCAGTAACTGGTCCTGATGTGCCCTGGCAGCTACATGATACAGATGGATCATGTCTGTTAATAAAAAGGGTAATTCTGGAGTGTGCACAGGGTGCTGGTTAGAGATTTGCCCTGACCGGCGCCCTCTTCAGAGACCCAGGTAAAGGAAACGTAAATGTCATAGGCCACAAACTCAGAAGCTGACCGAGTCTGGGGCTGGCTGCAGTGCCAGGCAGTTACAGGGAGAGGCACTGCTTCTCCTGGACTGCCTCAATGACACCAGACTCAGACTGCCAACATTCCTGAGCTACTCACTGCCTCCATTCAATCCTTCCCAGGTCAGGCAGAGACTGCCTGGGTTCCAACCTTCTCAAAGTAGGGCTTGGTGGTGGGAGTAAACAGGAGAGGCCAGCTCCACCATCTTGTTCCTTCTCCAGTACAGGCCCTGGAAGAACTTTCTGCTGCAGCCCAGCTCTGGCCTGCCAGCTGCCTTTACCCTTCAATCCATTCTTGCTTCATCGATTCCCCCTTGGCCTGTAGAAGTCAAAAGCTAAGCTAGAGTGGAAGTTAACTTGGACAAGCAAGAACATAGATCCAGGAACAGAACTCGAATAAACTGGTCTCCAGTTGGGATACTCAGTGCGGGTCCCATAGACTGGGTTTGTGGAGCTATAAAGGATTATATCAGTCACGAATCTAGACCAAGCGATGAATAAATAGGGGAGAAATGTCCTCAAGCAAGTGACTGGAGATGAGGCCAAGTCCACATTGCCTTTGTTCTCAGGTGCCCCTGGACCCCACTTCCTCTTATTCAAAGTTTGGGGGCCAAGTCTGGTCTTTGGAGAAACCATTCTTGGGAGAGGAGGGTGAGATGCAGAGCTACTGATCCAGGACTGAGTTCGGGATGACTCTGGATGTGAGTCCAGGGGATACCGCGAGTCACTGTGCAACTTCGGTCCATGAACTTCTCATATCATCCTGCCTCATCCCAGCTTCAGGGCCTGAGTGCACTGTCTTCCTCTTCATCTCTAACCCGGGAAGCTTGGTCAAAGTCAGAAGTGTCACATTTTGCGTTACAAATTTCAAGTACTTTACATTTTGGACCATAATCTGTCCTTGTTGGTTACCTGTTTGCTGAATTGGTTATTTCTAAAACTTCCAATAGATCCTTCCAGAAGATCTGGTGTCACTCCTCAAGATACTACCTGTCCTATCCCAGGTGGAGAAGTAAGGCCTTGGGGAATAGAAGATGTGGAAAGGTGACCATAGACAAGAATGAGATTCCATCTTAGTTGCGTGTGGGTGGTCAGCGCTCATGGGCAAAAGCAAGCAAACTTGGAGGAAGCCAGGCAGGGTAGAGAAAAGAGCTGACTGAGGCAGGGCTGTGGAGGGCATCATCACAGCCAATGTCTGTGCAGAAAACCACCCTTGTGACTTTATGGCGCCTTTGATGCCTATCTTGTTAGATGGGAAGTTCTGTGTCCTTTACACACATGGGCAAAGTAAGATTCCGTTGCTTGTAAGGAGGAAGCCCCCGTGTGGATTCAGATCTCCATCTAGCATCCTCTGTGCTGCTGTGCTGCTGAGGCTGAGCAGAACCAGTGTCAGACTGAACATCCTTGATGGCAGAAGGTTGGTGATGGAGCTGGGAACATATCCAACTGGGGTAGATGGAGCTTCCTCTCACTACGGAGAGGCAGAAGGATAGAGAGGTCAGCTCCTCCCAGCAGCAAGTTCAAGACCCTTGAACAAGGTCTTCAACTAAAGAAGGGTCTTGCACAAGCCGTCAGAGTGTTCTCTCTCTTGAACTCAAGTGTCTGACTTAGGCAGGTACTTGAGATTCCAGGCTTAAATGTACCCAGGGACTTAGGGAGGCTGTTATACGAGCCCCATCTTTCTAAGGGTCAATCTTTGCACCTCCGGCAAATCCCTCCCTGTCTGCAGTCTCCGGTGTCAAAGGTAGATGGGCCATTACAGATATGTAGTCCCTCCTTGCTGAACTCCAGAGATACCACAGCTACCTTTACAAATAAGGAGACCGAGACCCCTGAGATTACGACTTGCTCAGGATCCCTTGGGATGCCATGGGAAAGTTCCAGCCACAAGGACATGCATTTGCCATACCCAGATACATTCAACAGTGCTGGGAATGTTCTGAGGAAACAGGCATCTGACAGGAGCCAAGGCAGGCAAATCCCTCTGCTGGAGTTCCAGTGGCATCCATTCGGCAAGCAAGATAAATAAGCCATACATGAAGCCATTGGCTGTGATAAGCCCCGAAACCATGCAACTGAGGCAGGAAGGAGGACATGATGTGTCGGGGACACAGAATGGGAGGGGCTTGGTTAGGAGGTGGGACAGATTTTGCCCTTTTCTCTTTAGGAGGCAGAAGTCCTGGGAGAACTGTGAGCAGAGAAGGGATGGGATGAACTTAGTATGTTCACTGTGGCGGAGGGACCACAGGGACAAAGTTGACAGAAGGGAAGCCAGGCAGAAATCCACTTGCGTCCTCTGGACAAGACAGTGGTGGTTCAAGACAGGACATCATTGGAGGACTGAGAGGAAGTTCCGGTCTAGCCAGATGGTGCTTGACAGAATAGACAGAAGAGGCTTGGGGATCCAGAGTGACACAAGATGGTGACCTAGGGAGTCGGACTGTGAGGACGATCGGGAAGACTAGAGAAGGGAAAGGATTCACAGAAAAGGGATTCTGTTTGGGGCATGTTAAATGTGAGGCCTGATGTTGACAAGTTAGTAATCTGGGATGAGTTCAGTAGAAAGTTCCCTGCTCGGGACATAAATTGTGGAGGTGTCAGCAGAAACTGGGGGTTTGGTTGAGGTCTCCAAGGGAGTGATTATAGAAATAGAAAGTGGAAAAGTCCCCAGGACTGATTTCTGGGTACCCAGTGATTACAAGTCAGGCGTGATAAAGGGAAGCTTCAGAGAAGTCTACATCTGGCATGACGGTGCAAACCTGGACTACATTTTTGAGACCACCCTCCCTCCATCTGGAGCAAAACAAACAAAAGAAGAATTCTAAGAAACCAGAACCACAGTAACTAGGCTATGGTGCTGAGTGAAGGGAGGGTCATCAGCTTGTCACACATCACCCGTGGGTCAAGGAAAGTGTAAACTGGGACCCAGCTGTTGGATTCAAAAACACAGAGTTTACTGACAAGCTTACTGGACTTGGTGGGAGTGGACTGAGGAGGCCAGGCAGGGAGGCCTTCATGCTTCTGTTCATCCTGTGTCCAAAGGAAAGTAGGTTAGACTGGGGTGCACATTGGCCACTTAGCAATCCCAGGCACGCTTGGATGTCCCCACTTACCTCCTGGGTATTCTGCCAAGACCTCAGTGGATCCATTCGTCATGCCAGGAAAGAACTTGACACACGCTTGCTAGAAGGATACACTGGGGGCAGGGTAGGCATCACCGAGGTCTCTGCAAAGTTCTGATTGCTCCTCCATCCCTAGTGTTGGGAGTCCCCTAGGAATTAGGTCTCCAGAGGAAAGACTGCAGGGCATAGGGGTTTATGCCAAAAACAAGGTCTGTAAGTGTGTCCCATAGCCTCTGATATATCAGGTGGGGTCACAGCACCCAATCTGCCTGCATATTGTAAAGGAGTCTTCTTGCAGCGATCCTGCAGGACTGTGGTATAGGGTCCAGGAGAGCTTCCTGGGGTGGTGTTGCTGTAGGAAACCAGGCTATCCATTGTGGAGTAAGGGGAAGACACGCAGGGGTAGACCAACTCTCAGATGCTCTCTATATCCATGATTCCACTAGCAGATGGGAAGCTGAGCCCCAGAAGGTCAGCACTGGCTAGAGTTGCACATAGCCACCTCCTGCAGGTGTTTCTAGGAATAAGAGGTGTTACCAGGGTCCCGACCTCTCTGACTCTCAGACCACACACACAGAGAGACATACACACTAAGGCTCATTTTACAGATTCGACCTCCACAGTCCACCCTTGCAAACCTCCGTGGTCTGCCACTGCTTCTCAGAAATAGGTCAGCAAGCACCGCAGCAGCCGTGGGGAACAATGGCCCCTTCTTCTTTCTTCCAAGGAGCGGGGTAAGCCCCATCAGGCCAAACATCTTAATGTGATAAAAAAAAAAAAAAAAAAAAAAAAACACCCAGACACAGGAAGAAAAGGAGGAGGAGGAAGAGACTTGAGGGTGTCCCACCTGCCTGTCTAGGATATCTGCAGGGATCAAAAGACAGGTGACCCATTGGGTGTACAGGAATTTGAAGGGCTCCCATCTCTCTGGCTGCTGGTCAGATGCCCAATCAGGCATTCATTCCATGGCATATCCTGGCCCTTTCCTCAGCTCCATCCCCTGGTCCTGTCATGTCCTGAGTCCTCACCCAATCCAGGATTGCTCTCCTCCAATCCAAGATCCTCCAAGGATTAGGCTATCCACCGTTGTTCCCTTAAAGAACAATCTACTGGTTTGGATTTGGTGTTTAAAAAGAGAGGACTGAGTCTACCACCACCATAGGTTGGAAAGTACATTCTAGAATATCAACTCGAGGACCCTCCTTCATACCTCCTTGTTATTTGCTGCCCACCTAACCACCTAAGCCCACCATCCCATGATTCCCTTGTAGCATTTCACCTATAACACATCCACAGCATCAAACAAGATGTGATGGGTTTCTCTGTCACCTTCAAGCACAACCTGGGGCCAGTAGTAGACGTTGTCCAGACCTGAAGGAAGAGCGCCCATCTCCCTTGCCTGGCCTCAGAGATGTGGTCCTTGGAGCCACATGGGAGAAGTCCTGGTGGTATCTAGAGGCCCCGTGTCCAAAACAATAGTGCTATTCCCCTTCCACCTCCACACACAAAGAGTCTCAGTCACTTGGCACAGGGCTAGTGATATACCCCTTCCAGATCTAGTGTGAGGCGTCACTTTCCCGGCAGCTGCAGTCATAAGGTTCCACTAAGTTGAGCTGTGTAGAGGAATGGGGTCTCCGCATGGGGTATCTTGAATCCCTGGGTGTCCCCAGCTTCAACATACAGCTCTTTCCAAGGCCACCCGGCCCCCGCTGGCTTCCAACCTCACTGGCTTTTGACAAGTCCTGAGAACTGCTGGTGGATGGAGAGAACTCAAAGGCCTTTTAGAAGCCCAACAGCCCACCCAGACCCTGGACCCCTTATGGAAAATGTAGGAGATAGCTCTTCTTCTCCAGGGTGTGGGGGGAGATCAGAACAGAGACACAGCTTACCAGAGGAGGTGGGGACACGAGAATTATTTCATCCCTTATCTGGATGTATTTAGGTCTCCTGGGATGTGACCAGAACACCAAGCAGGACGTCGTGGCTGTCCAGACTGGAAATCTGTGTCGGCTGGGAGTGGGGGGGTGAAGGGTAACACCGTGGACCCAGAGTGAATGCAGATTGGGGAGCACAGCTGTGTCCTCTGCCAGCCCTGCCTGCGGGCCTGGCAGGTGAAATAAGCAAGCTCTGCCCTGATGGATGTGCAACACGCCTCCTTGCAAGAACCCCCGTCAGGAGGGAACCGAGCTGCGGGTCCCTCTAGTTCTTACTCATTGGTCCATGTGCCCTGTGGCTCTGGCATCCTCTCCCCTGGACAGGCTGTATGCACATCTCCAGGGCAGTTACCTGAGGCTTTGGCACAGGCGATAAAACCCATGTCACACACCTGCTTTGTCTGCTGGGGAGCAGGGGGCCAAATGGAACCAAAACTCTCTTATTCTAGAAACTACCCACAGACCATGCTTTGACCCTCTAAACACCTCCTGCAAGTGACAGATGACATCCTTTGCCCCTCCTCGACACCCTGAGTCCACAGGTTCATTCTCCCACCTTATCTAAAAAATAATCCTGTTATCCAGGAACAGGGTAGGTCTTCAAGAAGATTCTTTATGGAGCCTTGGAAGCCTACAATTTTCCACACCTCCTCAGAACCCCCATTACAAGAGAGGGGGTCAAATAGGTTGTCTCCACCTAATGGACAAAGAAATCAGTTTGGTTTTTTTTTTTTTTTCTGACTGGGCATGGAATCCGCAGTGGGGCTTCAGACTGATTGCTCATCTCTTACTTTTTGTTTTTTAAGCAGATGGGTAGTGAGCACCTACAAAACACAAGGCGCAAGGTCTTCCGGGGAGGAGTCAAGATGCCAAGCTTCGAGTCAGCTGAGGCCTCACACTTGTATCTCCCCAAAAACCTTTATGATAAATCCGTTTTGCAGACAGGCTGGAAAGGCGATCAGGGAGCCAAACAAACCCCCGAGCCCCAGTTGTAATACTCACATCGTGTCAACATCAGCCTGTTCCCAAACCGCAGGCAGAGTAAGACTGTCTAGCAGTTGTCACCTGCCTTGCCACGATCATGATGACTGCTGACAACTTCTAGTCCCAAGAATGTGTGCCTCTGTTTTCTCCACTCTATCCCTGCTGGCCCTAGCTCCATGCCTAAACAGGTTAAGAGCACCAGGAAGCAAGATCTCGTGAGAATCTGTCTGTAGCCTGGGTTCTAGGTCCCTGATAAAAAGGGTGTTCAGCCATAATCCAGAACTTCAGAGACCCTATATCAACCATCTAGAACTAGGCCAGACTAATCTCCCCCCATCCTGAAGCTCAGGGACATTTGCGGAAGAGGGGGCGGTAAGATTGTAAGAGCACAAGGATGGGAGGAACAATGATTTGCAAGACACTCCACACAAGTTAGGGCCGAAGCAATCATAATTGGACTTAGCATGCCCTGCACAATGTCCAACACACTATTGACCCCACAAAGTCTAGCATCTGCTAAAGGCACCAAGATCCTTGGAGGCGAGGGATTGACAGCCATAGTAGTTCTCCTATGCTTAAGGGAACACAGGAAAGGATTCAGGGAAATGCCACTGGGTCCTTGTACGTCATCGGAAATGAGGGCCCAGAGGAGAATCTGGCATGCACATTAAAGGACTCTCCAGGGATTGGGGGGGGGAGGCAGTGGGGGATGGGGAGGGAAGGGTAAGGGAAAGGGTGAGGGGAGGGGGAGCAGGGGGGTTGGGGGGAGGAGGAGGGAGGAAGGGAACCGGTATACCTATTAAGTTTGTATGAGCGGAAATAATAATAAAAAATGTTAAAAAAAAAAAAAAAAAGAAAGGGCGTTCAGAAGATAAAATTTAAAAAAAAAAAAAAAAAAAAGGTCAAGTAACAGCAAGCTGGGAAGTAGGTGCAGGAGCCTCAGGGGCAGCTCCTCTGTCTGGACACTGCTCGCCAAGTTGCTCCTTGAGTTTGGACTCCAATTAGTGGGAGATGGGTCAAGGTCTTGTTAGGCGGGGCCAGCTCTGGTCAGCAGGTGGAAGGACCGGTATCGAGAGACATGGGTGTGAGCCTGAGCTCTGTGTGTTGCACAGAAGTGCCTGGACTTCTCTAAGGATCGGCCAAGCTCTCTGCAGCTTCTCAATCCCAACCCCGAGAAGCCCAGACTGCTGACGGCATCCCAGCCTGATGCCTCCCTTCTCTTCCCACAGGGAACATCATTGGTTCGGGCATCTTCATCTCGCCCAAGGGTGTCCTGGAGCACTCGGGCTCTGTGGGGCTGGCCCTCTTCGTCTGGGTCCTGGGTGGAGGAGTGACAGCACTGGGCTCCCTCTGCTATGCAGAGCTGGGAGTTGCCATCCCCAAGTCCGGCGGGGACTACGCCTATGTCACAGAGATCTTCGGGGGCCTGGCTGGGTGAGTGTGGGGCTCTGGCGGGGCAGGGGACATTCTCTCTGGTATGGGGTCTGGGTGTGTGGAAATAAGGTGTGGAGGTGTCCAGCCATCCATAGCAGGGTATTTTGGTATTTACTAATCACTTGACCTCTTAGCATCTCCTTTCATTTTGTCTATTTGGTTTCGGTTCTCTGAGACAGGGTCTTGCCTTATAACCCAGGCTGACCTTAAACTCACAATCTTTCTGCATCTACCTCCCCAGTGCAAGGATTACTGGTTACACCATAGTGTCTGGCTCCTGGGTCTCTGTTTAAATAGAACCTCTCTCAGTGCACTCCCACTGTTGATGGAGGCAGGGAAGTCCTTACAGTGTGAAGCCATTAGACAATGCTCGCACACATGTAAGAGCCAAATAAAGCCATTCCCTGCGATGGAGGGGGGCATGGTGTGTGGTCCCACATCCTGCAAGAGCGCTGCCTACTGTTGCTGTTACCCATGCATCTTTGCTCAGCATCTGTTTGGAGCTGGGGGGGGCCAAGGATGCCACAATAAAAAGATCTGTCTCTGACTTCCAGCATTGTGGAACAACCTCTCAAAAGGAATCCGGCCTAGGGGAACCTCGTTTTAAGGGTGTGGCAGGATCAGTAGTTAGGCAGCAAACAGGGTACGTAATGCGTAGGGAAGCCTTGTTTGTGCAGCCTTGCAGGAAGGATATTTTTCTTGGTCTTTCAGTGAAGAAAGCACCCTTCTCAAGCCCTGGAAGTGTGAACAGATGGCATGATAACTGGGCCAGAAAGTCTATCTGCTATGGCTACTATCAAGGCCAGAGTCATGGCAGGTGTCAGGGTTGGAGGAGGTGGGACAGCGAAGCTGCTGTAGTTGCCAAACAAGTCCTGCCATGCTTCTTAAAGACATGGGCAGATTCCAGAGTCATTTAACAACCAAGTGCAGGAGGATGTGGTAGCCCGTGTGTCATGAGCGTCATGTGAGAGTAGCAGGAGTGGCACCCACTGTCCCATTTTTCAGGTTCCGTTGATGACGGTTCCTGTGACAGTGGAAGAATGCTGGGGTGGGGGTCTGTGGCATGTCAGTGGAGGTGCGCAATTGGATCTGAGGTGAAAGGTCACAGAGCCACAGAAGTCCAAGAGTAGTACTGTGAGCCTGGAGAGAATATTCAGGGAAGAGCTGAGAGAGAGGAAGAGAGAGACGAGGCCCAGGACACCCAGCGTGCAAGGCTCGGCAGAGGAGATTCCCAACAGCAGAATGGACTATTGTCCTAAATGTCCCAGAAGCCAACTGGTAGGATTGTATGTAAAGAAGGGACAGATGGTATGGCCACGGAGCAAAGGTGAGAAGTAGAAGGAGGAGTCTCACTCCCAAGGGTGCTCCAGGAGCTAAGACCACTGCCAAGGGCAGATCTTCCCCTCCGAGTTTAGTCCTTGAGGACAAGCTAGAGCCCAGATCTCCCAGTGAGATTCTGGTATAAGGGGCATGAATCAATCATTCCCAAGGCCAGGACCCCACTGCCTTTTTGACAAAGGTTTCTTTTGAGAAGAATCAACCTATCTTCAAGCCACAAACTGTGCTGCCAGCTCTAGTTGACACCATGATTTGGTTTGGTTTCTAGTTTTTCCAATAGCTGCCTCCCAAACCCTGTCTCCCCAGTCTCCAGCAGCCTACCAACCTTAGGGGTTGCTGCCCACCCAGCCCAGCCCTTTTACCTGGGTCAGATAGGGCTGGAGGAGCTAAAGATGCGTGTCGCGCTGGGCCTCGCCGCTTGCAGGTTCCTGCTGCTCTGGAGTGCCGTTCTCATCATGTACCCCACCAGCCTGGCCGTCATCTCCATGACCTTCTCCAACTACGTGCTGCAGCCCGTCTTCCCTAACTGCATCCCCCCGGCCACAGCCTCCCGTGTGCTGTCCATGGCCTGCCTGAGTGAGTGTTCCTGAGTCTGCCCCCCCCCCCATGATGCTGTCTGGCCCCAGTGCAGGGGCAGTGGAGTGGGGGCCCCCAGCTGCCAGCTCCTGTCACATCTCAGCACCTGGGGTTCTTGCACTTTGACCTGTGCAGAAGATTCTGCAGCCCTTGGACTTGGCTATGGTCCCCCATGAGAGTCTCGACCTCATTTGTCCCTTTCCTCCCCAGTGCTTCTGACGTGGGTGAACAGTTCCAGCGTGCGCTGGGCCACACGCATCCAGGACATCTTCACGGGTGGGAAGCTGCTGGCGCTCTCCCTCATCATTGGCGTCGGCTTTATCCAGATCTTCCAAGGTACAGCTGGGGTGCGAGTATGGGCGAGGCTGGGGAGACCATGTTAACTCCTGATATCTGGAACCACCAGGGCACTTCGAGGAGCTGAGGCCCAACAATGCCTTCGCCTTCTGGATGACACCCTCCGTGGGCCACCTGGCCCTGGCTTTCCTCCAGGGCTCTTTTGCCTTCAGTGGCTGGAACTTCCTCAACTATGTCACCGAGGAGCTGGTCGACCCTCGCAAGTGAGTGGAGCACCCAGTTAGGCTTTGAGAAGAGGTTGCCCTCGCAAATTCACCATCATCCAACGCTCAGATAGTCATCTGCTGACCATGCCTGATGTTCTATAGGAATGGCCTTGGAGGTCTTCCCTATCTGTAGCTGCACTGGGCCCCTGGTTGGGCCTTAGAGAGACCCAGTGTCTTTACCCTACTGTAAATGGTGCTTTGCCTTGGTTCAAAATTATGCAAATGCACACAATATAGTCCTAATGGATGGGGCCCACGAGTCTATCTGATGCTCAGTCAGGGACCTTTTCAGAGGCAGTGGCAGCTGAGGGATTCTAGGACCAGGTGAGCAGTCCCCAGGGATACGTCTAACCTAAGGCATTGGGGTAGAAGGGGGGTGTGGTGTTCCAGACCGACGTTGGTTATATGCAATTTTCTCTTTCTTTCCAGATGCTAATTAGATCCTGTCCTTAGGAGATGATGTAGCCTCATCCCCAGAGCCTCATCTCTTACCTTCCTTCTGTTAGCTTGTGTTCATGCAGGGGCTTGGAGAAAGGCAGACATCCATATCCCCTTATCCCCAGCAGGGATACTGACCCCTCTGTTGCCTACATTAGCTGTGGGAGACCCAGACTCTGCATTACCCTGACTGCTGAGGCCCCTGGCCCTGGCCCTCCAAACCGGAAGCTGATGTTGACACACTCCACTCTTTGCCCCTAGAAACCTACCTCGAGCCATCTTCATCTCCATCCCACTGGTAACCTTTGTGTACACATTCACCAACGTTGCCTACTTCACCTCCATGTCCCCTCAGGAGTTGCTGTCTTCCAACGCAGTGGCCGTGGTGAGTGGGGACCTCCGCCCTGTTCCCAGGGGACCTCCATCCCACGTCCCTCCATCCTCACACTCAGCCTCTCTTCTGTGTCCACACAGACCTTTGGGGAGAAGCTGCTGGGCTACTTTTCATGGGTCATGCCTGTCTCTGTGGCACTGTCCACTTTCGGAGGAATCAATGGCTACCTGTTCACCTCATCCAGGTGACTGGGATGGGGAGAAAGAGGAAAGTGGTTGAGAATGAGGCAGGGCAGGTATCCTAATGTGTGCAGGCCACTCCAGGAACCACGGGAAGGGAAAGTTGAGACTCTAAACCTTACAGTAATAAATGTCCAACCCCAATTCAGAGCAAACAAGAAGGAGGTGGGTAACATGAGGAGAACAGAAGCCCAGTGGAGTTGGTAGGGCCTGGCAGGCAGGAGGTCAAAGGTCACAGCTTGAGAAGGGCATACAGGTTCCCACCAGTGCAAGACTCTGGGACCTGACCCATCTCTACACCTGTGCCCAGGCTGTGCTTCTCTGGAGCCCGAGAGGGACACTTGCCCAGCCTGCTCGCCATGATCCACGTCAAACGCTGCACCCCTATCCCTGCCCTCCTAGTTTGTGTAAGTCGGGGAACCTTGAGCAGTCAGGAGTAGAGCCAGGGACACCCGGCAGTACATGTGTGTGTGAGTGTAGGGGGGGTGCTTTCTGGGTAATGAAGGAATGAGTCGCTGGTTGTGATGGGCCAGCCCTGGAGGATGGGGAAGGGTCTCCTGGCCTAAGTGCACGGGCCCAGGGCCTGCAGGGATAGCAGGAGGCGGGTGGGAGGCCAGCTGTCAGTCCCCGGCCCTCTCCCAGTGCGGCGCCACAGCGGTCATCATGCTTGTGGGAGACACATATACACTCATCAACTACGTGTCCTTCATCAACTACCTCTGCTACGGCGTCACCATCCTGGGTCTGCTCGTGCTGCGCTGGAGGCGGCCGGCGCTCCACAGACCCATCAAGGTGAGGCTGGGAACAGTCAGGGCCACCTTCATCCATGTGGGCACAGGGCACAGGTGTGGTTGACAGTGACAATGACTGGGCTTCTGTGCACTAACTTAACAACTCCAGGAGGTAAGCGCTTTTAGTACTCCCTACCCATAAGGGGAGAAGACTGGAAACGAGGGCGACAGAAGAGCCCTCGGCTTGCATATAATCCTGAAGAGTTCCTGGAATGCAAAGCACCCAAAAAATAATTGGGCTGTAGTCAAGGGCAAGCAATAGGTCTGCACGTGTACAGTTCAGCACTAGCTGAAACAGCTGCGGGAGTTCAGACAATGGTCAACCCAGGAACTGCCTTCCAGTGTACTGGGTTGCCGCAAGAAGGACCCCTGCAGGCCCAGCTCCCAGGAAACAGAGAAAGGACTCTAATCCCCAGGGTTGCTGGGCAGGGAAGCTGACTGCTACACCTTTGGTCCTCCCATTCATTCCCACTCCTCCAGGTGAACCTCCTTGTCCCCATCGCGTATTTGGTGTTCTGGGCATTTCTGCTGGTCTTCAGCTTCATCTCAGAGCCCATGGTCTGTGGGGTCGGTGTCATCATCATCCTCACCGGGGTTCCCATCTTCTTCCTGGGAGTGTTCTGGAGAAGCAAACCAAAGTGTGTGCACAGACTTGCAGGTGAGCTGGCAGCCTCGCCCCCCCCCCAGGCCCCTTTGAGAGGGAGGCCCCAGAGCAGAGCCTCCCCACAGCCTGACTGGTAACAGGGTGGGTCCAGTGACTCTCCCAGAGTCCCCACAACACAGAAGGTGTGATGGGGACTTACCTGCAGAGTCTGTCTTTGCGGCCATTCCTCTCCAGAAGGTGTCCAGAAGTGGATCGGCCCTGTCCCAAAGGATCAACCCCTCCCCCTTGACCCATCATTCTATTTTGCGCTGTCTGTCTGTCTGTCCTCAGAGTCCATGACACACTGGGGCCAGGAGCTGTGTTTCGTGGTTTACCCCCAGGGCTCCCCGGAGGAGGAGGAAAATGGCCCCATGGGTCAGCCCTCCCCACTGCCCACCACTGACAAGCCTTGAAGACACAATGAGACCTTGTAGAGAACGGAGCAGCTGTTTCTGTTTACATGTTGTTTATTGAGGAGGGTTTTTTGTTTAGGGATTTTTTTTTTTTTTTCAAAAAAATTTTTTTTTTCCGGAAAAAAAGAGACACGACCCTTAGAGGCCTGTTGTAAAGAAATCCTGACACAGGGGTCGGGCTTCTTGTCCTAGCGCTGCCCTGCTAGCTTTTCCTGAAAAAGCCTATAAATAAACAGGGCTGGTTGTTGCTTGTGTGCAAGGGGAGTCCCTGGGGGATCCCGACTGGGGGCATGCCTCAACGAGGGTGCATATGTCACTGGCTGGGAAGGTGCTGTGGAGGAGGTTTTCAGCCTTTGGGGGACTTTGCTGCTTGACCCAAAGGCTGCCTCCGTAGGGCCTAGAGTCACCCTGCCCCTATGAGACAGTTGGATGGGGTGGTTCTGTCTGACCCTCACCTTCAGACATTCCATGCCAGTTGCTTGATCACCCAGAGATCCCCAGGAGGGACTGTCCTGTAAACCATCACAGAATGAATATCACCATTGCCAAGTACGCAGTTTCACCCTGGCTTCCGGTGGGGAAACAGGCCTGGTGGCAGGATGGGATGTAAGCGGTCACTATCAGTCAGGACCTTGGTCTCTGTCCCCTGAGAAAGCAGAGAGCAGCCTGTCCCATGCCCCTTGTCCACATGCCTGCATTTCCTGCCTGGGGGCCTGGGGACTGACCCCACCACCAGTAGGCAAAGGGTCTAGTTCTGCTCATGCCAACACCACAGGCTTAAAGATGGAGGCAGAATCCCCCAACTCCAGCTCCTCCAGGGACCCTGTAGGGAAGAACGGATAGAGCGCTCATCATGGACGGGGTCCAACACCCCCGTGGCCCTTTCAGGCCTCACTACAGCTCCTGGCACAGAGCTGGGGGGCGGGCAGCTGGTGCCACCGCAGGGTGAATGAAATGAGAGGCCACACAAAGCACTCCAGAAAGTCTGGCCCTGGCTCTGTGCTGATCTGGAAATAGATTCCCAGGTTAGAGTTACATAGAGCAGGGAGATGTAAGACCCCAAGAGGCTGCGTTCCCGAGGACCCCAAAGACAGACTCATTTCTTCATCCTCTTTCCTGAGTCGACCCCCAGCAGCCTCTGCCCACCATGCCTCTCAGCTCTGGGGTCGCTGTGGCAGCCCATGGCTAAGTACCCTTCTCTGCAAGAAAGGACTCAGAGGCAGGGTAGAAACGACTGTGTATTCCCTGGTTACAAAGCGGGGCTGTGGCGGTCACCAGCATGTCCAGTGGGTCAGCAGACCAGCAGGGCCTCATCATCACTGACCTCCAGTGTTGGGGAGCATGGTGGTAGGGGGCTCCTACAGACTCCCAGTGGCTCTGGTGAGTTGGGGTCTTGTGTGCTGCTGGCGGTGGGAGCCTGGAGGTGGGAGTCCTGGGTGGAGCAGGGCTCGGGAGGTACGTCCCCTGGGGCTGGGCTGTCCTCCGGAGCGTCCCCACAGACCTTTCTGTCTTTGTCCGTTGGCCCGTGCTCTGAATCTCGCAGGCCTGAGGGTGGGGGTGGCACTGAAGGCCCCACTTCTGGCGCATGTGCAGGACCACTGGGGGGCCCATCCCCAGCAGCACTGGGGCTTCCTGTGTCTGTGTGGGGTGCAGGGGGATCCAGGGCAGTCCCTGGTGCGGGCTGGAGGAGCCCATCGCGCAGCACGGTCTGTGAAGTGCGCCCAGCAGTCAGCAGTGGGATCTGGCCTCGAGGTGCCCGAGGCCTGCGAAAGAGGCGGTTCCAGAGGCGACCCAGCCGGCGTCGAGATGGTCCCCGGCGAGAGGCATGCCGGCGCATTTGTCGCCGCATGGCCGTGCGAAGGTTCTGCAACACAGAGGCCTGGAGGGGAGGGCGGTAGCTAAGCAGATGGCCAGGCCACTCAGGATCACTGGTGGGCACACACCCGAGCCCCGCCTGGCTGTGTACCCCTCTCCTCAGTCACTGCAGACCAAGTGACCCCTCCAGACCAAGTGACCCCTGAGCTTTCTGATCTTGGGGATTCTCTGGGGTCCAGCAAGAAGCCTAGGTCCAGTGGGGTTTCACACCCAGAAAGACTCACCTGGGATGCACTGTAGACTGGGAAATCTTCGACGGGTGGGATGAGACCCTGTGCAATGAGTTGACCATAGGACGGTGGGGCCTCCCGTCGCACAAACTCAGCTTCTAAGCGTGTCATCTGGGTCTCAAAGGCCCTGAAAGCAATGGGGAGAACGGAAGAATGTCGGGGGCCTGACATAACAACAGGACTTGTGGACCCCACCCTTCCATCCAGACCCTAAGACATGCCCAGACCCCAGCATGCCAGAGCAGTCCTCTCGTTTAGATGACCCAAGCTGTGGACACAGTGAGCCCACGGCTTCTCTCAGGCAAGAAACTAAGGAAGCAAGGCTTCGGGCTGCCGCAGGGCACCCACGGGCTGCCGCAGGGCACCCACCTGTACTCCTGAGTGCGCAGGGAGTAGAGCTTGAAGGCACAGCCTAGGGCGATCACCAGCAGCAGGCCGCAGACCAGGCTGCCGATGAGGGCGGCCGTGATGACCTTGCGAGGCACGGCGGCCAGGCAGCCGTGCTCATCGCTGCCGTCCTGGCAGTCCTCCTGGCCATCGCAGCGCCACGTCTCAAAGATGCACAGGTTAGTGCCGCAGTGGAAGGTGCCCGGCTGGCAGGAGAAGCAGTTCTTCTCATCGGCACCATCGGGGCAGCTTTTCTGGTTGTTGCAGCGGTCGGCAGGCGCATAGCACAGCCCGCTGCCACCCTCGCAGGGGTACTGGTCGGGTGGGCAGGCCGGGCAGCCCTGCTCGTCCCGGCCACTGGCACAGTGCCACCAGCCGTCGCAGCGCTGTGGCTCTGAGAAGCAGCCTTGCTCCCCCGCGGTGCCGTCATCCCCCTCACCGCTGCTCCCGCACGGCTGCTCCCACGGGAGGCAGTAGCCCTTGACCTGGTAGGTGGCATTGAAGCCATGACCTGCACTGCGCGCGCGGGCATGGTAGGCCACCGTGAGGCGGCCCTGCGCTGCCTCCAAGCTCACAGGCCGATGGTTGCTCCGGTAGGAAAGCGTCTGCAGCAGACGGTCCCCGCGTTCTCCCAGGCCCTCGTACACTTGCACATAGTCATCGTAACCCAGCCGGAGCTCCAGCTGCAGTAGGACACGCCGGGGGTCCTGTGTGTCCACCAGCCAGGTGCAGTGAAGGTCCGAAGGCCCACGGGCAGCTCCAAACAGGTCTGGGGAGGCAAAGGAGCCGTAGAAGCTGCCCAGCCGCCGGCCACAAGCCAGGTCAGGGCAGCCGGCCTCATCAGAGCCATCGCCACAGTCCTGAGTGCCATCGCAGCGTCGCTCGACCGGCAGGCAGCGCGTGGAGCGGGCCCCGCTGCATGGAAAGGTGCCCCCGGGGCACAGGCTGCCTGGTGGCTCTGAGGCTGGCGCCGAGCAGTTGCCCTCATCTGAACCATCTCCACACTCATCCACCGTGTTGCACTGCCACGGGCCCGGCAGGCACTTGCCATTGTCACAGCGGAACTCGTCTGTCTGGCAGGATGCCTGGCCCAGCTTCCCTGGGAGCAAAGAAGTAGCAGGAAGCAGTCAGGGAAGAAGGGCAGCCGAGCCTCCCTCCAGCAAGGGGCCTTAGGCTGGGAGCAAGCAAGTGGGTCCCCATCCTGACTGAGCCCTGTAGAAAGAGGCAAGGCACCTAAGTGGAGACTCCTGGGATGGCAGGCTGGGTTCAGCACCTGAGCCAAACTTAAGGGGAAAGCAAGTTCACTCCCAGCAATGCTTGGGAAGCGGGGTCAATGACCTGGAGAGGCTCCGAAACACCTCGACAGAGCAGAATGAGAGCCCTGTCCCATACTAGGATTGAGGGGGACCCCCACTCAGGAAGCTGGGGCCAGCAGAGGGTATTGTCCCAGGCTAGAAACCTGTAAACTGGGTGTTCCCTGGTCTCCCTATCCAACTGGGTGGCCAGTGTCACCTCGGATGTAGGAGAGGCGGAAGCCTTGGGCCTGGCCAGAGCTAGAGGCATCTGAGTGGAAGAAAATCCAGACGTGGTCACGGGCAGAGATGAAGGCCGGTGGAATGGCTGAGCCACAGAGCCGGAAGGCCTCCTGACGAGGCGGGGCTGCTGGGCCCAGCAGGAGCCAGTCCAGGGAACACTGGTGGGACTCCTCCACATCAAAGTTGCGGAAACTGTGGGAGTAGAAAGAACCACAGAGATGTAGACTGGAAAATAGTGCTCTGGCTAAAACTCATGGCAAGGACCACCAGCCCCACCTCACACAGCAATCCTCCCATATCTCACAAACTGCCTGACTCTCTACTCACAGCCCCTAAGTGTTCACTATGTCCCCACCCAGCGTCAGGGCAGCTCCATGGGGAATCATGGCATCCTTGGGTAGCATCCATCGCTGTCTGTTCCCTGTCTCCTGCCATCACCACATGCAGCACCACTAGCTCTGAACTGCGTACAGAGGGTCAAGAGCCCTCTGATGCTGCCTCTTGAAGCTCAGGCCATTCCCACAATAAGTCTACCGGGTCAGTGCAAATACCCAGGCATTGGGCTGTGTTGGTGGGACCAAGTGACTCTGGGTGACAGCTTGTCAGTCAGATGAAACATTGGCCCCAGCCAGGAAAACTGAGGCACCCAACCCGGAGCAGCCCATCACATCCTGTCCCGCAGACCTACAAAGTGCTAGATCTGGGAAAAGGAGCAACTTCTGGACTTTGGCATTTAGAACTAAGGCAGATAAACTCCAGTGACCGGCCCCAGCCAAATATCCCCATGACCACCCCTGGTCTTGCTAACCCTCCGATGCTGCTCTCTGGTCACCTCTTCCTCTTTCCCGCTGCAAGTCTCCGTGAGGAGACCACCTGAGACCCCTGAGAAACACTGACCTGGGCTCCGTGTCAGCCTTGTCTCAAACCAGCCCTGCAAGACAGAGGACACTTCTGCCACCCCAGAGCGCTAGGCCATGCCCACTGGCTCCTAGGGCTCATTTCTCAAGAATGACCCATGATAAAGATTCAGTGCAGGAAAAGACCCGATTCAGGGTCACTGTCCAGGGGAGCTGGGCTGTCATGTGCCCACTTGTATTCACATACACACATATGCTTGTAGCTCACACACCTGCTCCAAAATACGCCTCTGCCTTAGACATATACACACTCACATGTCCTTCATAGCTACTCAGACACAGACTTGGGTAACCCACTACACATGTGCTTACACACATACTTGTCTACATTCATGTGTGTGCTCTACAGGTGCCAAAACACACACTCTGCAATCCCACAGAGATGCCCCTTACCTGATGGTGATCATGTCCCCACGGTCACCCTGGATGTACCAGCTGCAATTGGTGCCTGGTGGGTAGTTGAGGGGCCAGGCCGGACTGTAGATGACCCCACGCCGTTCTGTGTGCTGTTCTAGCTTCCCGCTACAGGCGGCTGTTGAAAGAGGAAGTTGACATAGGTCTTCCCATCTTTGGATAGGAAGCAGGTTTTGGGGGGATGCTGTCCCATGACTTGAACACAGTCTTCCCCCACTTACTGAAACCAAGTCTAATCAAGCCTATAACTCAGGTCTTCATGGAAGTCTTATGTAGATGGGGGTAAGAAGGAACCACCTAGGCTCAGGCCAGTGTAGCCCCATTCACATAGTTTGCCTGAGTTCAGATCCTGTGCCCCCATCTCAATAAAGCAGAGAACAAACCACTGTTAATTCCCCTTAGCAACAAGTGCCTGTAATGTGAGGTGGAGACTTCTGTACTCAGGCCTACGTGGGTGTGTCTCACTAGGGTTCTCTGCCTGCCCCTGTTGACCTCAGCCCCAGGATGAGAGGGGCTTTGCCACCTGACACATATTTGCTAAGCACTTACTATGCACCAAGCAAAAGTAACGGGCTCTCTAAGTAAGCCAGGTCAAAGCCCCGCCCTTTGGGAATCACAGGCTAAGGACGGGAGCAGATTCCCTTGGTGGGATAAAGGGAGATGACAAGTTTCAGGTCTGGCTCCAAGTACAGGTTTTGCCCCTTGTGTGAAACTGGGGTTTTATCCTAGTGTACCTAAGAAGACTAGAGGAAGACATTCTAACTAGATGAGAAACTGAGGCTCAGAAAGGGAAATTAGCTTGTTTAGGGCAAACAGCCAGTGAGTGGTAGATTGAGACCCACCCTGGTGGGCTCAATCTAAGCAAACAAACATTTATGGAGTGCCTACTTTATACCATATCCAGATGAGGGGCGAGAAACCGCCCCTCACCACTGGCCTCATGCTAATATTATCTGCAGCCTCTCCTCTCCCTACAAACCAGTTGGGGAAGCAGGGTGAGCCTCCTGCTTTTCTGTCCAGCTTCTCCAGGGAGGGTGCTCCCTACCCTTATGAGTCTTCACCACACTGTTTTATTTAATCATTCCGTGACCAAGGAAAGGCTCATTTTTATAGATGGAGAAGCAGAGACTCAGGGAGACCCCCAAACCCCATTGTCTCAGCTTCTCACTCAGGCACACGCCGCAGCTACCAGAAGTTGAATTTCCTCTGGTCGTCAGCAAGACTCTCCAGGACCTCAAATAAAGCAGCAGTTCAAAGGAAGAAAGCCCTCGCCACGGTGCCTGTCACGCGCTTAAGAGCACACATCCACCTGCCAGCTCTTCCCTCCAATAACTCCCTGTCTCCTTTGCCCCCAGGGTCCCCTGGCATGGAAGGGAAATGTTGTTCCCAGGCTTTCTCACACCACTCACCCACTTCTGCTCCATTTCAGCTCTCCAGGGTCCCTTCTTAGGGAAACCCTCAGCAGAACTTCCCTCCTCTACTCCTCGTCCCCTCCCCAGTCTCTGTCACCACAGTGATTTCCCTCTTGTTCCTGGGATTGTTCGATGATAGGCTCCCACCCACTGGAATATTCAGTCCCGACATCCTGGGACCTGTACAAAGTCTGACCAGTCTAGTACCTGCTGAGCAACCCAAGGCATAATCTGGGGGTGACTCCCATTCTGCTGATGGCCGGCCATAACCAGCCATAACCCGAGCTAAGAACAAGCATGGGATCTGGGTATCCAACACTGAGTGACTGAGCCGGTCGACCCTATGACAGCTCACAAGAGCATTAGATGACTGAGTCAGAAATGCCACCTTTGGACCAGACACAATGGCACATGCCTGTAATCCCAGCAGTTGGGAGGCTGAGGCAGGAGGATAGTGAGTTCAAGACCAGCCTGAGTCACACAGTGAGTTCTAGGTCTGTCTAGGCTATATGGGATCATATCTAAAAAATATGGGGGGAGGAAGGGAAGTGATGGGAACAGAAGGAAAGGAAGAAATGTCACCTTTGTCTTCAATGCAAGGATAGTCGCTCCTACCTAGGTCACACTTTAGAACCTCAGAAGTTACAGTTCAGCAAGGTATGAACTAGTACCCCTGTCACATGCTGCCTTAGGACAGTCTCCCAACTTCCGATGCCTCAGCCAAGAAATGGGAGCAACACTCTCCACTCCCAGCTAAGAAGGCAAGCACAAAGCAAGCGGAGCAGTGACTTGGCCAAGCATGCGAAGTGCCCCCAGCCTGACTTGGTGAAGCCTCCAGCCAGGGAACCTCCTAGAGACCTGTGTCCTGAGCTAAGATGCCCTGGCGGGTTTCTCCCTCCAGAGGGTGCTGGACAGGAGTTTCCTGGGCAGGGAGAGCCCAGCAATGTTGACACATTTTTGAGTGTAAAGCAAACTTTTGAACAGGAACATCAGGCCTCGGCCGGGCTTCGAGTCCATCTTGTTCTCTCCCTGCCTCAAGCAGAACATGTGTTCTCTACATCTGTATCTTGCCATTTGTTCAGGGGTTGAGTGATCTATCCAGATGTCTGGGTTACTGGCGATCCAATTCACATCATCGCAAAGCTTCCATCTCCACACGGTCTCACCCTGGGTTCCCTAAGCAATGACCCAGAGATTCCCACATTAGGCTCAGCAATTACAGTAGGTCTTGGCCAAATGCCTGACCTTCTCTACAGGAGAGTCACAGGGACCACGATTCTGCAGCCACCATTGGGCCTCTCAGCAAGACAGGATTAGGTCTGTTCTGGGAGCACAGTGAGAAGTTCTTGCCTGGACACCACTTACCAAGAGGTCTGGAGCTATGTCTAGATCAGTCAGGCCACCCCACACACCCCGCCATCTTTCTGTGACAGCAAGCTAGTCATCCCCTAACCCTTGTAATATACCTGGAGGTACTCTAGTGAGGGTTTGCCTAAGAAGGGACCCTGGAGAGCTGAAATGATCCAGACCTAGGCAAAATAAGCTCATGAACCTAATGGGAAAATCCCACTGGCCAGTTGTGCCCCTTCTGTGCTGGGATTCAGCTTATCCATCTATAAAATAAAGTCAGTACACACGGCATGCCTCAGTGAGATGGCTGAAAAAGCAATCAAGAGCCAACTTCAAGACAGACATTTATATGTTAGGGTGTGGGGACAGGCCAAAGGGACAGGAACGCATCATAGGGAGTGAGGATGTGACAGGGTTGGGTAGGCAGAGGAGAGAAAGGATCGTGTGTGCCTCGGAGATGTTGATGCGAGAGAGGCCTCTGAGGATGTATGGGCAGCAGAGAGGACCATCTGATCTTTAAGCAGGGGAGACCGGCCCTCATTCTAGCAGAAGACTGTCTGGGCCCTTGGTGTCAAATTAAGAGGAAGAGGGATGACCTGTACTTTTTGGGCAATGTCCTTCTTTCCTAAAAGCAAAGCCTGCTGGATCACGGTTCATAGATCTGATGGCCGGATGCAGTCAGTACACAACCTGGTTTAACCCTCCAATAGGGAGCCAGGGTCCCTCCACTCCAGGCACTCTGGGAAGTGGCGAGGAGAGGACAGAGTGAACCCCATGAAGGCCCATCCTGTAAGGACATGGTGGAGGAAGAGAAGGGGCTCAAGAAATGGTGTGGAAAGACATGAGCTGATGGACAAGAACTTTTCAGGTCCCCAGAAATGGCCAGAGGATAGTTTTCCATCCAAGTTCCATGACAGAATGGTACAAATTGCAGAGAAAGAACTTGAAAATGCAGAATCATGAGACCCATAGTAAAGCAGAAGGATCAGGGCTGGACTGCGGGGGACGTTAAGCCCCACCCTACTACTTGCCATACAGCTCCCAATGCCAAGGGCAGGATGTGCCAGCATCAGTGCACAAACAGCAGCCACCAGAAGTAAGTGACCTGAAACTCACTGGGACTGAGTTCTTGCTAGCTAAGAAAACCAAACGCCAGGATCTGCCCGATGTGCGTGGATCTCTCCCAGGCACTGAGTAACTTGTCCCTGGCGTGTCACATGTGCAATCCTGGGGGAACTCGCATGTGGCAGATCTATGTGGAGCACCTCCCACCTACTCCAGCAGAGAGACTGACCTGGGGCCCAGGTTTCTAAGATGTCACCCTCTTCCTACACTTTACCCTGGCCACAGACACCTGATCCAGTCAGCAAATATGGATGTGAAACGGGCGTCCCTCGTGGCTAGGACATCAAGTGAGGCTGGGATGGTCAATGCTGACTAGGCAGGGCCGTGGGCCAGCAGAGGTCAGCAGATGAGTCTGGCTGCAGAGAGTACAGAGCTGGGGTACAGAGAGGACATAAGGGGAGAGGGGCCCAGGGGCCCAGTTTTCTAGGCAGACAGAGACTGACTTCTATGAAACCTGGGCTTCTCAGTCCTTGTGACCACAACCAGCCATATTCCCTCCCACCCCCCATTGCTCCTAATCTAATACCTGAGCCAGTCTAGGAGGTCCCGAGAATCAGACTGACACATACTGACCACACCATGAGCCATGCCTTGATCCAAACTTTTTTTTGGTTAGTTACTTGTATTTACTTTAATATCACTTGAAACAAGCTCTCTCTGCATAACCCGGGCTGGCCTGGAAATCACTTGGTAGCCTAGCTTGACCTTTAATTTGCATCCTCCTGCCTTGGCCTCTCTAGTGCTAGAATTAACAGCCATGCATCACCATGCTTGGCACCTTAGTACCATTTTAGGGTTTGCTGAAGATAGCTATATATCTGGTGACTTAGCAAGAGATGGTGAGGTTTACTGGGGCCACCAGTTATATGGCAGGGGCCTTTAGTCTTCCACCTCAGAACTCTGCCTTCTTCAATTGGTTGCAGTCCCTCCACAAAGGAGAATGGATATTTATGACTGCTTTTCCCACTCTTGACAATCTTACTGCGCTCGCCATCAGGCCACAGCCAAACAGGGCCATCATATGGCCAGCTGACACTGACAGGCAGACAGCCAGCACAGGGCTCCTCGCTGTGCTTTCTCACACCCTGCGTGTACTACCAGCCAAAGCTGACCTCTCTCCCACTGGCTTGCCTGAAACTGTCTTTTCACGTGTAAAGCAGCTGATCCAAGGCTATGTCCTTTTCTCCTGAACCATACACATTGATTAATACTCCACTATGCCCTGAAGCATCCCTGATTCAGGTATCAGGAAGCAGAGCCTGCCCTACAACCAACCCCCCCTAGAATTACTCGGAGTGGTCACTTCGGAGCTGTCAAAACTGTCTACCTGCCTGAAAACAACAATAAAGCTTCTGGTTTCTGCCTTCCCTTCATTATTGAGTCAGCCTGACCAAACCTAATAATTCCCCATGGCCCCATCCAGTGGAAAGCCTTTTCTCGATACCATGGCTTGAGCCCGGGACTTCTTGCATGTTAGGTTCTACCTGAGCCACATCTCCAGTCCCTCACTGGTGAAGTCTGAGAAGTATCTTCTCACTGAGCCATGGCTCTGGTCTCTCACTGGTGAATTCTAGACAGAGCTCTACTGCTGAGTCACACATTTCATTGGTAGCATCTAGGTAAGTGTTTTACCATTGGGCCACTCCATCAGTTCTTCCCTGATAGTGTCTGAGCCAACACCCCGAGATTGAACTACGACCTCTCACTGGTGGATTCTAGGCAGGTACTCTATCACTGAGCCACACCCCAAGCCCCTCACTGGTGATGTCTAAGCAAGTGCTGTAACACTAAGCTATACCCCCTCCTCTCACTGATGAATTCTAGGCAAGCATTGGGGCACAGCTCAGGGAAACAAGGGATTTTTATTCTTACTGTTCTGGTTACAGTTCATAATCCAGCTTGGTAAGAGAGTTCATACCGACACCAGGAACCAAAGACCATGCCATATGCACAAGATTGCCAAGAGAAGGGCAAACCTCACTTGCCAGTCTGCAAACCTACCAAAGTATGCCAAAATTATATCAAACTGCTGAACATGTCCCCTCCATCTTATCTAACTGCCCAGAGAATGGGCCCATCCACCATAGGCTGAGTTTTCCTATGTCAATTAGATACTCTCCTGTGGGCTTGCCCTAAGTACTACCTCTTCCCAGATGTGCCCAGAGCTCAGCCTTCAACTGTCAAGTTAATATCTGTATCTAACTAATACAAGCACTTTACCGCTGAACTGCATCAGTAGCCCTCTTGGGGATTTTTTTGAGACATGGTCACATTAAGCTATCCAGGCTGTTCTTGAACGCTCTGTAATGCAGAGAGCCCTTCACTTGAGATCCTCCTAACTCAGCCTCCCAAGTATCTGGGATTACAGGTCTGTGTCACCGAGAGGGACAGAAGAGTCTAATTCTTGTTTCAGTGGCACTGGTTCTTCTGTGGCATTGCCAGCCCTACCCCTATACATTAGATCCCTATATTATTAATCGAATGATTCTCAAGATCCCCAGGGTCCACAAAAGGCAGACTATCAACTGTCTAAGAATTTGGGCAATTTTCAGTGGTACCAAGCCACTGTGTGCAAGACACCATGCTGAGCATCTTGAGTCATGTTTCAGTAGACCCTAACCGTCAAGTTTGAGGTAGTCTGGTACTTCACCCATTTTACAGAAAAGGAAATCGAGGCTCAGGAAATTTAAGCTTGCCCAAAGTCGAGCAGTTCCTCTTCCATGTTGAAAAAATACACGAACACAGGTTTGCCCAACAAGAGGCCTGGTGGCTGGCAGGTGGAGAGCCCAGACTTAAGGTCATCCTAATTCAGAGGGGCCAAGAGGAAGAAAGAAAGGGGCTTACTCACCTAAGGCGGGAACTGCACTGCTGAGCCTCCCAGTGAGAAAGAGGTTCACTGTGGGAGACAAAGAGGGGTCAGAAGGAGGTTGTGGCTCTCGGGGTCCAGGGTCTGTTTGGGTCAGTCCTTGCAGAAACACAGCACAGCTGAGTCAAAGCCTTCATCTCACTGGGTGCCACCCAGAGATGCTCATTCCCATACATAGTAGGATGGGCAGCGATGAAGAGCCCAGAGGGTCCAGGACCTACCCCAGCCACCGACAGCTGCATCACTGTGCCCTGTCACTCCGGCAAGACCCCTCACAATAAGATGGTTTTCTATCGTGCTGCCACCTTCAACAGAGTATCCAGGCCAAGTGAGAGGCAAACCAACATCTTTGGATTCAAGATGTCCCCTCCACTTTTGAGGATGCAAAGGAAGTGTGGAGCACATCTGGAATGGTCTTCACCCAACTACCAAAGGAGCAGCAGCACCTGCCCCGTCTACCCTCCAAGACATCCATATGTGTGTGTCTGGGCCCAACAGGGTCTGACCCTCACCACCACAGAACACAGCACAGCTAGATCCAGAGTCGTGGCATAACCCCCCCCCACACACACACACACACGAACACCGCCTTGTGGGCTGGTCACTGTGGATATTCTACTTAGACCAATTCTTAGACCATTTCTTAGACCGGTTCACACAGCTGGGGCCTTACCTCTTTGTTGAGAGAAAGGGGAGCAAACTCAACCCTATCTCATGGGGGGGGGGGGGACGGACTGAGAGTTACAACTTAAAAGCAGCTGCGTGAGGTTCTTTTTCACCCCATCATTTCAGCAGCTTCGGCAAGCCCTTCAGGCTGCAGGGCCCTCAACATGACATCACCGGGTGTCCCCTAATGACCCCAGCTCTTGAAGGGCCTCCCTCCTTCATCCAGGTAAATAAATAGCCATGTGGGTTGAGGATTTAACTCCTTCCTTTCCCCTCTTCTGCTCATGGGTCCTGGGAAAGTGGACAGAAAAACTCCGGGAGGAGCCCCCCCCCCAGTTCAGGTGTCAGTCAGGGCCTTCCCCAGAGCAACCCCACCCGCGCCCGAGCTGAATGGGCCCACCCACCCTCTCCATCTGGGAAAACACAAAAGGAAAACGAGTTTTGCTCGCATCTGCCTCCTCCAACCCCTATGCTGATACCCTCATCTTTGGTCAGCACCCAGGCCCACCCGAATTCCAAGCAGGAAATGTTCCTTCTATATAGGGCAGTGGTCCGGGCCTTTGTCCGGAGCTCCGGATGACCCGCTCGCCGGCCGGGCTAAGCTCGGGCAGGCCGAGCTGAAAGCAGCCCGCAAGACCCCTGCGTGTGCTCGCCCCTGGCCTGGGACGCTGTTCGAGTTGGGCGGGAGCGCGGACTTCTTAGCAGGAGTCGCTGTCCCAGGCCAAGACGCGACGAGGATTAGGAGAGCTACGCGCTCCACAGCCTCGGCGAGAGAGCCATCTCTTGCGGGCTCCCGCAGCCCTGGAAGCTGGGCACCCGGCTCCCGCCCGGCCTGCGAGGCCCACTCACCCAGACAGACCACAGCCAGCTGCGCCCGGGCGCCCGGCGCCCCCTCCGGCCCCACGATCGCCCTCTTCTCCATGCCGCCGGGGCCGGCCGCGCGCGGGCGCCGCCTCCTGCTCTCCGACTCGGGCTCCGCCTCGGGCTGGGGCCGGCGAGCGGCGGCTGCGGCCGGGGTGCCGGCGGAGGTTTGGGCGGCGTCTTTGTGCGGCAGCGATGCAGGCCCGCAGCGCGCGGGGCCACATCGGCCGCGGCGTCACGGACCCCGCGGGGGCTCAGCGGCGGCCGCCAGCGAGGACCCCCGCCCGCCGCGGCCCCGGATCCCGGAGCACGGCGCCGAGACCCGCCAGCGCACGGGCTTCCCCGGTGCGCCCATGCTCCGCGGCGCGCAGCCCGCCCGGCCCCGGCGCCCTCGGGCTGCCCCGCGCCGCTCCGAGCCCGGTGCCGCAGCTGGTGGGGCGTCGATGGATCGGTCTCTCCTACCACCCGACCGGCCCCTCGCCCGCTCCCGGAGCCTGGAGGCCGCGCCGCGCCAGCCACGTGACGCGCCCGCGGAGCCGCAGTGGCGCTGACAGGGCGGGCGGAGGCGGCTGGGGCGGGCTGGGGGCGCACGCCCCGCCTCGGGGTGCTGGACAGCTCCGCACACGCAGCTCCAGCGGGTCCCCCCACGCTCTGGCCGCTGAGATTAACGCTCCCGGCCGCCACTGTACCTGGGGTCTTGTTTGGCCTCCCCGACCGCCAAACTGGTCTCTCAGGAAGACAGAGCTCAAGCCAGCGGTGCCGGGAAGCAGAGGGAAATAGACTCAGTAGAAGGTGGGGTGTCCTGAAGGAGCTACTAGGGGCCAGAAGGCAAGACACACCTACAGAGCTGAGACCTGCCTTTTGCTGGCCCTCAGCAACTCCTGTCTCCATTCCCCAAAGACTATGCCTTTGTAAAAGTAAGGCCTGTGAGGGAACACCGGCCAGCACTTGAACGGACCTACACACCCCACCTCCTAGGTACCCCTGCACCTGCTCAAATCCCCCCCTCACCTCGGGAGGAGGTCATGGCAATAAAACCAGCTTTCCAGGCTTGAAGCTATCATCCCCGGAGTTGTCAATCTAGGGACTCAAGTGTGGATCTGTGTGTGCACATTTCAAATTATTTTTCCATTTCATACTAAGAGGGAAAGATTGTCCATGTTTCCCAAACATGTCCAGCTTGTTTCCATTGTCAAGCTTGTAAGTCCACACAGAGGGGATATCTAAAGATATCTGGGAAGCTCCAGCTTAATGGAAGCAACTGTCCCAACTGCACAATACTACAAGGTCCTAAGCATATAGCAGTCTCTCTCTCTCTCTCTCTCTCTCTCTGCATACAACATAGCCATCCAGAGGCTGGTAGGTCCTGTTTGTTTCCTTGAGCATGTCTCACCATGCTCTGTCTTTGTGAGTGTGTATGTGTGTACATGTGTACATGTGTACATGTAGGTATGCGTACAAGAGGGCACTTGAGTGTGTGTTCCTGTGGAGGCCCAAGGGTGACATTAAGACCCATCGTAGATTGTTCTACCTCGTTCCTTCTTTGCTCTGGGGTTTCTCAGGGTCTACCTGCAAGGACCAGAATTGCAAGGCGGATGTTTACATGGGATCTAGAGAGACAAAGGGCCCTTTTGCTTTCGAGACAAAGACTTTAATCCCCGAGTCAACTCCTCAGCCCAGTCTTTTTTTTTTTTTTTTTTTTTTGTCTTTTTTTTAATGTGTTTTCTAGGGATTTGAACTCTGGCATTCAATATTGAACAGCAAAAGTCTTACCCAATAAAGCATCTCCCTAGTCCACAACAGCTACTTGACATTATGTTATCACGAGTTTCACTTAATTTATTTGGATTTCATTAAGGTTATATTAAAATCCAATTTTTTTAACTTCCTGCCTCAGTTTCCTGGATGCCTGGACTGTAGTCATGTGCCTGGTTTATCTTGAGTACTGAGTTTGGGGTACAGCCTTAAACTTTATGTCCAGTATGAACACCTAGTTGCTGCCTACTGAGATCTTTGGTCATAATACCATTTTTTTTAACCTTCTGGTGATCTGGTGCCCCCTAGAGACTGCCTCACTGGACAGAGACCTCTCGGGGTGGCATCTAGGCTCTACCCCATCTTTGGAATGTCTGCTAGTAACCCCAAGTCTGTTACAATAACTTGGGTCTATGTTGGTTGTAGTCACCTGGATCTCTCTACTCTAAAAAACAAAAAAAACAAAAAAACAAAAAAACATGGCAAGTGGAATTGTATCCAGGATCTTTCCATTCAGTATAATCCCAGTGATGAGAAGGAAATAATGTCACAGATCTGAAACATGCAAATGGCTGAGGCAGACAAGGGTTTTGCAGTGAGGAGTAAGAGCCTAAATACAGAGTCCTCCTACAGAAAGCTGACCTTTCTTATGAACAGGAAGCCTAATCATGCTCACCCATCGCTCACCTGCGCATCTCATGAGACATGAGCTGAAGACCATAGAGGCCTTTGGCCATTGTATTCGGGGACAAGAGAACATGGAAGAAGACAACATCATAGGTGAGGTTTTCATAGTCTCCTCCACCATTCACTGCCATGCAGATGTGAACTCAAGCTTCTCCATCAGTCATTTCCTGGACAAGAATTGAGATGATCCTGGACTGGATGGGAATCTTCTTTCTCAATTTCTACTAGTATTATGGCTTGATGTCTTCTGAAGGCTCATGTCTTTAGGTCTTGTCTGCTTGTCGGTAGTTTTGAGAAAGTGACTGGATCTCATAAAGACTCTGACCTCACTAATGGGTTAATCTGTGGGGGGATTCATAATTTCATGGCATTATTGGGGAGTGGGGCCAGTTGGGGGAAATAGGTCATTGGGGATATGTGTCCATTGTGCCAGTATCTCTTCTCTCTCTTTCTCTCTCTCTCTTTCTCTCTCCCTTTCGCTCTTCTCCCTCTCTCCTTTCCTCTCTCCTTTCCTCTCCTCTCCTCTCCTTTTCCTTCCCTCTCTCCTCTCTTCTCCTCTTCCTTCCTCCCTACCTCCCCCCTTCCTGATCATCATTTTCCTCCTCCATACCCTACCACCATGATGATGTTTCTGTCTCTGTCTTCCCATTAGATCAAGGGAGTTAACTACACGAGGAAATAAAATCTCTGAACCCATGAGCAAGAGAAAACCTTTCTTCTTATAAGTGACTTACTTCAAGGATTTTGTCACAATGGCAAAGAAAAGCTAACATGGGGGCTGGAGAAGTGGCTCAGGGGTTAAGCCTCTGCTTTGCAGGCGGAAGGTCCTGAGTTCGGATCCTAGACCCCATGTATAGACGCCGATGCAGGGAGGAAGCGGGGCGGCATCTGTTTTTGATCCTGGTAGGGCGGAGCCTGTGAATCCTGGGGCAGAGTAAACAAGGAGGAGGTGGAGGTGGTCCATGGTGGTTCCCGAATTCGCCCGTGGTTCTACACACACACACACACACACACACACACACACACACACACACACATATGCACACATGCCCAATTGAATAAATAATAAAAAAATAAAAATAAAGAAAAGCTAACACAAGAACTTAATTCTATTTAAGGGTCAAAGGCAAGTAAAGCAATCACCTTTAGGTTTCTCATGGTGTCTTCCCAAAAAAGCTAACCCTTCATTTTCTGAATAGAGTTGTAGACCCTGTCAACCTCTCATGTCCATGGTCTGCACCTGCCCAGTTGGGTCCACCTCAGCCCATGGACACTCATTTACTGGCTCAGTCATTTCTGCTCCAATCTCCCCACATGCAGTCTGTCACCAAGACATATCACTAATCTATTCACCTCTTCACCATGGCCACCTCCCTCATTCCTTCCACCCTCTCTTCTCCCACCTCCATCTTCTCTCCCCAGACTTCCTGTGTGACCTTCTACCTCCAGCTCTATCTCCCACATCTTCACTATGCACACTGGAAGATACCTTTTGAAGAAAATGCTCTAAAACCAGGGTTCAACATGCTAAACCCAGACTGTGTGATCCCGTAGGAATCCCCAAGTGCCTTGTAAAAATGTCAGGTGGGTGTGACAGTCCACCTGCAGTGCCATCCTCAGAGCAAGCTGGCTGAACCAGCCCTTTCAGAGAACTCTGGGTTTGATTACAGACCCTGTCTCCAATAGAATAAAGTGGAAGAGTGATTGAAGATGATTCCTGGTATTAGTCTCAAGTCTCCACAAGCACTCACACTTGCATACACACTTGCACATGTATATGAAAATGGAGAAAAAAATCCATGTCTCTTCAATGATTTAAAAAAAAAAAGGTCTCACAATGTATCTCAGACTAACCTCAAACTTACAGTTCCTCTGCCTCCCAGGGACATACATTACCAGTATATACACCATGCTCAGCTATCTTTTATTCCTTCCCTTCCTCCCTTCCTCCCTCCCTCCCTCCCTACTTTCCTCCCTTTCTCCCTCTCTCCTTTCCTCCCTTCCTTCTTCCCTCCCTCCCTCTCTACCTTCCTCCCTGCCTCCCTCCCTCCCTTCTTCTCTCCCTCTCTGCCTCCCTCCCTCCCTCTGTCACTCTCTACCAACTTTTCTCTCTTCTTCCCTCTTTTCCTCTCATCCTCACTCTCTCCTTTCCTCTCTCTCTTCCTTTCTTGCAATGGTAAGGATGGAACCTGTCCTCATGCATGCTAGACAAGTTCTCCATCCATACATAGTCTGCCTTTCCAGTGATATTTTTAAAATTACAGCCATTTGGGTAAAAAAAATGTCATGAAAACCTATCATATGGCATTTCTGAATGGGAGCCAAAATCATATAACTTTGAAGAAAGATGGGGGAGAACAGGAAAGACAGATAAGAAGAAAATGAAGCAGAAGGGTAGGAAAAAGTAAGTCAAGGTTTATTTAAGTTAAAATAGGAGCACCAGCTGGATGTGGCAGTGCGTGCCTATAATCCTATCAGAAGGGAGACTGGGTCAGGCAGATCATGAGTTCAAGATCAGTCAGGGCTACAGAGCAAGAACATTTCTCGAAAAATAAACTGCCAGGGGCAGTGGCTCGTATCGATAATCCCAAGAAGCTGAGGCAGAAAGGATTCTTGCCAGCTTGAGCTACATCCTGAAATCTTATCCAAAAATAAAAATAAATCCACAGTAAGATACCACTTCACAGCTACCAGAAATGCCATTGGGTGGAGACACTGACAGTAGATTAGCAGGATGTGAAGGCAGTGGAACTTTTGTGCTTTGCTCTACAGGGATGTAAGATGGGTACAACTACTGTAGAAAACATTGAGACAGATCCTCAGAGCAATTAGAATACAATTACAATATTGCCCAGGAATTCATTTGAGGGTACATACCTAAAAGAACTGAAAATAGGCTACTTTAGCAGAAACTTGTATAATACTGTCAATGGCTGAGTTATTTATAATAACCAGAAAATAGAAACAACTCAACCAACCCAACCCACTGGCAGATGAGTAAACAAGCAAAATATGATTTATCCAACTGCATGATGGCAAATGACCCAACCTTTAAAAGGACGGGAATCCCAATGTGTGTTCCCACATGGATGCGTCTCAAGGACATTATATTAAGTGAAGCAAGCTGACCTCAAAAGTCAAAGCCGTCAAAGTCAAATGGACAGAAAGAAGACAGGGACGAAGTTTCAGTTTGAGAAAATGAACAGTGCTGGAAATGGTACTTTGGATGGCAGAGCAGTGTGCATCTATCTAAACATCCAGCTATAATCCTAAAAATGGTTGCAACAGAGCTGGAGGAACACAGAACAGTGGTGGAACACCTGCCTAGGGAGGGGCCAGGGGCGTGGCTCAGTGGTAGAGCACTTGCCTAGAATCCACCAGTGAGGGACTGGGGAGGGGGGAGTAGCCCATTGGTAGAGCTCTTGCCTAATATGCATAACACCCTGGCTTTGATCCCCATGACTAAATTTAAAAATGGTTAGAATTGAGAATTTCACAAGTGCTTTTTACCACAGTAAAAACTTAAAAATGAATGTAAAATACTAAAACAAACTAGTAAGATATATATGGTTATATATATATATATATATATATATATATATATATATATATATATATAAAATGACTCCACTACCTCTCCATAGGTGAGCAGCTACCTGGGCGGCTGCTAGAGGCTCAGGTGGCTTCCCAGTGTCTCTGTCATCCAAGAGCCCTGGTTATTCACGATGAGAAGAGCAAGTTTCAGAACTAAGCACCAGGCACTGTGTGTGATCTGCCCTCACCACAGCCCACCTACATCAGCTCATCTGCAGGTATGCCCATGGCCAGGTGTGTCTCATTGCAGACACTTTCAAAGTCATCACTACCTCATAACTATAACAGACCAGGATTGGTAACATTTCCTCTTCAGTATTGAGCAGTAACTTGAAAATTATAGGCCTGGAACATTGGTATGAAGTATATCATAAAAGTACCATTAAAAAGAGACATTTATTGCCACAAAAATGTTAGCACCAGGCACCCCTTGGTTTGCACAACCCTGTCTGCAGCAGCTCCTAATACTGAGCGCAGCTCAGAGATCCACTCAAAAAGTTCCCCTGGCCTTGCAGAGCCCTCAGAAGTGTTCGGGAACGATGACCATTGATGTATTGATTTGAGGAGAATCAATTCAACTCAGTGCACCTCACTAAATGATTAATGGAGCAGAACCCCAGGACAGGTTAACCCTCTTGTTTCCAGAGGAATAAAGGTGACACATGAAGTCAGTCTAGGGCTGGAGACAGAAGCTAAGACACCAACACCCAAAACTGGTGTGGTGCTTTAGGAGATCCATCAGAATAAATCCATATCCAGAACATATCCAGGAGTGACCCCCTTCCGGAGTGTGGGGACAGGAAGGCCAAGGTTACTTCCAGACATGGGAGCAGCCTGCTGCAGAAATCCTGTATCTGGAAATGAGACCATCAGTTCCTGTAGAACCCCTGGGACTCGAGAGTGTCTTTCCCCCACCACAGAGAGCAAATCTTTTATTATGGAATTAAGAGTTGCATTTAAATAAACCTTTGTTTTGAAAATTCAGGTAGTTCTACTTCAAAAGGAAATTCTATATCATCTTGGATGTAAAACCAGATCACTAATCATAAACAGATGACCCTAAAATATAATCATGCAGGCTATATTGCCTTAGACTTTACCTCTAACTCTCTATGTCTCTCTCTTTCTATTCATCATGTGGATCTTATCTCAATCCCTAATTGTATCATCTTTATTTCTGTCTGCAATTCCACATAGATTGGGATGTCTAAGAGTTTTTATCTGACTCTATCTTTATTTGAATCTATCTATTTGCTTTCTATCTTTATTTTATCTCTAACTCTATCTCTGTATACAGCTCCATCTGTACCTCTATCTCTTCTCTATGTAGCTAACTTGTCTTTATCTTCATCATCTATATCTTCATGTCCACATATAAGTCTATCTCTAACTCTACCTTTATCTCTAACTCTCTCCTTTCCATTCCTAAGGTTATCTCTACCACTAATACCACTTCTAAATCTCTCTGTCTCTTTTTAAAAATTTTTTTATTATTTATTATTTATTCAACTGTGCGCATGTGCGTGTGTATGTGTGTGCGTGTGTGTCTGTGTATGTGTAGAACCATGGACGAATTCGCGAACCACCATGGACGCCTCCACCTCCTTCTGCCCGGGATTCACAGGCTCCGTCCTACCAGGACCAGAAGCACAGGCCGCCCCGCTCTGCCTGGCGTCTATACGTGGGATCTGGGATCCGAACTCGGGACCTTCCGCCTGCAAGGCGGAGGCTTAACCCCTGAGCCACCTCTCCAGCCCTCTTTTTTAAAATTTTTTTTTATTACTTATTCAATTGTGCGTGTGCGTATGTGTGTGTAGAACCATGGACGAATTCGGGAACCACCATGGACCGCCTCCACCTCCTCCTCGTTTACTCTGCCCCAGGATTCACAGGCTCCGCCCTACCAGGACCAGAAACGCAGGCCGCCCCGCTTCTGCCCGGCGTCTATACGTGGGGTCTAGGATCCGAACTCAGGACCTTCTGCCTGCAAGGCAGAGGCTTAACCCCTGAGCCACCTCTCCAGCCCCATCTCTCTGTCTCTTAACTCTAACATCTCTTCCAGGAGATTGTTTAGAGCATTTAAGGCACAAAGGTATCAAATCATAGCCTCTCTCCTCAACATAGTATCATACATTGAAAGAACTGAAAAATGGTGATAACCTGAGTCATCTCATCTCACTGGATGTCACTTCTGCAAGCAGTAAGCCCAGCCTGATTAAATGCAGGGACTCTGAAATCTGTGTCATAGTTTGACACAGGTGTCAACTTGACTGTTGAGGGTTTGAGCTCTGGGCACATTTATAAAGAATTAGTGGTTGAGTTAGGCCCAGATTGTCTAGCTGATGGGGAAGGCCCTGCCCATGGTGTGTGGGACTAGGCCCTGGAATAAAAAACAGATAGCTGGTTGAGGGAGCTGTCATCCTTTTGTATACTTGGCCAAACATGTTGGTCTGGCAAGTAAGGATTGTTCCTCTCTCAGCCATTACATAGAGATTGTGTGGCCAGTTCCTTTGGCCTTGGGGTTGGCGTGAGCTCTCCTGTCAAGCTGGACTGAGAACTATAACCAGATAATCCTAAGAGACAATAAACCCCTTATTCCCTTAAGCTGTTTGATGGTCATTTATCAGCAACCATGTAGGCGAACTGCAACAATCAGCCTTCTAAGGATCCACCCCATTGTCCCACTGACTCGTGTGAACAGATTCTTTACTTGTATGAGCCTTGGGCTTCTGATCCATGAAGAAAGTACAATGAATAATCATCACAGTTGGACTAAGAGCCACCGGAAGATCAGTGAGGTGAGCCTTTCAGCGTGTTTGTGAGGGCCTTTCCAAGACAATTAGATCATGAGGAATTAATACCCTAATGGATTCAAGGTACGGAGAGGCCACTGGGAAGTAGTGGAAACTGTGGGAGGTGGGGCCTGGTTGGAAGAAGCAGGCCACCAGCAATGTGTCTTTGAGTGTCTTGCCCTGGCCCCTGGGTGTCTTTACTCTGCTTCCTGGCTGTGAGGAGATGAACTGCTGTGTTCCACCATGCTCTCCCTGCATGGTTGATTGACACTTCTGAAACTGCGGGCCAAAATAGATCCTTCCTCCCAAAAGCTGCTCGCAGAGCATTTTATTTACTGAAGGGCGTGGCAGTGTCCACTCACTAAGAGCTGAGGGTGCTGATGCCTAAGAGGCATTTCCAAGAGTGCCTGACAAAATAAAAACTATACATACAAATAACCATTGGACAACCCTGTCTGGGAAGACTGCTGTCCTGCAATCAGAACCCAGAATATCTGTCCTCTCTCTGCCTTCCCAAACATAGATAACCACTCCTCCATCTCTACAGCTGCCCCTGGCTCTGGCTAGATGTCTTGCAGAACATCCAGAGTGCAATGGGTAAGTCTCACCCTGGGAAAACCATCCACGAGATCAAAGCATCTGAATTGTCAGATGGGTATCATCTATCTATCTATCTCTCTACCTACCTACCTACCTACCTATCTATCTTTCCTTCTGAAGTGCTAGTATCACAGGCATGAGTCACATGTGTCTCTCTTGATTAGTGTCTCTCTTGATTGTGTGATTGTGTTGAGAGGCCATGCCTAGTGACTGACCTATAGCATCTCAGTTTCATGTGAGTTTATTCAGTGGTGCACACTAAATGAGAAAAGCACAAATGCCACATTTCTCATCATTAAACAAGGTATGTGGGCCAGAATGATCACTCAGTGGGTAAAGTGTCTGCTCTTAGACCTGGAGACCTAAGTGAGAACCCTAGAAACCCATATGTGGAAGGAGAGAAGTAACTTCTGAAAGCTGTCCTCTGACATCTACCTGTGTGCATGGCATAGGAACATTCTCTCTCTCTCTCTCTCTCTCTCTCTCTCTCTCTCTCTCTCTCTCTCTCTCTTTCTCTCTCTCTCTCTCTGTGACTAAATAAATATCTTAAAAATAAACTAAAGGGCTGCAGAGATGGTTCAGGAGTCAAAGTCTTTTTCTCACAAGCAAAAGGACTTTAGTTCAGATCCCCAGATCCCCCACCAGGCAGGAAGGCTGTAATTCCAGCCTTGGACAGTGAAGTATGGGAAATCCCAAAGCAAAGCAGTAAGGAGGTAAAGCAATCCAGGATGATTCCCAAAATCACCCTTAAGCCTCCACAGGCACATAAACTCAAGTGTCCTCTTCTACACACACACACACCCACACACACTAAACAACACATGATGTGACTGGGACTGTATGCCAGCAACATAGCGCTTGCCTCCAGCTAAGCTGTGCCCATGCTCCTGACCCTCACAAACTATAGGACAGCATCTATTTGCGTTTTCAAGCTACGAAGCATGGAAATGATTTGTGATGAACTAGCACATGGCTGATACATGTACAAATGCATTCATAAACATCTGGTCAACTCTCTCGATCCTAAGTGAATCCTGGACCTTCATCCCTGGGGGACAGCACTGTCACCAAGCTAGGCATACCTGTTGACACGTGACCTTGCAATTCCCTTACAGTCATTCTTTCTTCCATTCTTCAAATCCATTGGCACCTCCCTGCCACCAAGTACTCTCCCAGAGACTGGTGATGCGGTCATGGAGAAGGGGAGGGCCAAGACTCGGGTGACTTTGAATGCCAGTGAGCAGGTGAAAACAGAGCTCAAAGGGAAAGACAGGTGTGCTAGAAGAAAGAAAACCAAGGATCTCTGGGCTGGTGAGAGGTGGGGAGCATGCACTGGGCAGCCAAGACTCCCCTGGAAGGCCCCTCAAGCTGAGAAATGAATACAAGGCGTGTGGGCCTGTGCTCCCTGTTCTGTTTGCACCAGCATCTCTCTGAGAACTGGACTCTGGAGCAGGAAGGGCGAGAGCGACAGGCAGCAGATGGGAGCTCTGCTGTCGGGTCTTTGCCAGCACCAAGCTGGTACGGGGCATGGCTTCAATGACTTCTAGAAACTGTCCCAGAGCTCTGACCCCATCCCTGCTGAAATACACACACACTCCCTGTGGCTGCCAGGATAGGCAGTGGTGACCACTGTAAGTAAGAACTGCCTGTAGGGGCTGAGAATTAAACAGCATGTCACCTTCCAGGCCCTGTAGCCACTTCTTGTTGAGGAAGTTTGAAAGGACAATGGGAGAAACGAGGGGAGAAAGAACTAGACATCTGCTTTCCAGAAAGAAACACTGGTGACATCTGGAAGGTAGGCTTCTAGTCTGCATAATACCATGTGTTGCATTTTAAACAGGAATAGAGTATCTATGACTCTGCAGCTCATTGAGTGGCTAGGATGAGCTCACTGAAGACAAAAGGGACAGAAAGCTGGGGATGGCTCAGGGGTTAAAACCTTTGCCTCATAAGCAAAGGTTTGGACTGATATGGCAGTGGTCTCCAGTTCCAGCCCTGGAAGGCCAAGCTTGGGAAACCCCAAAGCAAAGCACTGTGGACAAAGCAATTCAGGATGATTCCTGATGTCACCTTTGGGCCTCCACAGGCAAACATAGTCAAGTGTCCTCCTGTAAACACACACACACACACACACACACACACACACACACACACACACACGGACACGGACACGGACACGGACACGGACACAAACAAAGGTGACTCAGACTCAAGAATAATGTTATCTTTTATAAGTGTTTTTGCAGCTACCATTTCCTTCTCCCCTATTTGGATAAATTTCCAGCTCTAATTTTTGCATTACTTTAGTCAGCATGCAAAATAATGAGTTTCATTTCATTTCATTCATGTCTATCATTATGCTTCAATCATATTCACTCCCATTATCCTCTGTTGTCTCTTTTATTATCAGTGATCCCCTTCCTCCCTTCCCAAATACTCCCCCTTCTGCTTTTATGACAGATGTAACATACATCTGTGATATATATTTTGCATATCGTGTACTGTGACAGTTTCAGCTATCAACCTGACACTTGGGGGGTGAGTTTCTGGGCAAGCCTATAGGAGAATCTTGGTTTCATCACTGATTCGAGAAGACCCAGTCCATAGAATAGAGGGCAGAACCATTTCTTGGGCAGATGAATAGAGATGCATGGAGAGCTAGATGGAATTTGTCAAACTGGCATGTTATGACCTCCAGCTCCATCCATTTTCTGGCAAATGATCTGATTTCATTCTTTCTCAGGGTTGAATAAAATTTCCATGATGTATATGTACCACGTGTTTTTTTCCTCCATTTGTCTGTATCTAGGCAGTTCCACACTTGGTTATTGTGAATATTGTAAATGGTGCTGCAATAAGCATCTTCTAGCTACCTTTTAAGAAAAAGAATGTGGCTGTGGTAAAATCTACCTAATATGAAATTTATCATTTTTAAGGGTACAGTTCCATAGAACTAAACACAGTCATGGGCTGGGGAGATGGCTTAACATTTAAAGGGTTCCCTGTGCAATCCAAAAGACTCGAGTTCAGATCCCCAGATCCCACATAAAATACTAGGCTATAATTTCAGCCCCAGAAGGAAATCCCCTGAGTAAGCTAGCTCTCCAGACTAGCCCTATAGAGAAGCATTGGGTTTAACTACAGATCCAGCCTGAAAAAAATAAAGTGGAAAAGCACTTGAGGATGATTCCAGATATCAACTGTTGTATGGCTTTTTCATCCAAACAAACAGCTGCCATCTTTGTCTGAGGCCATGGAGACCACACCTGTTATCCGTTGACGCTCCCTCTGAGACGGAGGGGGTGGAGAGGGTTTTGGACGCTCACCTGGGATTCTGGTCTTGCTTGGAGTGCCTCCCAGCCATAGTATGTGCTTGTGCCCTAACTATACTTGCTCTGGGGATCTTGAGTCCTGGGAAGAGCACCGGGGTATAGGCTGAAGAAGCTTAATTTAAAGAGATTCCATCTATGCAGCCATGGGGAAGCCCTCAGCCATGTTGGGGTGGGTTTTTTGATGATGTATCTGCCTTTGAGTCTCCCTTGCTCATGTAAATAGCCCTCACCCTTATTCCTGTAAGTAACCCCAATCAATTCGTTGGTTCTTCAAGTTGGACCCTGGCATAATCATCCCTTTCAGTCTGTTGTCAAACTCCTTTCTGGGGTGGATAGACAATTGGTTGTGTGGTGTCTCTCCAGTAAAAGGGTTCATTGGATATCAGTCTTGGGCCTCTACACACATACACAACTATGTGTTTCGCATCTGCACACACACTGGCCTCTACACACATGCTCCCACACATGTGCAACCACGCATATACACATGCATGCAACTGCATCATACACATAAAGATGGAAACATTAAAAATAAGATAATAAATAAATACAGCCATTTTTGGCAGGGTATGTTGATATGTACCAGATACCTTGGTGGATCTCAGGTCTGACACCCCCTCCCCCACGCCCCACCGGGCTCCACAGTGAGACTTTGCCTCAAAAACTGAAGTAGTGCCTTTACACTCCTTATATCTCCAGCACACATGTGAACTTTTTCCATCTCCCCTAATTCTATCAAACAGCAACTTTTCAGTCCCCCTCCCCAACCTGTGGCAATGACCCTTCTATGGCCTGCATGAATTTTAAGTACCTTTCTCATTGGACTCCTATGGCATCTTCCTTTTTGCCATGGCCCAGTTGGCTTTTGAAAATGCACGTAACAGATGTGTTTTCCAGAAATGGAACCATGAAAGGCAGAGCAGTAACTTCTTACCCGTGACAGCATTCGGAAGACCCTCGTTTCCTCCACTGTCCCACATGAAGCTCAGCACCCTGGTAAGGGCAGCTCCCATGCTATGCTACACAGATAGCAGATAGCAGAGCAGATACTGACCCTGGTGACAACACAAAGGTAATTTCTAGTCTCACTCTATCATCCTCACAGCCCTAGAGGTAGAGCTTCTGGGCAAAAGATGTACATTTGAACATTCCTGCATGTTTCCAGGGTGTGCCTGAAGGCTGGGACCAGGCTCCTGACCTCTCCCAGAATACAAAAGTCCTGACTTTCTCAGTGACTCTGGGGATTATCTTAAGTCTTTGTGTAATAGGAGCATAGCTTGGAAACATTGCAAGTTCAGCTGCAGACCACTGCAGTGAAATGAATATCCCAATAAAACAAGTCCTACAACCCTTTCAGTTTCCCAGTGCATATAAAAGTTAGATCTACATTATGCTTTCTGCTATTAGCCATGCAAGAGCATTATATCTTTAAAAACCCAATGCACGTGCCTTAATTAAAAATCGCTTTATTGCCAATGATCATATGAGCTGCCGGGAATGTGTCCCTCATAAACCATCTCCATGCGGGTTGCCATAGACCTTTAATTTGGAAAGACTGCAAGATCAGCAAGGTGCAATAAAGAGTAATTGGATAAAATGAAGCATGTCGGGGCTTGGTGGGTTTTGGTTGTTTTTTTCCCTTATGTGATACAAGAAACATTCTCACCTGCTACTATAGAGCACTGCTCTCTGAGTTTGTGGTGCTGTCTGATCAGCTGTGACAGCTTTCAAGAAGAGGCCATCAAGATCAGACCTGCAGGTTATTAATGTTCCATCAGAGGCAAAGGTTGTGGGGAGAGTCTTTGGACTCTCTTCTAGGATTCTGGCTACTTCTTCATGCACCTCTCAAGCATGTGTATGCAATTCCGCCCTCATGGGAAGCCGTATGGCCTCGAGGTTTGATGAGGGGCTGGAGTGTATAGGCTAGGAAAGGTTTATGGAAGAAAGAACTCCATCTATGCACCTACAGGGAAGTCATCATACATTGGATGCTGGGGAGGAGGCTTTCCAGTGTGAGTGCTCTGGAGTCACCCAGGCTCCTATGAAGTGGCCCTTGCCCACACTCCTGTAAGTAACCCTAATAAACTTCTTGGTTTGCCAGGTTAAACTTTGGCACGCTCTTTTATTTTTCTAATTTTAACCATTTGAGAAACAAAGACAGACAGAGACAGAGGAAACCCATGCATGCCATGGTACAAGGGTGGAGGTCAGAGGACAATTTTCAAAAGTAACTTCTCTTCTTCCACCATATGGACTTCCAGGGATTGAACTCACGTCACCAGATTTGCCAACAGGTGCCTTACCACCTTAGCTATCTCACAGGCCCCTGGCCTAATCTTTACTTTAGCCTGTTATTAAAACTCTATCATTGATGAATACACATTTTGTGTAGTGTCTCCCCAAGAAAAATGTCCTTTTTTTCTTCTTTTTTAAAATTTATTTATTTATTTCTTCCATTCATACAAAGTTGATAAGTACCCCATTCCCTTCCCTCCCTCTCCCCCTCCTTGGATCCCCTTGCTCCTTCCCCTTTTCCCTTCCTTTCCCCACTTCCTTCCTTTCTCCCAGTGCTCCCTCCCCCACCCCCATTCCTGGAGCATTCTTTAGTGTGCATGTCAAACTTCCCTCTGGGTCCTCCTCTCTGATGAGGTGTAAGGACTCAGTAGCATTGCCTAGAGCTCTTTTTTGTGTTCCCCTTTAGTATAGGAACACTATTGTGGCTGTTAATCCCTTGCCTCTAAGGATCGTAGTGCCTGTGATCCATGCTAGATTTGGGGGGTTCAATGATATGTTGGTAATTGTGCAGGTCGTGCAAAGTCCTATTATGGTTACTTCGGCCCTAACTTGTATGGAGTATCCCCAAGAAAAATTTCATGAGCCACCACTTCAACTTGCATTTCCTTTATGGAATGGATTTGAATGTGTGTTGGCCACTTGTCATTCCCTCTTTGTGAATTGCGGGTTCCTATTTTGTGTGATTGGATTTTTAAAGATATAATGCTCTTGCATAGTTAATAGCAGACAGCATAATGTAGGTCTAACTTTTATATGCACTGGGAAACTGAAGTCATTGGCCCTCCTTGGGCATCTCTTCAGAATGGCATATTTGTTAACAGAATGAACAAATTGTGAAATATTTCCTTCAGCAGAGGACTTCCAGGATATTTGATTTTTTTTCCAATTAATGAATCATTAGCATCATAGTAGTTGAAATGAACACTGCCAAAAAGCTTGCTGGTGTCCCTCCAGCTCCTAAATCTACAACAGCAGCAGCAGCAAGGGAAAAAGATTTGGCACTGGAAGCACAAATTTACATTCCCACAGGCAGTTGAAGCCAAAATCAGCCTCCCATGGTCCCTGGCCCCAAGTGGGCCCTGTGCAGATCAGAGATCACGGAGCTGCTCCAGGTGGACTTTCTTCTTCCACACTTGACTTCTTACATTTTCAACAAAGGAAGTTGTGAAAAAATAAAAGGGGGCGCAATGGTTGTTCCCACACACACATTCTAGAAAACGAAATTCAGAAATACGCATCCCAAAAAGTTCACTGGATTCCTTATTTAAATATTCTAAATCCTTGAGTTTTTTGTTTGCTTCTGCGACTCCAGAGGAGAAATCATCTCATTCAACTTAATTTTATTAGCAAGGGTCAAAGTCTCATTAGATTCTTTCTGAGGGGTGGTCAAAGGTGGTCATGAAGTTCAAAGTTTAGAAGACACACAGAAAAGGAATCACTGTGAACTCAAGGGCCCCAGAGAGGTTCAACTATAGCATTGTGTATGTGTGTGTGTGTGTGTGTGTGTGTACACATAACTGTGTCTCTATGTGTGCATGTATGTGTGTCCATGTATGTGTATCTTCTTGTGGGGGAGGGGGTGTTCCAAATTTAGAAGATCTCCAAGTCTTGTTATCTGTGTTTATCACAATTGTCCTATGAGCAACTTCTCTAGATGAGACACTTACAATAAATCAAAGAGAATTTCCTTCACTTCATGAAAGATAAAAGGGAGGGACAATAAGCTGTGGCTTGGCCACAGTGATTATAGTGGTTAATACTGTCAACTTAACAGGATCTAGAGTCTACTAGGCGACAGGCCATTGGACATGCCTGGGAGGAATCACCTGGATTGGTAGGAAGGCTTGCCTTAATTGTGAGCAGCACCATTCTGTGGACTGGGTTCTGGACTGAATGTAAAGGAGAAAGTGTTGAACCTGAGTCTTCATCAGTCTTTGTTGCTTGTCTGTGTGACCGCACTGTTCCTTCCTGCTGCCCTGGCCTTTCTGCCATGATGGACTGGATCCATAAACAGTGAGCAGAAACAAACCATTTCTCTTTCAAGCTGATTTTGGTCAGGGTATACAACAACAGGAAAAGTAACTAAGCAACTAAGTCCACCTTTCAGATGAAGGAAGAGAAAGGATACAGATGATAGATATAAAATAAATGAATAAAACACCTCTCTAGTGCTGGAGAGATGGCTCAGGGGCTGTCTCTGCTTCAAAAGCAGAAAATCCTGAGTTCAGATACCCTGGAAAGCAGAGCTTGGGAAACTCCAGAACAAAGCAAAGAGGAAGTAGAATAATTCAGGGTGATTCCCAAAGTTACCTTTAGGCCTCCACGGGCACACACAATGTCCTCTGATACACACACACACACACACACTAGAGAGATAAACAGGTAAAATGAAACAGTTCAAGGTAACATTTAAAAAGTTTTTTAAAAAGCTCTCTAAAAGAAAGTGTATTGCTCAAGGAAAGAGAGAAACTCGTGTATACCCTGGGTTACAAGTAACAAAATGCAAGATAACTTTTGCCAGGAAACTCTGCACTAGCAAGAACAGAAACTCATAACAGAAATACCAAGACTGGGTTTCTCATCCCAGCCCCCCTCTCTTGGTCCAATCTGTTCTCTTTCCCAACACTGAACGCTTTCTCTTATCCAACTCTGAATACTTTCTCCAACCACATGGCAGAAAGCAGAAAGCGCCTTCCACCAACAATAACTCCCTCCACAAACAAATCATGCCAACTACTATGGTTGGCATAGCTTATCCTGGTGACTTCCCATGTGGCCCACAGTGGATCAGGGGCCCAGGAGTAGACAGGGACTAGCTATGCCTGTTTGATCCTGAAGCCTTTGAGGCTCACACCACACAGCTGTCTCTGGATGCTCCCTCCTGCAGCTCGTCCTATAACTCTGGAAGTAATCACAAGACATGATGCCATTTATCAGCTCATAAAACGAAACACCAAAAAGTGAATTTTCTTATATATAAATTGTTTTTAATTGGTTCCATTCTTCGTGATGGGATCTCATGAGCCTACCTAGCCTTGAACTCTATGTAGTCAAAGATAACCTTGAACTTCTGATCCTCTCGCCTCTACCTCGCAAGTGATGGAATCACAAGGTACATGTCACCATTACCCAATTTCATATGGGGCTGGGAATCAAACCCAGGGCTTTCTACCCAGCATTCTCTCTATCCCCATCCCCTTTAATTAATTAAATTTAAGATTTAATCTGGTGTGTCTCAAGCCAGAGCCGGTGCCCGCTATCCCCTCAAAGAAGTGGCCATAAGCTCTTCAACCAACCGCCTTTGGCTGAATCTCGGCACTGGCTAGGGGAACAAGAGGCTTGACTCTCTGTCTTCATCCTGGATGCTGGGGCTCCTATTTCCCTCAAGACTTGGGTCGGACCTGGACCCATCCCCTCTAAGATAGAGGACACGTTTTGGGGGCTGTCATCACAGAGTTGAGCTGGTCTGGGGATGCGGGGCATGCTCTGGCTGCTCAGGGCTAAGGAACACACTCATCCTCCCCTCCAGCGTCCCTAGCAACAAAAACTTAAGTTGTCCAAGCAACCACCTGGGGCTTCAGGGATGTTCTCTAGATAGTGCCCTGGAGACTTCTAAGGGTTAAATTCAGCAACACTGTCTCTGTATCTTTGGGGGGTTTGTTTGCTTGTTTGAGACAGAGTCTCACTCTGTAGCCCAGGCTGGCCTCAAACTTGTGGTGATTATCCTGCTTCCACCTCCCAGGTGCTGGGATTTCTCCCAGGCATGAGTCTCACAGTCAGCTGCACCAGGCAGGGCCAAGTAACAGGACTCCAATGGGTTTGCAAAGCCAGGTCTATGCCGTGGTTCACAATGGTCAAGTGTTAACACGGTGGGACTAACTGCTTACTTGAAGCAGTGCTGTGAAAACGTGGGCCCCCAATGTGGAAGTCCAGGCAGAGGCTTGGGAGTGAATTCCATGGAAGTGTCTGCCAAACAACTCAGGTATCCTGGGCTGGGAACAGGCTAGACCCCGAGGTCTCCCAGAGTGAAGCTGGCTGCCCTCGCTAAGTGTTAAGCACCAAGGACAGTCCCACCAGGAAAAGTGGGCTGGGGGGGCAATTTACCATTCTATAGCGGTTACTCCATGACTTACTGTCAGAGGGGGCTCTCCAACAGTTGCTGAAGTGGGGCTGGTGGGCCAGAGAGGGTCTTGGGGCTGGAGGAATGGCAGCAGAGGCCTGAGGGCCTATAATGCTCATTTCATGCCCAGGGCCTGTTTGGGGGAAAGAATTCAAATAGCCCTGAGAGGAGACTAGATGTGATCAGCACGGAGGAGCTCAAGGAAAACATGGAGGCTTATCTGGCAGTGCAGGTGTGAATGTAGGTGAGCACACTCAAGTGTGTACATGCGGCTGTTTGGGCGTGCACATATACATGCCAGCTTTGCCACATCCATGACCCGGGTATGCTCCAGGCTGATGCATATTGGACTTTACAATGATGGAGGTACTTCAGGTCATCGAAGCGACAGAGATGAATGTTGTCCCTTTCAGAGGGGTCCAAAAGGTGTTACATTCTATTTTCTTTCAATTAACTCATTCCATTGTCTTCTTACTGGTTTTGCTTGAAGAGGCTTGTCAGTGGGTAAAGCAGCTGCTAATGTAAAAATGAGGCACTGAGTCAAGTATGGTGGTCCATACCTTCAGTCCCAGCATTTGGGGAGTAGAGAAAGGAGGATTGAGCATTCAAAGCCAGCCTGGGTTACAGGATGTGAAGTCAGTTCAATACTAGCCTGGGCTGACAAAGAGAGAGAATTGGAGGAGGTGGGAAGGGGAAGGGGAAGAAGAGAAAGAAGGAGGAGGAAGAGGAGGAAAGAAGGAGGAGGAGGAGAAATAATGAATAGCTGGTGTTATGGTTGCGTTTTGATGTCAACTTGACAGTTGCAGACGGTTCAGGGCACAACTGTGAAAGGTTAATGGTTGGAATGGCCCCTGAACAAGTGTGCAAGTACTTGATTGACTGCTGTGGAAAACCCAGCCTGTAGTGGGTGATACTTTCCAGTGGTGGACAGATAATAGGAAGTACAAGGAGGAGGGACTTGTTCTTCCCTTATCCTATGTTGATTTGCCGTAGACTCTACTTTGTGCATGTCGTTCACTTTTAGAGTGTCATGGCCTTCTTTGTTGCTGCTGCTGCCTCCACCCTTGGCTGACTTGGAGCTTCATCTTTTCTACCATGTTGTTACTGTTCCCGCTGCCTTTGGAGCCTGGTCTCTAGGCCTTGCTGCTGTTTGCTGTTTGTTCGTTGCTGACATCAGAGCCCAGCTATTCTTCATTGACGTCAGAATCCAGCATCTTCAGTCCTCCAGAGAAGTAAAGACTTGAGACCTTCTTGGGATCTTTTGGCTTTGTGGAACATTCTGGTCAAGAGCAAGGTAGCTGCAGGTGGCTACTTTGAAGAACACTATTTTTTATTGTGAGTTATTTGAATAAACTTATTTATATGTGTAACATTCTATAGATTCTGTTTCCTCAGAGAACCCTGACTAATATAACTGGCTTTGATCAGAGAATCTTGTTTTTGCAGTGGATAGTGGTAACTGCAGAGACTCAAAAGTGATCAAAGGACAGATAATAAGTCACTACCCCACCATAAATGAGTCATCTATATTACCACCTCCAAGGCTCCGGGAATATCACAGGAGAGGAAAGACATAAGAAGCCAGAGGAGTGAGTGATACAGGCACTGTGGATAAAGGTTTAGATCTGTCCCTGATTTGACACCAGAACAAGAAACTGTGGTGGGACCTGCAGAAAGCTGTATTCATTACTTTCTGACAGAAGCGGCTTAAGGAAAGAAAGGTTTATTCGGGTTCCTAGTTCCAAAGGGATTTCAGTGTTCAATCCATCTTGTCAGGGAAAGCATGGCAGGGTTTGTGGTGGTGGTAACTCATAGCTGAAGCTCCTCACAGGTGGCAAGCAGGAAGCAGACAGCTCAGGGCAGAACCAGAACCCAGGGCAGGTATTCCCTTCAAATGCTTGCTGGGGTACAAGTGTCATTTTCTAAAAAAGCAGCAATGCCCACAGAGAAGCAATTGCTCAGAACACGAGGAGACTGGGCTGGAGAGATGGCTCAGGGGGTAAAGCCTCTGCCTCATGTTTGGATCCCAGATCCCATGTAAAAACTCTGGGTAGAAATGGCAGTGACCTACACTTCTGGCCCTGAAGCAAGCTCTGAAAAATGGAGTTTGGGAAACCTCAGAGTGAAACAAAAAGGAGGTAGTAGCAATCCAAGATTATTCCCAAATAATCCTCTTGGGCCTCCACAGTGTCTTCTGATACAACACACACACACACACACACACACACACACACACACACACACACAAAATGAGGCTATGGGCCAGGCTCGATGTCACCTGCCTGTAATCTCAGCACTTGAGAAAAAGCAGAAGGACAGAGTTCAAGCCCAGCCTCAACTACCCAGCGAATTCGAAGCCCTCCTGGGATGCATGAGACCCTCCCTCAAAAGCAAATGCAAAAGCAAGTAGAACGTGTGAGCAACATAACCTTTCAGATCCAAGCTGCATCAGGCCTTGGAGGACAGTCTTCAGTTCTCGTGTGACTGAAACCTCATCGAAAAGGAAACGCCAGATACACCGAGATGCTACAACTCGGAGATGATGCAACTTGTGTTCTGAAATCTGTGCGATTCTAAAGGTCTGTCACCACCACGATAACCACCTCTGGAGCTGAAACAGACCCAACACACTGGAAGCATGAAAAGGAATCTAAGGGCTGCCCAGTAGGTGAAGGTGCCTGTGCACACTGTGGAAGGGAAAGTTAACTTCTGAAAGGCGTTCCCTGATTTTCACACATGTGCCATGGCAAGCATGTGCCTTGCGCTTTCATAAATAAAATACTTAAAGATAAATAAAATAAATCCAGTCAGCTCTGCTACAGAGACAATAGGAATGGTGGTGTAGAGGTGCTGAGTGACTGGGCAGGTGACTCTCCACAGTCATCGGTCTCCAAATATCAGTATCTGTGCTGTGGGATGAGCTTTCCTGCTTTTAAAATGTATGTGTATGGTGCATGTGTAATATATGTATATATGTGGATATACTATGTGTGTATGATGTGTTCATATGCTATGTGTGTATGGTCTATGTGTGGGTGATGTGTATAGATGTATGTGATACATGTTTGATGTGTGTATGAAGTATGTGCATACAGTATGTGTATAATATATGTGTATGTCATGGCTTAAATGTGTCGCCCACAGTCTCATATGTTTGGGAAGGAGCCTTGCTGGAGGAAGGCAGTCATAAGGGGTGGGCCTTGAGGTGGATTAGTCCCATCCTACCTCCAGGAGAAGTCTGCCTTTGCAGCAAGCAGTCTGGCAGCTCTCAGCCTCTCAGATGAGTGTGACATAATCCTGTCTCCAGCTTCTACAGGTCAGCCAGCCATGTTGCCTCCACCATGAAAGACTGTATCTCCCCTCTGGAACTGTAACCTGAATAAATCTTCTTTTGTCCCTTAAGTAGCTTGACTTTGAATGTTCTCTCACAGCAAAAGAACTATTACCATGTATGCACACAAATTGTATGTATGATGTGTTTGTGTGTTTGTATGGTATGTGTTTGTCTGGTACAAGTATATATGCATGGTGTGTGTGTGTATATTTGATGTGTGTGTGTTATGTATATATATATATATGATGTTCTTATGACATGTATAATTATGATGTGTATATGTTATAAGTGTGTGGGTGTGTATACAATGTGTGTACATGTATATACAATGTGTGTGTATGCTGTGTGTATGCTGTGTGTATGTGTATTATGTGTGTATGATGTGTATGTGTGTATAGTGTGTATATGATGTGTGTGCTTGATGTGCGCAAATGTGTCATGTATATGATATGTGTATGATGTGTGCATGTGTATTATATGTGGGTGATATGTGTGTATGGTGTTTATGTGCATTTGTGTGTGGTGTGTGTGCATGTGTGTATATGTGTGCATGTGCACATGTGTGTGTGTGTGTGTGTGTGTGTGTGTGTGTGTGTGTGTGTACGTGTACAGTGTCAGGCATCTGTCATCTTCCACCTTATTTGAAACAAGGTCTCTGTCATTCACTGCTGTATATGCCAGGCCACCTGGGCCTCAGGCTTCTGGGGATTCTTCTGTCTCTGTCTGTCATGTCACCTAAGGGTGTGACATTATGGGTGTGTGGGTTTTGGGTATCAAACTCCAATGTTTGCCAGCCAGCGCTCTGCCTTCTGAGCCATCTCTCCAGCTATCTTAAGCCTTCGTATACAACGCTGAAGTAGCTCACTTTGAAACAGTTGCAAGAGGTTTTCTTTCACATTTTGATTTTTTTTATTTATAAGCAATGCAAACTCATTACACAGATGAACTGAAAGTACAGATAAGCAAGATACTAACAGCACAATAACAATACATAATCCTGCAATACAGATAGAATTCCTACAGACACATTGATTACTATTATGATTACTATTATTTCTTCTTAGATGAAGACTCTAATAAACATGTAATGTGAGCCACAAATGAAATGTCATAGGAAATGTTAAGGAAAATATTCAAAGTCAAAGCAGGAACAGGACTACAGTTCAGTGTCGGGTACCAAAGGAATGAACAAAAGCAATAAATAAAGAGATGGATCCTGATGATATCCTTAGGCACATATGTTGAAAATACCATTGCTTCAATGTATCATCAATGTTTTCTAAATTAATAATGCAATACATGTACGTTCTGGTTTTCATGGAAGCCTCTAGAATCCAGTATGTATCCCCCTCATGTCTTCAGCCTTCTCTCCACTCAAAAATGCCACACATTCTGGGTGTCACTGTTCAGACCTGCAATTCAGCATGAAGGAGACTGAGACAGGAGGATTGTGAACTCAAAGCTAGTCTGGACCACATACACAGTGAGGTCAGGATCATCTGGAGATGCACTGTGAGATTCAGACACAAGGGTTGTGACTATAGCCCAAGGGTAGAACAAGTTCCTAGAATTCATCAATGATGGCCCAGGAGTATGGTTTAGGGGTAGAGTTTGTGCCTGGAATTCACCAGTAAGGGGCTGGGAGCATGGCTCAGTGGTAGAGCACTTACCCAATATGTATGTATAAGGTCCTGAGTTCTATCCTCAGTACTGTAAAAGATGAATAGACCCATCAGTGGTTGCCTTAGGACAGAAAAGATGTCAACTTATTTCTGGTGTGTGTGCATGCAAATGTATGCACATATGTGTATGCACATGTAGGAGATGCTTCTTTTTAATTTAGAGAATCATTACATTCTCACATGCTGAGAAATATAGACACCCACGAACAGATATCAACGGTAGGATTAGTAATGAGAGTTTTGGAGAAAACTCAGCTGCTAAATCACTTGCTGCACAAACACAAGGCCCTCAGGTCAGATGGCCAGATTCCACATAAAGTGCTATGTTGGTTTTGGTCGCCCACTTGCAATTCCAATCCCAGAAGGCAGAGCCTAGGAATCCTTGGAGCAAGCCAGACTAACCCTATCAGCAAGCTCTGGGTTTAGCGATCAGTCTCAAAAGAATAAGGTATAAAAATAATCAAAAATGAGTCCTAAAAATTACCCTTGAGCTTCAACATATGTGCACCCCCATGTACATCCACACACATGCAAAAGTATATGTACACATACACTCACAAACATATGCACTGGCACCCACAAGTATACCCACACACATGCAAACAGGCATACACACACACATGGGTACATGGAAAAAAACTTTTTGCATGTGTGTCTGTGTATGTGCATCAAAGGGCACTGTGTGTGCCTGTTGAGGCCCAAAGGCGACTTCAGAAATCACCCTAGGTTGCTCCTACCTCCTGTTTGTTTTGCTCTAGAGTTTCCCAAGCTCCATCTTCCAGGATCAGAAGTGCAGGTCAGGATCTGAACTCAGGACCTTTTGCTTGCAAAGCAGAGGCTTAACCCCTGAGCCATCTCTCCAGCCCAACAGAAAATTAAAAGAAAAAAGAATTCAGTAATGAAATGAAATGGGTCCCACTGCAGCTAAGAAAGGGAGGATAGTAACATGGGGCTTGTCTTCCTCCTAGTTGTGAGTGCTCTCAAACCTGGCCCCTAACTGTCAGCCTGATTTCCACAGGAAGGACCTGGGTGCCGCTACACTCCCTGGCAGGCTTGCAGCGCTCTCCTGCACCCTCTTCTGGACACGGGAAGAAGTTGCCCTCATTGGCAGTGGGGTGTCGAAGACAAGGCCATGCTGGCTGGCAGCACTTCCGCGCCTATCCACCCCCACACTGGCCCCTGTCCAACAGCTTAGGGAAGTGAGAACGCTAGAAAGAACACATGGGAACATTTCCATCTGTTCGTAGAAACTACAGAAACCATCGGCAAGGCCAGATACAGCCCGGAAGCTAATGTGTGTTGGAATGTGCAGTGTTTATGACTGCGGTAGCTATGCCTGAGTTCTGGGCAGTGGTCTACACCCAGGAGCCATCAATAAAAGCATAAAATATTGGATAAATTCTATTTAAATCCAGAAAACTAGATAAGATCTGGCTGGGGCTGAGACTCTGCCTTTCAGTGTGTATCCATTCACGTGTATCTGGGTTGGTTGTTTGTTCATTTGTTTGTTTTTGTAGTGATGGGGATAGAGCTCTAGGTAAGAGTTCTACTGCTGAGCTACACCTCCAGCCGCTCACTGCTGGATTCTAGGCAGGTGCTTTACCATTAAGCTACGCCCCAATCCCTCCCCTCCTTTGCTCTTTTCTAAGCAGGTGCTCTACCACTGAACCACACCCCTAGTCCCTCACTGGTAGGTTCTAAGCAGGTGCTTACCACTGAGCTATGCCCCCCAACCTCTCACTGGTGAATTCTAAGCAAACACCCTATCACTAAACTATACCACATCCCTTGGATGAATCATTCTTTTCACCAAAAACTACTTTTGTAACATTTTTTCAATAAGAACAATATATACTCCATAAGAAAAATTTCAAAGAACTGCAAGTACAAACAAAAATCACCCATTAATCTATTAATCAGCAATACACATTTCTAAAAACATTGGTGCATGTTTCTTTAGACATATCCAAGCCTCTTTACAAGCATACATCTCATGTATGTGTGTAGAGATAAGCAAGAGTCATATATTGAATCTCACCGGGTGACAGCCTCCTCTCAAGGACATTCTCAGAGGCTAACCTTAATAACTTACACAATCCCTCACAGGTGTCTCCAGAGGGTTGCCTCCCAGCCGTCAAGCTGACAACTAATACTAACCGTCACACTAAACAGGGACTTCTGTTGCATATTTTGAACACCTTGTAAATTGTGTACTGCGTGCATCCTTCCACAAAGTGCTTATGCCATTCAATAAAACTTGGGGTCAGGTGTGCCTCTGTTGACACCATCCTGTTGATTTGTTTGAACTGCATGGCTACAGGGCACGCCAGTGTACAAATACCCTGACATGTATTTATGAGGTCCCTGTTGGGCCTTGACTTGCTGTGCTTCAGACAACCCTGCTAAAAATCTATCTCGTAATTCTGTCTGTGTACTTGGGGTTGAACAAGGGGAGATTGTGCTTAGACTCTCACCGGATCACAACTTCCTCCAACTGCGGGAAGAAGTGACACGACCCTCTCCCAACAAGACTTAAGAGTTCTCATTGCAGGCAGACATGCTGATGCATGCCTCTAATCCCAGCACTCAGAAGGCCAAAGGAGGAGGATCTGAAGTTCCAGGACAGTCTGGGCTAGACCCTGTTACAGATTGTCACCAATGTCATATTTTGATGGTCTCAATCCTTGCTTTCCAGTCTTAAGAATATGAAAGAGGGCTGGAGAGGTGGCTCAGGGGTTAAGCCTCTGCCTTGTAGGCAGAAGGTCCTGAGTTCGGATCCTAGACCCCACGTATAGATGCCGGGCGGAAACGGGGGCGGCCTGCGTTTCTGGTCCTGGTAGGCGGAGCCTGTGAATCCCTGGGCAGAGTAAACAAGGAGGAGATGGAGGCGTCCATGGTGGTTCCCGAATTCGTCCGTGGTTCTACACACACACACACACACACACACACACACACACACACACACAAACACACACGCACAATTGAATAAATAATAAAAAAATTTTAAAAAAAAAGAATATGAAAGAGTGGGCCAGAGAGATGGCTTTGGAGTTAAGACTCTGCCTTGCAAGCAGAAGTTCCTGAATTCAGATCTCGGATCCCACATAAAAACGCCAGGATGCAATGGTGGCAGCCTGCACTTCCAGTCCTAGATGACAAACTGGGAAAGTCCAGAGCAAAGCAAATAGGAAGTAGAAGCAATCGAGGGTGATTCCCGAAGTCACCCTTGCCCTCTGATACACACAGACATGCATGCAAAAATAACATTTTTTAAAAATATGAAAGAGCATTATCACTATGGTTAGCACTCCAACAAATACTACAGAGGTGAGGCATGTGTTTATTTGCATTTTCCATTTGCATTTGCTTGAGTGGTAGTGTCATGGTTCTGATGTGAAATGTCCCCCACGGGCTCATGTGTTTGAATACTTAGGTCTCCAGTTGGTGGTACTGCTTAGGAAGGTTGAGGAAGTACGCCACTGGGGATGGGCCTTGAGGTTTGATAACCTGGCATACTTCCTCTTTCACTTCTCTGCTTCCTGGTTCAGCCTCCTGCTTCTGCTGCCATGTATTCCCCCACCATGATGGACTCTAGTCCCTCGTAGCCATAAGTCAAATAATAAAGAAGCTTGAGTCCAAGTATTTTATTACAACAACATAAGCACAAATGGAACAGGCATATTCCTACTATTTGCATATTTCATTGGTTGGACTAGATTCTTTCTTTCTTTCTTTCTTTCTTTCTTTCTTTCTTTCTTTCTTTCTTTCTTTCTTTCTTTCTTTCTTTCTTTCTCTTTCTTTCCATGTGTGAATAGGTGCCTCTGTGTGTGCGCACGCATGTGTGTGTGTGTGTATGTGTGTGTGTGTGTGTGTGTGTGTGTGTGTGTGTGTGTGTATCAGAGGTCACTGTGTGTGATTGTGGAGGCCCAAGGATAACTTTGGGAATCACTCTGGATTGCTTCTACCCCCTATTTGTTTTGACATGCATTTCATCAAGCTCTGTTTTCCAGGACCACAAGTACAGACCATTTTGCCTTGCATTTTTTATGCAAAACCAGGATCCAAACTCAGGAACTTCTGTTTTCGAGACAGAGATTTAACCCCTGAGCCATCTCTCCTGCCCACAGATACTTTCTTCTAAACATTTTTAAATGCACAGTTAGAATATGTGTTTGTGCATATCACAGGGCACTGTGTGTGCTTGTAGAGGTCCAAAGGCGATTTCAAGAATCATCCTAGATTGCTCTATCTCCTTTTTGTTTTTCTCTAGGATTTCTCAAGCTCTTCTTTCCAGGACTGAAGAAAAAGTTGTTGCCATTTCCACACTGAGTTTTCACACTGGATGATGGGATTTGAACTCAGGTCCTTCTGCTTGAGAGGCAGAGGCTTAACTCCTGAGCCATATCTTCAGTCATACAGTTAGGAAAATCTACCTGTGTTTTCATTTTGAAGTTATGATATGAAATCAAAACACAAAATTAGAATCACTACACCAACCACTAAACTATTTATAGAAAGAAATATTAAGGTAAACACAATTAACCACTGAGTGTGGTGGCACACACCTGTAATCCCAGAACACGAAGTCTAAGGTAGAAGGGTCATGAGTTCAAGGCAGCCTGGGCTATACAGCACACCCACATGCATGCACTAAAAAAGAACACCAAAAACAGTTCACATGTCCCAAAAAAAGAAAAAGAGGAAAGCAAGAAAGCAAAAACCACCGGCAGAAATGAAAAATGATAGAAAGGAGAGCCTACATGCAATTGTATCCACAATCACCCCAAATGCATGTAGTCTGAGCACATTTACAAAATCCCCCTTGTTGTAGTGATTTCCATTGTGGTTCTGAAACAGGGTCTCACTACTCAGCCCCGCCAACTTCCACAGCGATGGCATCACAGGCTCAGCTCTCTAAAAACCACATGCTGCTGCTTCACTGCAATGACTATAACAGACTGCATGCAGAGAAAAATCTCAACATGCAGAGTCTCCAAATTATGCATGTATTTCAAGATGGAATCTTGCTATGTTGCCCAGACTAGTCTTAAACCTTTCAGCTTTAGGATTTCCTATCTCACCCTGTCAAGCAGCTGGCTCCAGATCATTTGGCTTCAGAATGATTTTTAAAATTTGGGGTGTGTGTGTGTGTGTGTGTGTGTGTGTGTGTGTGTGTGTAAGTCAGAAGATAATCCTCAAAAGTTCTCTTGGGCAGGAGAGATGGCTCTGTCGCAAAAGCAGAAGGTCCTACGTAAAAACACCAGGTGGAAATGGCAGTGGCCTGCACTTCCAGAAGGTAGAGCCTGGAAAACTTCAGAGCAAAGAACAAAGGAAGTAGCAACAATCCAGGATGATTTCCTGTGGCACTACGGATTCAGGGAGGTCCTAGCCCGGGCTCCCCGCTACGGACAAGCCTGGACATGTCCAAATAGAGGAACCATACAGGTGGAGGGATGAACAACCAATGGGAAGGAGGGATGAACAACGAATTGGAAGGAGGGATGAACAACCAATGGGAGGAGGGATGAACAACCAATGGGAAGCGGCCATCTAATCTACCTCTGTAATGGATACCTAGTAAACAGCTAAATGATTGGTGGCTGCTCTCCCCCTCCCCCTCAGTAGAAAGGTAGCCACACCTGATTGGACCCCTGACGCTATATAAGCCCAAACACTTTCTGAATAAAGCTGAATCTGCAACAACTCATCCACTGCAGCTCCTCACCTGATTCCCGGGGTCTGGTTGGTGACCCCGCCTCGCCCATTCCCCTTGAGCCTCTATACCCCGCGGTTTCCCCATCCTTTCCCCGGCTGGCCAGCGGAATTCAGCAATAATGCCCAAAGTCAACCTTGGGCCTCCATAGACACACATAGTGCCCTCGGATACATACAGACACACACGTGTGCACAAAAATAAAAATATAAATTCTTGGGTCCAAAAAAGAGTATGGGGAAAGGGGGGTTTGAGGTGGAGGGATGGTTCAGAGGTTAAGATTCTGCCTTGCAAGTGTCAGGTCCTGAGCTTGGAACAGGCCTGTGCTTCCAAAAGGCAGAGCGAAACCAAAAGGAAATAGAAGCAATCCAGGATGATTCCCAAGTCACCTTTGGTCCTCCATAGGGACACACAGTGCCCTCTGATACACACATACACAAGCGGGCGTGCAAAAATAATTAAAAAAATAAAGAAGTTTATGCACTATACAAGACAGTCTCCTCAAATATAATGATATTGATAAATGATGTTGATAGGTTTAAGTCATACGAGGAGGAGAAGAATTACCATGCACGATAAGGAATATAGCTCGGTGGTAGAGTGCTTGCCTGGACTGCATAAGGCCCTTTGTTCAATCCACAGTGCTACAAAAGGAGAAGAGGAGAAAAGACATACTGTGCAAACACTAGGGAAAATAAGACTGAGGAGGTGGCCAGAAGAGAGGCAACTCAGTATGCCACAGAGGCCTAAACCCCCACAAGAGCAGACAAGCCAGAGTGAACCCTGGGCCTATAGAAGTGGAGGCAGGAGGGTGGGAGGGATTGGGAGGGATTGATGAAGGGAAGGGAGGGAATAGGAAGGGGGTGGAGGGAAGAAAGGATGAGTACTCAATATGCTTGTAAAATTGGAAAAATAAAAAATTAATTTTTAAAAAAGAGAAGACTGAAGTGTCTATGCTAATATTAAACAAAGTAGACTTGGAAGGAAAGAAAATCTCCAGGGTTTCTAAGGGACACTGTCTAATGATGAAAGGGTTAATTTAGGAAGACACAGTCCTGCATCCAAATGTGCCTGATGTCAGAGCTTACAAATACAAAGCAAAAATGGACAGAATGGGCTGTGAGATGGCTCAGAGGTTAAAGCCTTTGCCTCCCAAGAAAAAGGATCTGAGTTCGGACCCCAGATTCCACATAAAGAACAATGCTGGGCAGATAAGGCAGGGATCTATAATGATGACCCTGGAAGGCAGAGCCTGGGAAACCCCAAAGCAAAGCATTAAGGAGGTGGAGCAATCCAGGATGGTTACTGAAGTCATCTTTGGGCCTCTACAGGCACACACACTCAAGTGAGCTCTTACAGAGAGAGAGGGGGGACAGAACTTTAAAGAGATTTGACAAACACATAGCTGCAGTTTGAAATTTGGACTCTGTGCTCTTTATGATTAGAACTGGCAGAAAGCAAGGTAGATGGTAGAACCCCGCCCAAAACAGCCTGCACCCAACACAGTAAAACAAGCATTCTTTACAAAGACACAGAATAAACCATATCTGAGGTAAGAAATTGAGCCCTAGCAGGCTTCGAGGAATAGAAACCATATACGATGTTACATGACACAAGGGTTCCCTCTAGAAGCAAGAACAGAAAGATACCAGAAAATTCCCACACTTGAAATTATCCAGTTCCCTTCCATTTAGTGCGTAAGCTAAAGATTAATCTTAGGAGTTTATAGCATTATAGAAAAGAGTAGACTAGACAACTTAGCAAGGAAAGCATCTGCCCACAGACTGGGGACCTGAGTTCACTTGGTAGAAGGAAAGAATCAACTTCTGAAAACTGTCCTCTGATCTCCACAAGCGTGTGGTAGCCCCACATATCTCTCTCTCTCTCTCTCTCTCTCTCTCTCTCAGAACATTTGCCTAGCATGCATGAGGATCTGATTTGAATCCAACACTTGAAGGAGAAAGAGGAGGAGGAGGAAGGAGGAAGAGGAGGAGGAAAAGGAGGAGGAAGATAAGAAGGATAAAAAGGAGGAAGATGAGAAGGAAGAGGAAGAAAAGGGAAGGAAGAAGAGGAAGAGGAGGAGGAAGAAGAGCAAGAAAAAGAGGAAGAAAAGCAGGAAGAAGAAGAGACGGAAGAAGAGGAAGAAGAAAAGGAGGAGCAAAAAAAGGAAAGGAAGGAGGGAAAGAAGGAAGGAAGGAAGGAAGGAAGGAAGGAAGGAAGGAAGGAAGGAAGGAAGGAAGGAAGGAAGGAAGGAAGGAAGAAGGAAAAACAAATACTAATAGCAAGTCCAAAGCAAGAAGAAATGCATAGCAGAGATGGGGGGGGGGGGCTGGAGAGGTAGCTTAGAGGTAAAGTATTTGTCACACAACCATAAGGACTAGAGTTTGAATCCCCAGCACCCCTGTGAATTCTGGGCAGGTATGGCAGCTGCCCATATCCCAGTGTTTAGAAGTAGAGACAGGATCCCGAGAGCAAACTGGTAACTTAATCCACTGAATCAACAAGCTTGGATTAGCAAGAGACTCTGCCTCAATATATAAGGTGGAGACCTCCCCAGCCATCAGGGAAATGCAAATCAAACTACCCTGAGATATCATCTCACCCGGTGAGGATGGTGAAAATCCACAACACAAACAACACCAAATGCTGGAGAGGATGTGGGGAGAAGGGAACTGTCATACATTACTGGTGGGAATGCAGGCTTGTACAACCACTCTGGCGATCAGTCTGGTGATTTCTAAAAAAGTTAAGGATTGAAATGCCATATGACCTTGCTATACCACTTCTGGGAATAATCCCCCAAAATGCAGCAATTCATTACAGTGACACAAGCACAACCATGTTCATTGCAGCACTGTTTATAATAGCAAAGTCATGGAATCAACCCAAATGCCCAACAATTAATGAATGGATAATGAAATGGATAATGAATGGATAATGCAATGGATGGAATTAGAAGAAATTATATTGAGTGAAGTATCCCAGACACAGAAAGTTAGATGCAGCTCACTCTCACTTCCCTTCCTGTCCACTCTACCAGTCAGGTAATATATAGGGACTGGCAGTTAGATGCTAACCAACTGGCAAATGGGAGACTGACCCCTTTCACTGCTCTGTACTACTCCTATTCTTCCATCTACCTTTGAGTCTCCTCTTATATTAAGATCTTCATTTAAACAGTCTTTTATCTTTGGTTAGGAGGTGACCTTGATACCAATCAGGATGAGCCAAGGGCGGTGCAGGAAAAGCAAAACTGAAAACCACGACAAACCATGATTCAGAACACCAAATCTCTCTCCATCCTAAAGCTCAGGGAACATTGTAGAAGAGAGGGTGGCAAGACTGTAAAAACCTAAAAATGGGGAGGACCAACGATATGCAAGATACTCCACATAAGTCAGGGGTGCAGCAGTCAGGATATAGCCACAGTGTGATTGGACCTTGCCTGACTTGCACCATGACCAACATGTCAACATCCGCCCAAAGTCTAATAGAAGGCTTCAAGCAGTGGGATCCTTAGAATCAAGGGGTTAAACAGTCATAATAGAGTTCCTACGCTAGCAGGCATCTCAAAAAGGGACCCCAAGTTATGCCACTGAGTCCTGAACCCTCACTAATGTAGATGACTCAGAGGGAGGTTTGGTGCCCACATAAATGGATGCTCTGGAGATGGGAGGGAGGAAGCAGGAAGCTCCAGGAGAGGAGGAGGAAGGGGGGTGTGAGAGGAGGGGGGAAAGGGGGAGAGTGCAATGAGAGACCTCAGAGAAAGGGAGGGGGAGGGGAAGGAGGGGAAAGGGAGAAGAGGGGGGTACCTATTGAGCTTGTATGATTAGGCAAAAAAAAATGTGTACTAAAAAAAATATATATATAAGGTGGAGAGCAATTGAGGAAGATACTTGACATCAACCTCTGGCCTCCATACACATGTGAACATGCATAAATACAAGTACACACACCCACACACACAAAGGCAAAAAAAAAAAAAAAAAGTAAAAACAGATAAAAATACAATTGCAAGCAACAGAGAAATATTGGAAAGTCAAAAACTGGTCCTTTAAAAAAAAAAAACAAATTGGTCCTTTATATACTGACAGTCCTCCTATGGATCAAGGGGGACTGTTGGATTTTATAAACTTGGAACTGTGGTCTAGACATGTTTGTTGCATGAATTGGGGCTGCATAATTCTATTTCAGTATCTTCAGCCATGGTGATCCTTTGTTTGCCACCCTTGCACTGAAATGAGCTTTTAGACTCTCGGAAATGGAGAGTCCAAGGTGGACACTGCAGAGCAGATGGCCAGCCTAGCCATCTCCAGGACTGGATTCTCATACATGGGTATTTACTACAAGTACTAACACCTGCTTTTGCTGTTAAAAAAAAAAAAAACAGCACTTCTTACCTGGCCCACAAAATAACTAGAAGCAGGAAGGTAACCCGACATCTATGCCTTCCTTCTGTATCTGGCTCTGTTGTCTTAAATTTTTTGGTCAGACTTTTGCTTAATTTTTCACATTAGCATGTAGCATAGCGATCATTCCAGAGCCTCATCCCCACTACAAGGTAGTTACAGACACAAAGATAAGAGTGACAGAAGCATCTTTCCTTGATTTTTCCAAAGTGTGTCCTGGTCCCTCCAAGAGGCACCTGAAGGTCTTCAGCAAACCTGCAGTCGCCTTGGATTCCAGGAATCCCAGAGTCTCTGGGACAGAACAGACCCCCAGCCCCACCCTGCCAGCAGGAGCAATCATTTCCCAGAAGCTGGTTGTCCCCTCAAGCAATAAAGGTTTCTTGGAAGCCCCTTGCAGAACCTGAGTTGAGAGAGTGATAAGCAGACCACACCTTGACCAGAACTGAACCAAGGTACCTATGTAGTCCTCCCCATTACACTGCATTTCAGCGTCTCATTTACCTTGGTTCTTATATTTCTTCTTTTTTCCATTTTTATGTGTATGTGTGCATAGGGTGCTGAGCCCTCTCCCCAGCCCATAACGCATAATGTTTCTCTTTATCTGACCTTCCTAAATCCCAGATTCAAGCTCCCAATCAACATGAGACTCTCCTTGGTCTCTTGTGTCAGTCATCCTTCCGTCACTGTGACAAAACACCTGATATAACTTAAAAAGAGGAAAGATTCATCTTGGCCACAATTTCGGAGATTTCAGTCCCTGCCACGGTCAGCTGGCGCTAGGCTTTGGAGTTGGTGCTCTGATGTGCTTCAATAGGTAGTACGTGTCCTAGCAAAAAGCCCATATGTGTACCTCGTGGTGTAGGTCAACGGCGACCAGGCAATCTGCTTGCCATTTTTCAGCTTAAGGCAGTTTTATAAGGATAGAGCCCCAGTTGTAAGCCAAATACCATGGGTTTGGAACCCGACTCCCTGCCAGGTCTGTAATTTCGACAGTTCATCGGCTTATCAGTGTTGGGGTTTGTTCTATGTGAATTCCTGGGGAACTTTCTCTCGAAGCTTCAAAGCTGCTTCTTCACCTTCCAAATCCTTAAACGCAAAGATTCTAAGTAGGTCTTCCATGCACCTGCGGGGCCCCTGCACTTGGCAATCACAGACCAGCCAGGTCTTAGGGTCCCATCCTAAAACAGGGTGGTCTTTCCCCACCGTCCAACTCCACTCTGCCTTCAATTTTCATGGGCTTTGCAGAAGGTTACGCTGGCCGGATTCCATGCTTTGGGCCTCCCTTTACGTCCCCAGTGGGTGCGCCTTCCACCTGCAGAGCGTTGGTATCCGTTGCGTGAATGGAAGGAGAAACCCACAAAAGAGGAAAAAGACCGGGAGAGACTGGTCACCTGTGTGGAACCACCAGAGGGACACCTATTTGATGACCCAAGTGGCAAAGGCAAGAGGGAAGCAGTCACGGAAAGCCGCCCCGACAAAGTCTGCTTTTACAATTATATCGGGGACTCTGTGGCCCTGCTTCTCGCAAGACCACGAATCGGACGAGACCACGCCACAGCTAAAACGATTTCCTGGGTTCAGCCTCACCCCACAAAATAGAAGCACTCGGAGCAAAACGAAGCTGAAGAGCTTAGGGGCTCGGTTGAGGCACCGCTGGGATTCGAACCCAGGATCTCCTGTTTACTAGACAGGCGCTTTAACCAACTAAGCCACGGCGCCGCCCGCACACCCAGCGCGAGAAACTGGTTCCCATCGCTAGCTCCAGCCTGAGTCAGGAGCATGCGCACATAAGGTGTGTGCTGAATTCGGGCGCATGCGTGGTGTCGGCCCCGGCTTGCACGTTCCCAGGCGCTTCCAGAAGTGGGCGGGACGTGGGCGGGTCTCAGGACGGTTTCCTGCGTTGTCGGTAGACGCTTCGGCAAGGTTGTAGGGTTCTGTCCGCCGGCAGCCGCTTCGGCACGCGCAGTAGAGTCCCCACCGACTCCGGAGACACCCCCAAACGGGCTGGCTGCTGGTCCTCGGGCGTGACCCTAGGGGACCTCGGAGACCCTGCGAGCCGCGCCCTCCCTACCAGCCTAGGCTGGTCCCCGAGCGTGGGGAAGTGAGGTGGGATCTGGGCGATTCTGAGCACCGACACCGTTTGGGGGTGGGGGGTGGGGTGAATCAAGGTCCTCCCCTTTCTCAGGCTTCCACCTGTCAATCTAGGGTTTCCACTGATGCCAGCCACGCCTTTTGGCTGTTGCCTTTTGGCAGACAAAGCCAGGCGCTGTTAGACATTACTCCTTCCAGGCGTCCTTGTAACAGCAGACAAGCGTCCGCTAAAATGTTAGGTCTGTGCAAAAATGCATGCGCAGGAAGGATTGGCCAGTGTTATCGCTAACACTCTAGGTGCCCGTCAGTGAGGGCAGTACTGGCACTTGTATTCTAGCGGCCATACAAAGCTATGGAGGTGAGGAATACATCTGCAGCATCTCCACGTGCGGGGACAGAACGACTCAAAACCACCCGGAAGAGAGAAGCCAGCTTCTCTCAACACCATTTCACAGAGGACCAAGCTTGCTGTCCATGAACCTTTAGATCACAGACTATATCCTAACCATAGCAAACAATATCGTGCTACCCCATCCACAGAGGGTCCCCACACAACTCATCTGACAAACCTCAAGAAGGACTAGATGCTATCTCTTGAGGGCCACTTCACAGAGCAGCTCCAGACTCCAGAATATGAGGTCATACTGTCTTCCAAAAATGAGACAGCGTGAACATGGGAACATAATGCTCATCATTTTCATAATGCATGAAAATTAAAAGTGCTGGCCTTTGCTTTCCTCTGACAGGCACTCCAGGGAAGTTCCTCCACAGAAAGCCACAAGCTCTGTAGCAAGTGGCCTCAGTCCACATCACTGTAGAAGTCAGGGAGCATCCAGTCCTCGAGGTCATCTAAATATGTCTCTTCAGGTAAGTCCTTGCCTTCTCTGCGGCAGAACACACATAGGGTGAATATCTCAGAAGGACTGTCGAATTCGGAGGTGGAGAAAGGCCGGTCACATACTTGGCACTGGCATGGGATATTTTCAAAGAGCAAAAGGAAAGTGCTGGTCAGAAAGGATCAAGGTGTGAAGTTAGAATATCACAACCCACATCTAGCTATTTTGGACTGTATCTAGGCAACGACTTTGCTTGCTGCAAAGTACCCATGGCACATTGGGAGGACAAGGCTGATGCCTAATCCTCCCCTCCAAAGCTAAGTATGTTCTGAGGGCTGGCCCTGAGGCAACCACGTGGTGGTAGGGAGGATAGGAGTGGGTGTCCATCCCCATCTACTGCTCTCTGTACAGAGCAGGCTTGTGGGACCCAGGGAGCATCCTGACTCCTTGATATACTGGGGACACCTGGCTTTTACAAACAAAAAGAAGCAGGTAAATTTTTTTTTCTTGATACTAGGAATTAAACCCAGGGCCTTATGTAAGAGCACAAGGCATGTGCTCTACCACTGAGCTACATCCCCAGCTTTGTGTGTGTGTGTGTGTTTAAATGGGGTCTCAATATATAGCCTAGGCAGACTTGAACTCACAATCCTTCTGCCCCCAGCCTTCAGAGCAGCCAAAATTGCAAATGTGCAACCCCACATTGGCTGGCAGACAAGGCTTCTTATTTTTTAATTTTTGAAGACAGGATCACACAATGCAAAATGCACTGACATCTGACTAGTGGCCCTGCTGCCCCAATCTCCCGGGTGTTGGGATCACAGCAGTGCACTACCTCGCCTTGCTCCAACAAGGACTCCATCTAAACTGATGTAAGCTCTCAGCATCCTTCTTCATGCTGAGGGCGTTTCTGGCAAAGCACACCACAAAGTGGATACAGATGGCACAGCTCACCTACCTCGCCCCGCCAGCCACTCCTGGGGCAGGGCAGTGACAGAAGCCTCTTAGTGACTCCCATCCCAGCAAGACTGGGTCCACCTACCTCCAGAGATGTACCTGCTACCTCCAGAGATGCACCTGCTAGGTGGCACGTCCCTGTGCCCCATATCCCTGTGCTTTGCCCCCTTGCCAGCTCGAGTATTGTGACTTGATGCAGCCACCAGGCAGATCCTGCATGGGGCAAGCCTTCTGATAACTTTGACTGCTGGAGTTTCTCTGGTTGATTCAAGCTAGTCAGGCACAGTGGAACACCCTCTTGGCTACTGCTTCCGACTCTTTCTTTTACAACAATGAAATCAAATGTTTGTCTACCTTCTTCTACAGCCTATTTTCCATGGTCCAGCCTCAGAAAACAGATCTCACTGAGGTGGCAGCTGCTGGGCCAGCCATGAGGCAGATAGCAGATAGGCAGTCTCTGTTCCATGGTCAGTCAATTTCCAAGGTCTACGGATTAAGGTGGCCACAAGAGCCATAATAACCAGCAGGCCACCGGGGAAGGTCTGTGTGTCTCCTGCCCTCCCTTCTCTCCCTTCAATGCTACCCCTGCATGTTCTATTCCTGGAAGCAGTCATTTCCAGATGGAGCTGCTAGGCCTTGGGGTCAGAGTGAAGACATCCTTCGCCTCTGTGACTGGCCCTGGTAAAGCTAAGCATGTGACCACCCTACAACCAGCTCTTGCACTAGAGAAACCTAAAATCCCGGACCTTTTGCGTGGGAAATGGGACACCCGAGTTCTAGCAAGGACGACTGGAATTGTGGGACAGTTGTGTTCTCGGGGTGTCCACCCACTCCTTCACTCACCACTGTTCCCTCAGCCTTGTTCCTTCCATAGACCTTCATTGCTACACTTCTCAGACATACCAGGCTCTCTGGCACATCAGACCTTGCTCTGGAATTTCCTGCTGTGCCCAAGTTCCTCCAGGAAATTTCTGTATGATCCTTATCACCTTCAAGTCTTTGCGCTTGTCTTCCCCACAGTGAGACACGTCCTGAACGCCCTTCAAAGTATCACAGAGACTGGATGTGTAGTTCAGACATAGAGTGCCTGCTCAACACATCCAAGGCCCTGGGTTCCAACCCCAGCATTGCAGTGAATAAGTGATCTACTTGCCCACCTATAATCCTACCACTTAGGGGGCTGAAGCAAGAGAAATAAAGATTTCCAAGTCAGTTTAGGATATATAATGAAACCCTGCCTTAATAAATAAATAAATGGGGGGCTGGAGCGGTGGCTCAGTAGTTAAGCCTCTGTCTTGCAGGCCGAAGGTCCTGAGTTCAGATTCTAGACCCCACATATAGACACCGAGTAGAAGCGGGGGTGGCCTGTGTTTCTGGTCCTGGTAGGGCGGAGCCTGTGAATCCTGGGGCAGAGTAAACGAGGAGGTGGAGGCAGTCCATGGTGGTTCCCGAATTCGTCCGTGGTTCTACACACACACATACATATGCACACATGCGCACACACGCATACATGCACAATGAATAAATAATAATAATAAATTAAAAAAATAAGTAAATGAAATGTGGAGTCTGGGCAGAATGGCTGAGTAGGTAAGTACTTGCTGCCCAGGCATGAGGACCTGAGTTTGGATCCCCAGCATCCTCGTAAAAGTCAGTCATGCCAGTGCACACTTCTAACCCCAGTGCTGGGTATGGGGTGCAGAGATAGGTGGATGTCAGGGACTCACTGATCTGTCAGTCTAGCCAAAATGGAGAGTTCTAGATTCAGTGAGAGACCCTGTCTCAAAAAGTACAAGAGAAAGCAATAAAGGAAGATACCTAATGTCGACCTTTGGCCTACACACACACATACACATGTGCATGCACACACACACACACACACACACACACACACACACACGTGTTCCACATGTAAATAAATAACAATCCCCCAGCATATCCTTTCCTCTCTCCTGTGTTATTTTTCTTGAAATTACTAATGAACATGTGACTCTCCACATATGTTTCTTGTGCCTTTATACTTGTCTCACCTTTAGCAGCTTGATAAACTAACTCTGAGTGTGTTACAAGCCCTTACAAGCCCTTCCTGGGCTAACTTTTACCCAGTACCAACCTGTTTCACCTTGAGGCCCTTGTTCTTTTTGTACTCGATTACTAAAGGAATCTGTTCGATTTCTTCAATATTCCAGAGTCTCATAGTCCTGTCCTAAAACACAGCAAACCAGTTGTCACAAAACACTGTGAGCTCAGTCGAAAGACTACAGGCTTAGCATGATTCAGCATTGCATATACCATGTGTAATGTAGTGACACACATCCTGTAATCCCAGCACTAGGGAAGTGGAGGCAGGAGGACCATGAGTTCAAGCCACCCTGGGATACGTGAGAGACCCTGTCTGTTCCACAACCATGCAGTGGAAACACATTTCCACAGCCAGAAGAAATGGTCTGTCAAGCCCCCAAAAGACATGGAGAAATCAACAAATGCATATTGTTGAGAAAAGAAGTTCATCTGAAAAGGTTACAGACTGTAATTCCAACTACATTGCATTCTGGGAAAGCAAAGACTATAGAAGCAGTAAAAATCAGATCGTGGTTGCTGAGTTCTGGGGAAGAAAAGAAGAAAGGCTGAACAAGTGGGTATTGGGCGTTTTCAGGCAGTAGAACTATTATAGACTGTGGTAATGGTGGATTGGTGACATGCAATTGACAAAACTCATAGAATGGGGGCTGGGGAGATAGCAGTGTTTGCTGTGCAAGCAAAGTATTGGAGTTTAGATCTCTAGATCCCATGTAAAAATGCCAGGTGAGCATATTAGCCTACCTGTAATTACAGGTGTAGAAGGCAGAACCTTGGGGAATCCCCAGAGCAAACCAGCTTGCCACACTAGCCCTATAGATAAGCTCTAGGTTTAGAAACAGCCTCAAAACAGTAAGGTGGAAGACCAGTCAAGAAGGATCAGCTTCAAGCTTCCACATGTACACACACTCACATATATGAATACGCACATGTAAATACACATATACACATGGACACACCCCATGCACATGTGAAAAAATGGAAAGAAAAATTCATGGAATGTACGTAAACTATAAAGAAGAAAACAAGGTGAGATGTGCCACCCACACCTGTGTTCTTAGCACCTGGGGAGGCTTAAAGCAAGAGGCTCACAAATTTCAAGCCAAACTGGGCTACCTAGCAAAGTCAAGGCCAGACTAAGCTACACAGCAACATCTGGAAGGGAAAGAAAGAGAATATAAACTCTAGTTTTTTTTAATAATAATAATTCTGGGGGCGGGGCTGGAGAGGTGGCTCAGGGGTTAAGCCTCTGCCTTGCAGGCAGAAGGTCCTGAGTTTGGATCCCAGATCCCACGTATAGACACCAGGCAGAAGCGGGGGGGGGGGGGGGGGGGGGAGGGCTGCGCTTCTGGTCCTGGTAGGGTGGAGCCTGTGAATCCCGGGACAGAGTAAACAAGAAGGAGGTGGAGGCGTCCATGGTGGTTCCCGAATTCGTCTGTGGTTCTACACACACACACACACACACACACACACACACACACACACACACCCGCACACGCACTCACACGCGCGCGCACATACATACACACACGCACAATTGAATAAATAGTAATAATAAAAATTAAAAAATAAAATAACTCTGGGGGCAATCTAGCCCCTCATGGCACTCCAGTGCCGTGAGTCTGTTTCTTGTTCCTTTCTCCTCATGAATTCCATGCCTAGGCACTGTGAGTTCTCATGGGCTCCCTAGCCCCTCATGGCACTCATGAGCTCTGTTCTACTTCTGCTTCTCATGGAAGCACCCTAGCTCCTCATGGCACTCCACGTCTGGAGTCCATGAGTTCCAACCTTTCTCTTTTCTAATAAACTCTACTTTAATTCTCAAAAAAAAAAAAAAAAAAAAAAAAAACTCTGGAAAGGAGTGTAGGGTTTTTGTTTTTGGTCACCTCGATTTTAGCCCAATGAGACTTATTTTGTTGGACTTCCATTCTATTAAATGGTAAGATACTGTAATGGTTACTCTTAACTGTTGCTGTGAGGGAACACCCAAAGTAGAACAACTTAAGGGAGAAAGAGAGATTTATTCAGCTTATGGTTCCAGAGGGGAGGTACAGTCTTTCATGGTGGAGGTGACATGGCTGGTGGCTGAAGCTTGAAGCAAGCTAAGTCACTGTGACATCTTTGGAGAGTTTCTCTTAAGTCTCCTATTTTATGGTTCCTTTTATCTGGTTCACTACTGGGAGACACTACTAGGGAGGTTCCAATGGATCTAGGGCTGGTATTTGTATTATAAATGTATTGATCCAGATAATCTCTTCAAGTGGTCTCAGCTGATCTTAATTAATGCCAGGTGCGGTCAAGTTGACACCCAAGACTATAACAAGTCCACCCCTTATCAACTTGACATCAGATTACATTTTCTTAAATTACTCTTAATCTCCACATAAAAAAGGTAAGATTCATAATTTTGCCTAACATAATAAAGCTATCAACATATAACTGCACACACATTATTTTTCCCAAGATAAGTAACAAGTCCCTTGAGAAATCCTTAGTCTTTAGTGTCGTATAACACAATATCATAATGTAGATTAAGATGTTTTACCATATAATTACAGATTAACATTACATTACATAACATAAATATTTTCTTAGTGCAAACCATACTCAGTCCAACTGTAAAAGTCTCAGTACAAACTACATTAGTAGTTCCCAACACAGTCCCAAAATCCAAAGTCCAAAGCCTTCTGTAAAATCAAAAAGCAAGTTGCATACTTTCAACATACAATGGCACAAAATAAATATTCCCATTCCAAAAGGGAGGAATGGGGGATATCCAGGAGAGATCAGTCCATAACAAGATCAAAAAACAGCCAGATAAACTCCAAATCCTGTAGCTCCAAGTCCAACAGTTAATCCTCTTGTTGAAATCATCTCAGTTCCAAAGGACTTCAGTTCCACCCCTCCAATGCAACTGCCCATAGAACACATCACTCTCTTGGCCTGGCTCCTCCAAAGGTATACAGCTCTCCCTGGCAGATGTCCCACATTGTCACTGGAATCTCTAACATCTTCATTTCTCAATGGCAAACCAAGCTTTAATTCCACAGCCCAAACTGTCCTTCTTGGGCCTCTAAACTGCAGACTTTCTGCCACATGCTGCCCAGATTCTGCCATTCTCTAAAACCTTGGAGGAGGGATCCACAACCTCCTCCTTCTTGCATCTTTAATGCCTCTAAAACCAGAAAGAACCATGTGGACGACTTTGTCAAGATTTGCTTTTGCCTTGGATTAGAGATTGGCCTCCTCGAATTACAGCTGATTCAGCTTCTCTGTGCTGACTGCAGGGAAAAAAAAATCTTTTTCTCCTGGGTGGTTGCCTTGGGGAGAAACAGACCCTTACTTTGAAAATCCACCCTTCAGCTCATTCCTTCCAAAAGGATTTGCATTCTTAAGGATGGGAGCCTTCTCTGAGAATCTTGTCTTGAAACTAGGGCCTCTCCTATTATCCAAATTAAGAGCAGGTTTTGATTTGCTACTGGAGCTAATATCTTTAACAGCCAACAGTTTGTCCTCTGCTTCTTGGTTTAACTCTTTAAGTTTGCCACTGCATTTTTTATCATCAAATCTTACTTTCTTCTTCTTGCCTGATTGCTTGCTTTTTTTCATAACTCTGAAGACAACTAAAAAGCAGCCATATCACATTGTCTAGACTACATTGCTTTGAAATTTTCTCTGTCAAGCACTCCAGTTTAACTTCAGGTAAGCTTTCAGGATGAAGGCAAAATTTCATTAAACTCTCTGCCAACACATGGCTCCATGTGTCATCCAGTTGCAAACGGATTCTCTGTTCCCTCTGGACCATCACAAGCTGGGCTTCCACTGCCTGCATCTTGCACAGCATTGCTCTCTTCAGTGCTCTCATGACAAAGGCCCATTTGGCCCCATCACCAAGATACAAAGATTTCCCAGCACAAAGTCCCAAAATTCTCCGTATTTCTCCCAACAAACAGTTCCAAAAGCACACTAGCCACATCACAGCATTGGCCTTACCAACTTCTCTTCAGCTTCACAAACAGCTCCACATTGTGGTACCAGATGCTCTTAATCTCAATCCTAGTACCAATTTTTATAACAGTTACTCTTAACTATTGCTGTGAGAGAACACCCAAAGTAGAACAACTTAAGGGAGAAAGAGAGATTTATTCAGCTTATGGTTCCAGAGGGGAGGTACAGTCTTTCATGGTGGAGGTGACATGGCTGGTGGCTGAAGCTTGAAGCAAGCTAAGTCACTGTGACATCTTTGAAGAGTTTCTCTTAAGTCTCCTATTTTATGGTTCCTTTTATCTGGTCCACTACTGGGAGACTCCAATCAGATCTAGGGAGGTTCCAATGGGATCTAGGGCTGGTATTTGTATTGTAAATGTATTAATCCAGACAATCTCTTCGAGTGGTCTCAGCTGGTGAATGCCAGGTGTGGTCAAGTTGACACCCAAGATTAACTATCACAGATAAGTGTTAAACAGTGTGGCCCTATGATGATTTGTTATAGTAGCAATAAGTCTCTTCTACTGACTCATATTACATTTCCTAATTAAGCAACCGTAGGGAGACAAAAGCTGGAATTTGGGGAACAGACAGAATGGACAGATTGACCATCAGGCAAACTTTCTGTAATTGGTTGTGAAATTTGGCTATAGGACCACACAGTGAGACCTTGTCTTAAAAAAAAAAAGTATAAACAAGCAAATAAAAATGTGATAACCTCTCCCACTTCACGTGCCAGCTCTTAGTACTTGACTCCAAAGTTAGAGTTGCAAATCCTTCTGTGGATTTCTGCAAAGATTTTAATGAACATGAAGAAAGCATAAAACAAGAGCATGCTGGTACTGACCGAAAGGCAAACTAGACTCTGCTCAATCATTTGCATATTCAATAGACAACGTAAGTGTCAAGATTGACAAATTACATTCATGCTATAAACTTCTTACCAGTAACTGAAAAGCTAAGTGGCCTGAAAATGCTGTATACTACACTCCTAAAAAGGAGCGTGATATGGTCTGGAGAGATGTCTCGGTCAGTGACATGCTTGCCTTGCAAGCCAGAAAATCTGAGATTGATACCCAGAATCCACATAAAACCAGGCATTCTCCATGCTTGCAATCCCAGTGCTGCCAAAGCAGAAACTGGAGGATTCCTGGGATTTCACTGACCAACCAACCTAGATGCATTGGTAGCCCCAAGGACAATGAGAGACCTTGTCTCAAAGGGGGTCAATGTTGTTCTTGATGATGACACCCAAAGGTTGTCCTCGGGCCACTACATATAAGTACATACACAAACATGGACTTACATATACACACACACATGTGTTTTGTTTTTAAAGGAACATGATTAGTTTACTCATCATGTAGAGTTTCTCATAATCAAAGTATCAAGCCAGGCCTAGTGCATATTCCTCTAATCCCAGCACTAAAGAACTGAGGCAGAAGGATGTCAAGTTGGAGGCCAGCCTGAGTTACACAGTGAGATCTGGTTTTAAAAAGAAAACAAAGTATGAGAGCACTTTTTGCCTTCCATAAAATGAACAGAAGCAGACCAGCCAGCTACTCCTACCGAGAGAATTCACAAGAATCTCTTAAGCTGGGCACAGACAGCTCATATAATGTGATTCCAACAGGAATAGGGGCACAGCTCAGGGTTAGAGCATTAGTCTGTATAAGGCCTGGATTCAATCCCCCTGCAATGCAAAAACAGCAGGACTAAGAAAAAAAAGTCCAAGAAGCCACATATTCATTTCAACAAAATTAAAAATTAGGGGCTGGAGCAATGGCTTAGGGGTTAAAACCTTTTGCTTTGCAAGCAAAAGGACATGAGTTCAGATCCCCAGATCCCATGTAAAAACACAGGTGGAAATACCCACAGCCTGCACTTCAGCAGAGTCTGAAAGGCACAGTCCCAAAGCAAAGCAATATGGAGATAGAGCTATTCAGGATGATTCCCAAACATCATCCTTGGGCCCCAGAGGCACACAAAGTGGCCTCTTCTACACACATCCATGCATATCCACACATAACACACTCAAACTTACACAAATTAGCAGTGGCACACACTTATAATGCGGGCGTGTGGAGGTGGTACCTCACCTAGCAACATGGATCCTGTTGCCTTGGAGGTTGGAGGGATTCTCATCTGAAGCACTTATGTCTGAGAAAAGACTTGGGATGCACAGAGGCAGGTGTGGAAGTGCTGCTTCCATGATTGTTAGGCAAGCAGGTTCCGGGTCTCCTGGGTTCCCTTCAAGGAATCTAGACAAGGCCACATCCTCAGAAGAGCACTTCTCTCTACCTTCTGTGCATTCCTTGTTGGTCTGTCTCAGGCAAGGGCATCTGAGGATCATAGCCACATGGGTCTTATCTGCATCTTTGGCACCTGGTATGGGTCTCAAACTCCCCCAAGGCGCCTCTTATCCAGTGGTGGTGCCAACCTGGACTGCCCCACACCTCCACCTCCAGGAGGATCTGCTTCTTGTCACTTGCCAAAGGCTAGTTTTGTCTATTTCCCACTGCCCAGCAAATGTTTTATTGAGCATGCACCCAAGAATGTAAGAAATTGGAAGCTCATGGCTCCATGCCTTCCTACCATGTGAAGACACCCACAGGCAAGTGTCTGATCAGAGTCAGCCAAGGCCATACCTATGCATATCCCCTGGCCAGAGGTAGTCATTCCTTCTGTGTCTGTTACTACCAAATACTCTTTGTCAATTATTTTAATTGTTGTTCTTGTTTTTCTTGAGACTATGTCTCATGGTGTAACCCAGACTGTTCTCAAACTCACAATGCTCGTGAGAAATGTTTGTCTGTAACCTTCTTGTTTTGTGATATCATCTGGTTTTAGTGTCAGAATAATGATGGTCTCCTACAATGTGTCTTTGCATTAAGCACAAATAATATCTGTTTCACCAGTTATATTAATGTTCTTACTTTTCAAAAGTTTCACACTAATGTGTCTTTTAGGGTATATAGTAGTACAGCATACAAAGTGTTATATAAATTTCTATACCAAAGTATAGCATTTGAAGTGTTATATAATTTTCATATTATGTCTTTACATGGTTTGGGTGCCAGGGAAATGCTGAAATCATTGCTTTTTGTTCCATGTTGTGGCTGTTGGAATTTCTGTTGTTTTTCAGTTTTGCTTTTGTTTTAGTAAGCAGCCCAGGTTAACCTTCCTGACTCAGCTGCCTGCATGGAGAAGAGTCCTAAGTTTGGGGCTGAAATTCTGTCTCAAACAAATAAGAATATATATATGTCCTGAAAATTTTAAATATCCAATAAAAGATATTTAAGCCACAATACATTACTAATCACAGTATAGGGAGAAACACTGTAAGATATTCTATGTTTTTTTCAAAAATATTTTCAGACGGTGACCATCCTGCAAATGGGACACTGACCTCCCCCTCTCACTGCTGTATCCTATTCCTATTCTTCCATCTACTTTTGAGTTTCCTCTTATATTAAGATCTTCATTTAAACAGTCTTTTATCTTTGGTTAGGAGGTGACCTTCGATACCAATCAGGTGCAGCCAAAGGCTGTACAGGAAAAGCGAGGGGGTGGCAAGATTGTAAGAGCCTAAAGATGGGGAGGAGCAACAATATCTAAGTTACTCCACACAAGTTAGGGCTGCAGCAGCCGGAATTAGACTTTGCCTGACCTATACAATGGCTGATATGTCAACAGCCCCCCAGAGTCTAGCACGGATCACAGAAGAGAAGCTCCAGGCAGTAGGATCCTTAGAGGCAAGGGATTAACAGTCATAATAGAGTTCCCATACTAACAGGGAGCCAAGAAAGGGCTCCGGGCTATGCCACTGACTCCTGAACCCTCTCTAGGATGGAGAACTCAGAGGGAGGTTTGTAATTCACACAAAAAGATGCTCAAGGGGATGGAAGGGAGGAAGAGGGAGGCACTGGGAGAGGGGGAGGGAGGGGGGGAAAGGAAGGAGGGAAGGAGGGAGGGTGCAAGGGGGATGACTGGGGAAGGGAGGAGGGAGGGGGAAGACTACCTATTGAACTTGTATGATTAGGAAAAAAAATAAAATGTGGGAGGAAAAAAATTGTTTAAATAGTCCTACTGTTAGCTACTAATTGTCACTTAGCCCTATTCTATTGCTTAAATAATAAAGAAAAGTAAAAAATACAGACTAGCATAGAACTTCAAGTAAACACTTGATTTTTTTTCTCTTTTGCTATTGAAGTAATTACAGAGGCATATGGTTTTCACTACATATCATACTTTATGGTTTTGGTCTGGGATGTTTATATCCTAGACGGCTCTCTACTGAGTTGATAATGGCAGCTGTGTGTGGTGGTGCATGTTTAGAATCTGATGCTGAGGCAGGAGAATCACCAATTTGAGACTTAGGTTCTGCCTCAAAAAGAAAACAACAACAAAAGAGGAATGAAAGAAACAGAAAAAGAAAAGGAAAACCTGTTAGGTAGAGTCTTGTCATAATAGTTTCATAGACCTAAGAACCACCGACCTTTATAATAAAATGATCTAATAAAGTCCAAAGGTCAAGTTGAGACTCTGATGATCTCAGCCAGAGGACAGCTGTCAGGATATCTCAGGCTAGCTGTTGCATGGCCTTGAGATGCAGTGATACAGAGAGGGAGGGAATTCTCACACGTGGCCTCAGGTGGTCTCTGCTGTTTGTCCATGAGTGGGTACCTGCCCTCCAAAGCCATGTCCTTCTCTAGCCATGCCCTTTGCTCCACCGATGGTCAAATATCAACAGCGCACATACAGATGTGCTTGGCAATCCCATTAGCAGAGGAAAGGACTACACCCACATTCCTAGACAGCTCGCAAGTACTGACAGCAGACTTGGCCCGCCCAGGAATATTGTCCCTTCCTTTTTATTCTTTTGTTATTCATTTTTTTTGTTTGTTTGTTTTCAACACAGGGTCTCACTATGTAGTCCAGGCTAGCTCTGAATTCCTAATCCTCCTGCCCAGGCCTCCTGAGAGCCAAGACACCCGGCCTTGGGACTAACACTTCTGGGATCATCCGTTCTGACAAGCCTGCTAGATGTTTTAAGTTTCACGACAGAGCTTTGCCACTTTTACCTTTGAAGCAGACAGGATCCATTTCTTGTTGTTGCTAATGGCAACATCCATCACCCAGTCTTCGTGGCCCTGAAGAAAAATAATCAAGAAAGGAACTAGAGAAAAATGTCTCAGAAAAAAAAACAACAAAAACAAGAAGTCAGCAACCCAGCGCTGCCTACTTATTGTACTTCAGGAACATGGGGGGTTGGGAGGGGTCAGCCAGATGGAAGGTTCTTTTGCATGCTTTGTCTTAGGCCATTGGGGTGGAGCTCTGAGCTTCAGGTGACTGCAAACCCACCTTCAGTTCTTAAGCAAATGGTGGAGGGGGGTTTCTTGGAATCAAAATGACAACAGGAGAGATGTGGGGGCTCAGCTCCTTCACCGTTCTTTGCCCTTTTACTTGGGAAAGTGAGGTAAGGTGTGGGGTGAGAAGAAAAGGAGCTGGAGGAGGCTAGACTGCAAAGGAAAGAAATCTGCCGGTGACACGCAGAAGAGGAAAGAGCATCTGGAACAACGGGAGAGGAGGTCACAGGGCTTTGGAGCACAGGGCGGTTCAGCATTCAGCTGGAAGCTGTTTAGTTGCAGAAACTCCCCAAACCCTAGGAGAATTCAGCTCAGATAGACGTGTGCTGCCTGAGAAAGTGCTGTTTATACTGGAGGTGGGGGGGTAACCTGGGAGCACATAGGCCAAGAGTCATGGTGTACATTCCTAACCAAAGGTGGCTGTGAGATTCCAAGGCCAGGGAGGGAGGGCGCAGAAATCATAGGGCATATGCAGAAACCGTAGAGTGTAGGGTCCCTGGATGTGGGTACCATTCCCAGATTCTTGCTGTGTTGGATAATCTACCTCTAGCCGCAGAAACCCTTCAAGGTGAGCCTTCTCTAACTCACAACAGCAGCACATAGTCCGTGCCCCTCCTCAGAGCCAGCAGCTGACCTTTCCCTGCTGGGAGCTCTCTGCTGTTGCTGGACCCTTCCCCCACCTTGCAATTCCACTTTTCTGGGGCATCTATCCCCAGAGTCCTCATTTCTCTGGTCCCGCTTGCTATCCAGTTCACAGATCAAGTGCCCCCCTTTCTAGGGGCCCCCTATTCACCCACTGTGACCCCAGAGCCCTTTTCTAGCATGTCACCCTGTCGTGGTTTTTCCCTTCCATCATCACTGGTGGCGATTTACTTGCTGACTTCTTGCCAGTTCTTCCCCCACAGAAGTCAGCTCCATAGAGAATCATCTAGATGGGAGTCACTGCCTTAGCCTCAGAATCAACATCCAGCAAGGAGTGAACCCCAGCCAGAGATGGTGGCATCCCCACTTGTATATCTGGTGCTAGAGAGGCTGAGGCAGGAGGATCTCAAGTTTGAAGCCATCCATTCTGGGGCACACAGCAAGATAACATCTTTTGGAAAAAGAAAAGAAAAGAAACAAAGACTGAACCTCAGATTCTTTATAATATTGGTACTTGTACCTTCAATGACAACTTCCGGTAGCCTTCTGCCACATCCCAAATAGCCACCGTCTTGTCATATCCTCCAGAAATGACAAAAGAGCCTGCAATACAGAATGAAAGAGCAGGTGCAAGATCATCTTCACCAGCCAAGCACACCCCACTCCCGTGAGGATGAAGCAGCCCCTGGTGGCATCCGGGAGGTACCACTGTGGCTTACTCTGGGGACACTGAAGCTTTGCGATCCTGTACAATGACTCCCTAGACAACTGCAGCCCACTCTTGTGGTTCAAGGTACCTGTGTCCCCTAGTTATTGAAAGCAGTGAAACAGCCAACTCCTGCCCCTCAAAAAGAAATGTAGGCCCAGCCCTAGGAGTCTCTAGTTATGTCAGACCCGTTGGTACCTGTAACCCAGGAATAGGAGCCTGAAGTCAACCTAGGGTGCAGAGAAAGACCTCTGTTGTTGTTGTTATTAAAAAAAAATTAAGAGTGTGGGAGGGGATGGCAATCAGTGAAACAGCTCAATGGGTAAAGGAAAGCCTGGTGGTCTCAGTTCAATCCCTGGAACTCTCTTAGTGGAAGAAGAGAACTAACTCCCAAGAGGTCATCCCCTGACCTCTATCCCTGCGCCATGGTACGTATGTGTGCATGCGCGCTCACATACGCACACACATGTAAATCAAATTTAAAAGTGCAAACACATACACATGCACATACACATGCCAAAAATTAAACATTTTTCAACAATTGATCGATATGTATATTCTACTTGAAGACAACCTGGTCAGTATGCATTGTAGATTCCCCAGCATGGTACTTGACTAGCAGTACTGTGTGCTTCAGTATTCTGCTCAGAAACCATTGTAAACAGTAAAAGCACCAGCGAAAGCACACACGCAGTCACACACGCGCAGGCGCACGCGCGCACACACACACACACACACACACAGAGTAACGTGACATTAAGCTCACTACAGGACATTTAGCTAAGTAAAGGCTGAAGCCACAAGGCAGAGTATTGCTGTCTTCAGACTCAGCCAGGAATGTGTGTATAGAGTGGACTCAAATATTTCCCTGTCCTGCACATGTGACCTCAAGAGGGCCATAAGTATTGACTGTAAATAAATTTTAGGAATAAGTGAGTTTGCAAACACAGAATCTAGAATTGTAACAGGATACAATCCTGAACTCAACATAAACAGGTGGGGCGCCCCCTGGTGGTGTCTGAGGGCAGACCCCTTCTTACCAGGACAGGGTTGAGTGTGTATGAGCTTCCCTCAAAGATCCAAGCTGCACCTTCCTGATCCACAGCAGCTCCTGTCGCTGACTGTTCCCCTCCCTATGGCTTTACCTGACAAAAGCCTCACAATTGTGCCCCAGTTTTCTACGGAGAAACACCCCACTTACTCTCAGTCCCTCTGGTTCCAGGAGTACTAAACCCACCGCACACCTTTCATCCCTGGCTATGTGACTGCTCAGAGATGGACATGTGTCCCAAGCTGAGGACAGAAGGTTGTTTTTTCCTTGAGAATTGCCAGTGGTCAGAACTAGATTGGCATGGGAAACATTAAGGGTCTCCTTTGCCCCCTGGAAGAGAATGGTTAATACCAGGACAAAGCAGAGGACTGAGGTGGGGATATAGTGACAGAGAACTTACCCAGGGTGTGCAAGCCATGAGGGGTAGGCGAGTTTCTCAAGCATTTTTCCTATTAAAAGGATTGTGACTTTATTTTTTAGGTATTTATTTATTTGAGAGAGAGGGACAGAGGATATCAGTGGAGATCAGAAGACAACTTTCAGAAGTCAATTCTCTCCTTCCACCTTTTGTGCTCTGCAAGGAATTCAGCCACCTTTACCCACTTGATCTCTCTCTGTCTCTCTCTGTCTCTGTCTCTGTCTCTGTCTCTGTCTCTCTCTCTCTCTCTCTCTCTCTCTTTCTATCTCTCTCTCTCCCTCAGTATCACAACTTTATAGAAGTGAAAATTAGAGGAGTGTTTCCTTTAAAGAAGCCATTCTCTATGGAGAAACACCTCACTTACTCTCACTCCCTCTGGTTGCAGGAATACTAAACCCACCGCACTTTCTGTAATCATGAGAAGTAGCCTCCATTTGAACACGTGTAAGGGTGTGTGTGTGAGAGAGAGAGAGAGAGAGACAGAGACAGAGAGGCACATGCCTGTGTGTGCATGTGGGTACAACTTTGTGGAGCTAGTTCTTTCCTTCCATCTTTATGTGGACTCTGGGGATTAAACTCAGGTCTTCAATCTTGAGCTGCAAGCACCTTCACTTACCAAGCTACCTCGCCAGTCCAGAAGGGACCACTTTGTCTGCCTTTAGGAAAGTCCACATAAACTGACATGTCTAGCACTCCTCTGAAAACAGTCCAAGCCTGACCTGTAGCATACACTTGTAATCCCAGCCCTCTGGAGGCAGAGACGGGAAGATTCGGAGTTTGAAGTTAGTCTGGACTATACTGACAGACAAAGGAAGGGAAAAGAAGGGGAAGGAGAGGGGACAGACAGGGAGGCATGGGGCATGGGGGCGGGGGGTTTGTGAACATGCTCACTGTCTCTGGCAAAGAAGCAGGAGCTAACGGAGCCCTCGTGGCCCTCCATTAGAGTCACGCATGCTCCGCAGTTTCGAAACTCCCCGGTGTGGACATTCCATATTTTCAGGGTTTTATCCCAGGAACTCGTGCACAGGAAATGGCCACTGAAGGTAAAACAGCAGTCTGAGATGGCACCAGCGTGCGCCCTGAAACACAGATGGGCACCTACTAGCGCAGCCTCCCCAGAGGCCCTGGGAACACGCCCAAAGGGACAAAGGGCGGGGGGTGGGAGTGGGGTTTCAGGGGGACTGCATCTCCCATGTGGGAGTGGACTGCATTGTTCCTTTACTCTCTGCCTGCGGTGGTGGAACTGTTCATACCATGCTTGCCACCACAGGGTTTCCCACAGACGTTTTCATTTTGTGCTGTGTGGTTCTTGGTGGCAGAGGCCCAGTCCCTGTACTGCAGAAGATGCCAGGAGCTGCCGTGCCCACTTGTGACAACCAGAGACATCCTCAGACATTGGCGGCTGTGCACAGAGGAATGAAATTGCCTCACACTGAGACCCATTGGAATAATCAAGAGCTGCTGTGAGCTGGCTCCAGGGAGGCTGAGGCAGAGGACTCTGAGTACCCAGCCAGCCTGGGCTACCTAGTGAAACCCTATGTGGGCCAGCCTGGGCTGCCTAGTGAAACCCTATATGGGCCAGCCTGGGCTATCTAGTGAAACCCTATGGGAGAGAGGGCAAGAGGAAAGAAGGGAACAAGAAGAACCAAATGGGAATTTACACTGAAAAAGACAATAACTGAATTTTAAAAAACAAAAATCACTGGATGGTTTAACAGTAGAATGGAAAAGATAAAGGAAGGAATCAGTGAACATGAAGACAGACAATATAAATTAATCAACTCAAAAAAGGGGATAAACTTTAAAACAAAGATAAAGAGCCTCAGGCTGGAAAGATGGCTCAAGGGTTAAGTCTCTGCCTTCCAAATAGAAGGTCCTGAGTTCAGATCCCAGATTCCCCATAAAAATGTTGGGCAGAAATGGCAAGGGTCTACGCTTCTAGTCCTGGAAGGCAGATCTTGGAAATTTCAGAGCAAAGCAAAGGGGAGGCAGAATGACCCACGGTTATTCCCAAAATCACCCTTGGGCCTCCACAGGCCCACACACTGCCCTCTGATACACACACACACACACAAACACATGGGAAAAAAAAAAACAGAGCCTCAGACCCTTCTCCCTTATAACAAAAGAACTGACATTCATGTAAGTAGAGAACAGGAAGGAGAAGGGAAAGAAGACAGGGCTAAAAGAAGAACTGAAGCCACCAGCTCAACTTCCTACCAAACTGAGCAAAAGGTAGGTCTGTATATTCAAGATTCTGATTAAACCCCAGACAGTGAGTCCAAAGAAATACACACCCAGACATATCACAATTAAACGCCTGAAAACTGAAAGACAAAGGTAAAATTCTTGAAAGCATCGAGTGAGAAATGACACCTCGCCTGCAGCCAGAAAGCACTCTGAGTGACAACAGACTTCTCAGAAACCCTAGAGCCAGAAGAAAGGAACCTGACAGTTTATAGAGTGCTGAAAGAACGTGGGCAGGGAGTGACGACAGTCACCTGTCACCCCAGCCCTCAAGTGGCAAAGACAAGAGGATCACCGCAAGGTCAAAGTCACCCTGGTCTCCACAGCAACCTGGAGGCCAGCTTGGGCTACACAGCACTGTTCAGCTATAAAAAGGAATCAAGTTTCAATGCATGTGACAATATGGATACGAAGAAGATACTGTTTATTTTTCCTTTTCCATTTTCTGGTATTTTGGGGGGGTGGAGTTGCACATATGTGTTGCTGATTGATTGATTGATTGATTGATTGATTGATTGATTGATTATGTGTCTGTATCAGAGGACACTATGTGTGCCTGTGGAGGCTCAGGGATGACTTTGGGAATCACCCTAGATTGCTTTACCTCCTCTTTGATTTGCTGTGGAGTTTCCCATTATTCTGCCTTACAGGATCAGAAATACAGGCTGATGCCATTTCCTCCTGGCATTTTTTACATGGGATTCAGGATCCAAACTCAGAACCTTCTGCCTGTGAGGCAGATGCTTAACCCTTGAACCATCTCTCCGGCTGAACACCTATGTGTTGTATATGAATGTTCACATATGCGTGTGTGGGTGTGCGTGTGCAAATACGTGTGTACCTGTGTGCTCGTGCACATATGAGATGTAAGATCGATATCAGAAATTATCCTCAACACTCTGTCACTTTATCCTTTTGAAGATGAGTATCTAATCAAATCCAGAGCTTGCCTAAATGACTAGTTTGGCAAGCCATCTTGCTCTGGGGATTCCCAGGCTCCACCATCAGAGTTTAGAATTACAGGCAGGCAGTCACGGCTACTCGGCATTTATTTTTACAAGGTCATCTGGGGATCCAAGCTGGATCCTTTTGCTTGTGCAGCAAGCGCTTTAACTACTAAGCCGTCTCCTTAGCCTGGAGATATTATTTTAAGCGAAATAAGATAATCAGAAAAGGACAAGTATTGTATGAGGCCACCTATATAAATGTCTAGAATAAGCAAATTCATAGATGCAGAAAGTAGAATAAATGCGCCCAAAGGGCTGGAGGGGATGGGAAGTTATTGCTTAATGGATATAGAGTTTCTGTTTGGGATGATGAAATGATTTTGGAAATAGACGGTGGTGATGCTTATACAACACTGTGAATGTAATTCATCCAGTGAACTGTGAGCTAAAAAAAATGGTTAAAATAGCAAGCTTTATGTCGCATGTATTTCATGATAACTAATGAAAATGTCATCTCCCCCAAACTAATGAATTCATTTTAAATGGGTGAGTTGTAGGGTATGTATTAAAAAATGAAAGGGGGTGAGTGACGTAGCAAGTGCTGTGGAGGGGGACGGAATGGCTGCAAGCCACGAGCTATTTCTCACTGGATCACACACTGCCTTTTGGAGCCTTCACACTGTGAGTGGCACTCCATACCTCACATTCTCATGAAATCACTGTGTGTACGTGCATGTGTATGGGTGGGTGGGTGTTTATGTGGAATTGTGTGTGCATATGCATACGGAGACCAGAAGTCAGCCTTACATGCTGTTCTTTAGGAGTCCAAGTTGGTTTTGAACTCAAGCCAAGGATGACCCTGAACTTTTTTTTTTAATTCAATTGTGCGTGTATGCGTGTGTGTATGTATGTGTGTGTATGTGTATATGCGTGTGTGTGTATGTATGTGTGTGTATATGCATGTGTGTGTGTATGTATGTGTGTGTATGTATGTGTGTATGTATGTGCGTGTGTGTGTAGAACCACGGGCGAATTCGGGAACCACCATGGACGCCTCCACCTCCTCGTTGTTTACTCTGTCCGGGGATTCACAGGCTCCGACCTACCAGGACCAGAAACGCAGGCCGCCCCCACTTCCACCTGGCGTCTATACGTGGGGTCTAGGATCTGAACTCAGGACCTTCCGCCTGCAAGGCAGAGGCTTAACCCCTGAGCCACCTCTCCAGCCCCCCTGAACTTTTTTTTTTTAGCATTTTGCTTATTTAATTTTTGGGGGGGGGGAGTGTACACATGCATGCCATGGCACACAAGTGGAGGTTAGAGGGCTCCATCCCCCCTTCTACCATGTGGGCTTCAAACCCAGGTTAACTCAGGTCACCAGGGTTAGTGAGCCCTACCTGTCGAGCTAGCTTGCTGGCTCCAGGACCCTGAACTTTTCATCCTTCTGCTTTCACCTGCAAGATTACAGCTGTGTGTCATCTTGCCTGATCAATGCAGTGCTGAGCATCAAGCCCAGGGCTTTAGGCATGCTAGACAGACCATGACACCACTGAACTACCTCCATATCTTTTCCATTATAAACTCTGCAAGGTCTCTAATCCAGACATTAGGAAGAATTTAAAGATGCCAACAGCAGAATTTGATGTTACGTGTAGCCTCTCATGTGGGCCCAGAAGTCACATGCTATGAAGCCTGCCAGTTCCTAGGGCTCTGAGACCCCCCCTCCTTGTTCTTGCTAAGAGTCACATTTCTAGAGTTAAGCTGAAAAAGTCAAAGCCATCTTTTCCTACTGTAGCACCCATTGAAGCCACAGAGAGAAACGGATGGGGACATTTGCCCACAGCCTGTGATGGGTGGCCTCTGCTGCCCTTGCCCACTTGCTGCCAGCTTACAGTGGCTCTAAGGAGCAATAGCAAAGGAAATGGCCACAGCTTCCCAAATCCCAAAATGCTCTTCCACTGTTGTGTCATTAAAGCCTTCCAAGTAAGGAAACTGAGGACTGAGCTTGCACGGTAGTACTTAGGCTACTTTTCCTCCCTCCCTTCCTTCCTTCCTCCCTCTCTCTCTCCTTTCTCCCTTCCTCCCTTCCTTCTTCCTTTTGTGTGTGTGTGAATACAAACAGGGCACTTGAGTGTGGTACCTGTGAAACCCAAGAGTGACTTCAGGGATTCATCCTTGATTGCTCTACCTTCTTATCACTTTGCTGTGAAGTTTCCCAGGCTCTGTCAACCAAGGTCAGAACTATAGACTGCTGCCATTTCCACCTGGCACTTTCACATGGAATCTAGGGATCTGGACTCAAGTCCTCTTGCTTTTGAGGCAAAGGTTTTAACTTCTGAGCCATCTCCCTAGCCCATGTACACCATCTTGATGCTGGGGAAGATCACGATGTCAAGAGGAACTGAGCAAGTAAGCAGTAGACAGGTGTATATGGCCTGGGGTCCTAGCTCCTGCTGCAGAGAACTCGCTCATCTGACAGTGAGCAACAGGAAGGGTCGCTTGGATTCTTAGATCTTGTATTTTATGGAAGGTCCTTGTCATAGTTAGGCACAGGTGTCAACTGAACAGTTGAGGGTTTGAGCTCTGGGCACATTTGTAGAGAATTAGTGGTTGAGTTGGGCCTAGAGCAAACCTGCAGGAGATTGCCTAGCTGATGGGGAAGGCCCAGCCCATGGTGGGTGGGATTAGACCCTGGATAAATCACAGAGAGCTGGTTGAGAGAGTTGGCATCCTTCTGTTCACTTGGCCAGACATGCTGGTTTGGCAAGTAAGGATCATCCATATCTCAGCCATTATGTGGTGATAGTGGCCAGTTCCCTCGGCCCTGGTGTTGGTGTGTGCTCTCCCGTCAAGGTGGACTAAGGACTGTAACCAGACTCTTGTAAGCAAATATATAAATCCCTTGTTCCCTTAAGCCATCCGATGTCATTGTCAGCAACAATGCAGGCGAAGTGCAACAATCCTAGAATTTTTTTTTTCCGATTTGAGGCAGAATCTTGCTATGTAAGCCAGCCTAACCTTGAATTTATGATCTTCCTGTCTCTCATGTGCTGGGATCACAGGTCTGTGCTATCTGCCTGGTCAAAATTCTCATTTGGTGACGATGGGGGGGGTGGACGCGAGGAGGGTTCTCTGCAATGTTTTCCGGTATGGGCTCACATGAAAACAGAGGCATGGAGGCCTGCCTGGGCCGGCCTGTAAACCATCCCTGACAGCTTCTCTCTGGCTTCTCTTTAGCCTCTTTGGAACCTCCACAACCTCCATGTGGACACTGGTTTTCATGTGGATCCTGGAGGGCATGAAGGGAGCTGCCCCGCCTGCCTCCCTGCTGCAGGAGGCTGCCCCGCCCCGCCTGCCTCCCTGCTGCAGGAGACTGCTGGCCTCTGGGACGCTTCTCACTGGGGGATGGTGAGCAGGGTGGACTGGGACGTGACATCCCAGATCTTAATACTCTTGTCCGAGGAGACAGAAGCCACCTTCTGGCTGTAGGGGTCAAAGCAGCATGCCATGATGGACCGTCTGTGATGATCTGTACAGAGGGAAAGTGACTTGTGACCTCAAGGCCTGCAGCCCAGGCCACATGAAGCCCCCCACTACTTCACAATAATATGGGAACACATTCCTGTTTCCACTAAGTACTACTTACCCGAACAAATGTTTCCTGAATGCCCACTGTGTGCCAGGCTCTGAGCCCTGCCAACTTGCCACCTGCACCCAGAGAGCTCCCAGTTCAGTGGGAGAGACACCAGTGAGCAGGTCATGACCTTCCATATGGCGAGGGCCATGAAAGGAATACACGGTACATGGCTCACCTCCTGGGGTCCACAAAGGACCTATAAGTCCTTAAGGGACAGGAAAGGAAGAGTCCTTCAGGCAGGGGCACAGCATATGCTGAGGCTGGTATTAGGGCAGAGCATGGAGAAACAGGGTACACTGCGAGGACTTGGGAATGTGAGGAGGGGTAAAATGTGAGGTCATCTGTTAAGGGAAAAGCTGTAAGCTGCTGAGCAGTAGCATGCTGTTAGAAATAAAAGACACACACAGAGCTCAGCAACACTACCGAGCAATGCACTCGAAACAACATACTTCGGAGACAGGCAGGAGAGTGTTGGCTCAGAGGGAGAATCTAGCAGTGAGGGCTGGGATGTGGCTCAGTGGTATAGCTCTTTCCTGAAATCCACAGTGAAAGGCTGGGAGCATGGCTTAGTGCTACAGCAATTGCCTAGAATCCACCAGTGAGAAGCTAGGGGCATGGTTCAGAGGTAGAGCACCTGCCTAGAATTCACCAGTGAGGGGTCAGGGGTGTGGCTCAGTGATTGAGTCCTTGTATAACATGTGCAAGGCCTGACTTCCATCTCCGGAAGTATGCACAAAAATGTAAGGAAGAAGACAGGGTAGGGACAGCCACTTTCCACCTCTTATTTACATATTGCATTTTTAACAATAAAGACCTTTTAATTCTTATTTCAACATACGTTGAATTTGCATAAAAGCACAAGGGGTAACAGAAATCTTGCATGCCCTTCCTCAGTTTCCCCCCATGGTTATACCTTGTATCCCAGTGATATAATATGAAAACCAGGAAACTGACTTATGGTGATGATCATTTTTTCCCATTTTTTTTTTTGTGTGCAGTGAGCATGTATCTTTTTTTGTATGTGTTTAGGTCACATGTGTGTGCATATGTGCACTTGTACAAGATGGATGTGAATGTGCATGGAGTCCTGGGGTTAATATTGGGAATCATCCTTGATCAGACTTCCACCTTGTTTTTTTGAGACTAGGTTTCTAATTAAACCCAGAACTGACCTATAAGGCTAGTGTGGCTAGCCAGCTTGCTCTGTGCATTCCCAATAGGTGAACCACCACATCTGCCCAACGTTTTACGTGAGATCTGGAGATCCGAACTCTGGTCCTTCTGCTTGCGGCAAGTGATTTAACTGCTGAGCCATCTCCCCAGCCTCAGCGACTATTATCCTTATTAGAGCTACAGGTAGAACTTGGGCATAGAGACAGAAGCCTATAATCCCATCACTGGAGAAGCCGAGGCAGGAGGACTGCATGTGGCACTCGCCTGAGCTCTCTCCTCCACCTTTGGGTGCTGGGATTCCAGGCAAGCACCGCCAGGCCACACGGATGATGTGGTTCTTGTTACGACAGGTTCACCAGACGAAGCTGATCAGGCGGGGACCCTAAGCAAACTCACTTTTCACGTGGATCACTTTGGTGATGTTTTCTGGGTCCATTATGCAAAGCCCTCGATCCACGTCCAAGGCTGAGACCACGTATTTTCCATCAGGAGAAAACTTACAGGATACCACGAAGGTGTCGTGCCGGACCTTCCACTGAAATGGGGCACGGAGAAAGGGACTTTCTCAGCTGGGCTTGGTGGCTGGTGCACACCTGTAATCTTAGGGGGGGGTCTGGAGGATCACAAGTTGATTCCTTCCCAGTGAGGTGAGCTAGGGTATACTGAGGATCTGCAACGCCCCAGCCCCTTCAAGATCCCCAGGCACAAAAAGGGGCCAGAGTCCTTCGTGACAATCTACAGCTTGAGAATTCTCAGATTCTTTGACAGCTCTTCCTCCATCAAGTCCTAATCATGCCTCTGAATTCAGCCAGACTCACATCTAATGGACAGACTGTAGCACAGGGACATGTGGGCCTAGGTTACAAAGGAAACCATGCAAGAATCACAGAATCCAGGTGTGTGGTACACATGTATTGGGGAGGCTGACACAGGAGCTCAAGGCCAGCCTGGCTACATATCAAGGTTCTAGAAGTAAAGATAGAGACATAGATGGGGGGGGGGGCGATAAAGGGCCAATCAGGTAGCTCAGCAGGTAAGGTGGCTGCTTGCAAACCTGGGGACCTGGATTCACTTCCACATGTAGAAGGAGAAAACAGACTTCCTAAAATTGGCCTCTACCCTTCCACCTTTACTCATGGCATACATGTTCTCTCTCTCTCTCTCTCTCTTTCTCTCTGTAAATTAATTAATGAATTATTAAATATTTTTAAAAGACAGAGAAAGGAAGGGAGGGCGGGAGTGAGGGAGGATGAAAGAGAGAAAGAAAGAGAGCGAGAGAGAGAAAAAGAAAAGAAAGAAAGAAACAAAGAAACAAAGAAAGAAAGAAGAAAGAAAGAAAGAAAGAAAAAAGAAAGAAAGAAAGAAAGAAAGAAAAGTAAAGAAGGAAGAAAGAAAAAAAGAGGTAAAGAAGGAAGAAAGAAAGAGGTAAAGAAGGAAGAAAGGAAGAGAGGGAGAGAGGAAGAGAGAGACAGAAGAAAGGAGGGAAGAGAGGGAAGAAAAAACAGAGAAAGAGAGAAACACTTCTGTCCTGCTCCTTGTTCGTTCTTGGCTCCCATGCTCCATGAGTGCTAACTGTCATGTCTTAAGGACACGCTAGCAGCTCTGCATCTCCCTGGAGACCCACATGGAGATGAACAGAGGTCTCTGGCCACCAGCCGTGGGAGCGAGCCATCTTGGAAGGGGGTCCTTTCACCCCAGTGGAGCCCTAATACGACTGTAGCCCCAGATGACATCTCCTCTGTGACTACACAAGAGACCTGAGCCAGAGCCACCCTGTTAAGATTCTTCTAGATTTTCAGCAAGTTAAAAAAAAAAAAGTTGGCTGTTTGAAGCTAAGTTTTCAGAACTGTTCATTAAGCACTGTTGCTGGCAAGGGGCATAAGCGACTCAAGCAGCAACAATAAATAAAAAGACTTGCAAAAGAGGAGAGGACTTGAAGTAGAAAACTGGCTAGTGACTAGCAGAAGAAATAAACATTTGGAAAAACATTACAAGTCAGAAAGAATCAGTGCAAGTCTCACTTTAACCTACCACATTGGTTATTTTGTTAAATAACTTTCCTCATTTATTCTGTGTGTGCACACGCACATGTGTGTGTGTGTATGTGTGTGTGTGTTAGTGAGGACATGTTCCACAGTGCCCATGTGGAGGCCAGAGGGTTAGTTCTGATCTGTTTACTATCTGTGACCCAAGAATTGAACTCAGATCATGACGTTTATGCACAAGCGCTTTTACCCACCTCACCATCTCATGGGCCCCAAGGTTTTCTTGTCTTTGTTTTTTTTAATCATGATGTCCTGCACCCATAGATAGGAGACAATGCTTTCTCCTTGAACTCCTAGTCTACGACTTCCTGGAAAGATTCTTGTAAGCCTTGTGATTCTATACTGCTTACGTTAGCAACAGAATCTAGTCACAGGTCCTAAAGAAATATTGAAGTCCATGTATTTTTTTTAAAAAAGTGTGCATGACTGGGGAGACAGCTCAACGGGCAAAGCCCTTGCTGCGCAAACAAGCGGAAGCTGATCTCCCAGAAGAACTGCATGCAGCAGTGTGCTGGCCTGTAACCCTGTGCTCCTGCAAGGAGGGGACAGACAGAGACGGAAGCTCAGGGATGGGCCGGCCTGCCACACACAGTAGGAGTGTGAAGACCTGGATTCAAACAAATGGAAGGCAAGGATCCTGAAATAGGCCTCAGAACTCCACATGTGTCCATTGATGTGTCTCTACTCACACATGGACAGGAGCACAACATGCACGCGCACACACACACACACACACACACACTAAAGGAATAAATAATTTTTAAAAGTGATTTGTTTATTTATGAGAGAGAGAGAGAGAAAGAGAGAGAGAGACATATGCTTGCCATGGTTCACAGGTAGAGGTCAGAGGACAGCTTGCAGAAGTCAGTTTTCTCCTTCCACCATGTGAACTTCTAGGGATCAAACTCAGATCTCCAGGTTTGTAAGCAAGTACTGTACCCACTGATCTATCCGGACAGCCCAGGGAGGTGGTTTTAAAGGAAGGGGTGGTTAAAGGGCAGCAGGAGAGGGCAGGGGAGAGAGCAGGGTGGGACAGAAGGCACTCCTGATGACTACTGAGCAGGGCTGAGGTGCCCACAGGAGGAGATTCTAGACCTGTTGGGAGGTCGTCCATTGCCAAACAAGGAAACACATTAGCAAAGACCAAAGCTCTGCTTCTTGGGCCACAAGGTCTTTGCCCACTTCCTGCCTCACCAAACCCAGATGGCCCACAGGGAGCCTGGGTACTGTGCCCAGCAGCACCCAGCAGCCTTTACCCTTTCTTCCCTCCCTGGTCTACAGCCTCTCAGCTCCACAGGGGACAGCCACTGTAAGCTGCTGCTCACACCTACCATCTTGGAGGTCTCTCTTCCCGGAAGATGGCCTTTGTCTCCCAAGGCTCAGTCAGAACCCTGATTTGTGATCCCCTCCACTGGGGCAGGGCATACGTACCAACAACTTGCCTGTCTCGAGGTCCCAAGACCTCACTGTTTTGTCGTAGGATGAGACGACGATTCTAGAAGTAAATGAACAAACACGGAGACTAAACGACAGGGACATACGGGTCTGGGGGGGTTGGGGAGGCTTTCTCTTATAATTTAGGACCAAGATGGCAAGGAAGACAATAATCTTTCAAAAGGCCATGTGTGTTGTTCTCACTGAAAACTACCTAATAGCAGCAAAGACCCTGGGACTACATGATCATGTGTCTCCCTTTGGATGCTCAAAGATCTCTTTCTACAGTTAGGGTTCTAAACATACAGTTTCTTCTGTCATTTATGATTTCCTCTCAAAGTAATTCTTGACAGGTCATGGGGTCTACCAGTTTCCCTCTCTGCTCACATATCTGCTTTTCTTTTTTAAATAGGAAAACATTTTCACAGCAGCTCAATTTGTCCTGAATTGTGTTCTCACACATATAGTGAAATAGATCTAAAATGAATAGTCAGGGTTTGGACAGGAGGTGTTTCCTTCCCCCAAAAGATTCACACATGTGGAAGGCTCAGTCCTCCAGCTGGTCATGTGCCAAGATCATCTGGATCTTGGATCCCAAGAGTTCTGCTTTCTTCTGTGATTTAATCCATTGACATTTTCCTATGTTTGATGGCAGCATTCCTTACTGGAAACTAGGAGGTACGATGGCTAGCGTCGAAGGGAAATAGACCACTGGGTGTGTCTCTGAATGGCCTATCATGTCTGTAGCATCTCTCCCTCTCCCTCTCTCTCTCCCTTTCCCCTTCTCCCTCTCTCTCTCCAGGCTACCATGATGTTTAGCCTCACCTCAGCAGAGACAATATTCCCACCAGGCACAGATTATATAACCTGTGCAGCTGTGGAGCCCAAATAAGTCATTCCTCCCTTAAACTCTTTTCAGGCATTTGTTTCAATGGCAAAAAATTCTGACTAACAGGTATTTTCCTCTATGCAATGGCATGCTTCTATGACATGGTTTTCCCTCTGTATAAAATAAATTCCCATGAAACCTGAATCCCACGCTCCTTCCTAACTGGTAGAGTAGGTTGGAAGCTGTGCTCTGGGTCAATGGATCCATTTTGAAGCAAATGACTTTGACTGCTGAGGGCCTTCTCCCTTCTGTGACGGCTGATGTCAACCAACAGCAGCATCCCATAGGCCCTTAGGGGCTCACACGAGAGCGCTCAGACCACTAAAGCTACTGCTGCCTCCTCCTGTTCCTTCTCCAGTACTAAGACCACCTGAAGCAGCTGTTGCTGTTTCTTCTTCCTCCTCCTCTTCTGTGTGTGTATGTGTGTGTGGGCATGCGCACATGCGTGTATGCTTGTGTGTGTACCATAGGGCACTGTGTGTGCTCATGGAAACCCAAGGGTGACTTCCAGAATCATCTTATCTTGTTCTGCCTTCTTTTAGCTTTGCTTTGGGGTTTCCTAGGCTTCACTTTCCAGAAACAGAAGTGCTTTTTCCTCTGTGCTTTTTTTTGGGGGGGCGGGGTTGTTCATTTGTTTTGTTTTGCTTTACATGGGATCTGGGATCTGAACTCAGGCCCTTGTGCTTATGAGGCAGAGACTGAATCCCTGAGCCATCTTTCCGGTTCCCTGAAGCTCTCTTTTAAAAGCACTTTAAACTTTCAAAGTCACGCTGCATTGCTACATCCACTTGATTTTCAGAGCATGTAAAAACACGGAGACCATGTAGGGGAGTGTGGTTGTGTATTTGCTTAAACACACACACACACAGGCACGCATGCACACACATGCACATACACACGTGCGCACACACACACCACACATGCACCCCCCACACACCCATGCACACAGTGCTATGCTGTCAAGTGTCGCACATGCATAGTGACCTGCCCCCTAGCTCTCTCTTTTCCCGACCAGTGTAAAACAGAGGAAATGTCACCTTCTGCTGTCAGCCGTGACACTGCACTCTAAAACAGGCGCTTTGGGTTGTGGGTTAAAGTCCCGAATCACAGATCCATCACCAGCGTCCTCAAATCAATGAGAGAGAGAGAAAGAGAGAGAGTGTGGTCATGGCTGCTTGCTGAAGTTAGGGCCAGAGGTCAGGAGCAGATACTAGCTTGCCCACAGCAGCAACGTTCTAGAACCCAGAAGCCTTGACTCACTCAGCTCCAAAGAGTCAAGGGAATTCCCATCATCCCAGGCAGCGGGGACACATCTACCACCCACAGCGTCTCAGAGAAACGCGCCCCCCCCCCAAGCCATCCACATGTACCAGATAAGGGCCCTGGTCCTCTGGGAGCGGCTCCCAAACAGATCGATTTCTTGACTGGCTAAAGAGGCTTGGCAGAATCTAGGGATTTTTTTTTCTAGAATTTCATATTCATTGAATTCATATTCATTCTAGAGTATTTCTAATCTGTGAGGCAACCCCTCCTAAGTAAATAACCAGGTTTGTGACCAAAGGTTCACACATAAAATAGTTCTACCTGTCCAGCATTTGGAAGACTGAGATAGGAGGATCATGTGTTAAAAGTTGAACCTCGGCTACAGATAAAACTCGTTTTATTTTATATTGTGGGGGGTGTATGTGGTTGTGTGTAGAAAGTGGCATTTGAATATATGGGCCTGTGGAAGTTCAAGTTCAAGGGTGACATTGGAAATCATCCTGGATTGCTCTAGTTCCTTTCTGCCTTGCTCTGGGATTTCTCAGGCTCCACTTTCTAGGGCTAGAAGTACAGGATACTAACATTTCTGCTTGGTGGCTTTAAGTGGGATCTGGGATCCAAAATCAGGTCCTTCTGCTTGCGAGGCAGAAGTTTTAACCTGAGCCATCCCTCCGGCCTCAGCTTGGGCCTGTAGCTTGGTGGCAGATCGTCTGTTTAGTAACCATGCACAAGGCCCCAGGTTCAAGTCCCATACCACCCACCCGAAAGCTCAGTTCCTGAACCTTTAAAGGCACGGGCAGCTGCTGGCAATCACACAGATGGTTGAGAACACACTGGGGTACCAGAGTAAGATAAAACTCTTTCAGTAGTAAATGTGCTAATAGCTTTCTGTTGGGCTAAATGGCAGGGGAAGTCCCCTTCATGGCTTGCTAGGATAGTCTGGTGATGTTATGTCAAACCAGACACAAGCGTTATAGTCTAGAGGTGAAGGGTCTCCCCATGTTCTCATGTGGCCTGGTCTCCAGCTGGCAGACCCCATTGCAGAAGGTGATTGGATCATGAGGGCTCTGCCCTAGTCAGTGGATCAGGGCACTGATGGGTTGATTCCTAGTTGAATGGATTATGGAGGGTGGGAACTGAGGAAGATAAGGTCTGACTGTAAGCCACAGGTTGTCTTCTTTGACAGTTTTGTACAGGTGGTCAATGAAATTTGGTCACTTTCTCCCCGTATTACTTCATTCCTCCTCCTCCCACTGAATCTCCTTCCCAACGGATTTCCCTCCTCTGTGTGTGTGTGTGTGTGTGTGTGTGTGTGTGTGTGTGTGTGTGTGATGAGTTTATTAAGGGCTTATCTGCATTGCCTTGTGTCTGGGCACTTGCTGTAGTCTGGGAGATGTCACTTACTCAAGTGGGTGGGGAGCCAGCCAGCATTAACCATCTGTATTCGTGGGGGGTGGGGAGGTACAAACTCTGATGCAGCACCGTGATATAATACTGATGGGCCCAATCCTGTGCAGGTCTTGCCCAGGTCTCCAGGGACTATGACCTCCCCATCCACACAGCTGCAGTAAGTTCGTGGGTGTAGTGGTTTTACCAGGTCCAGATGGCATTATTTATGATACTCCCCCCCACTCTCTGGCACTTAATAGTCTTTCCTCCCTCTTCTGAAATGTTCTCTGAACCTTGAGAGCGGAGGTGGGATTGAAATATTTAGGACTGAGTACTCCATAGTTATCTATTCTTGATACTTGGACCAACTATGGTTCTCTGCATTAATTACCATCCACTGAAGACTTCTCGGATGAAGGCTGAGAACTACACTCAGCTATGGACTTAGAGACGGGGAGAGGCTCAGATGTTAAAATCTTTGGCTCAAAAGCAAAAGGACCCAGATCCGACATAAAAATCCTGGGGTGGGAAGTGAGGGGAGAGATATGGTGGAGGCCTATAATTCTGGCTCTGAAAGGCTCAGAACCTGGAAAACCTCAGAACAAAGTAACAAGGAGGTAGAGCAATTCAGAATGATTTCCATTGTTACACTTTGAGCCTTCACAGGCACGCGCAAGCGCGCGCACACACACACACACACTCACACACACGAGTATTCAAAAGGTAGTTTGTTGCCATGTCCACCTAGCAAATAAATATCAGTGGATTCTCTCCAGGGGCCTATGATCTCCCCATCCATAGACTCTTTTTTTTTTTAAACAGTTTTTTTAAATTTTTTATTTATTCAATTGTGCGTGTATGCATGTGTGCGCGTGTGTGTATGTATGTAGGTATGTATGTGTAGAACCACGGACGAATTCGGGAACCACCATGGACGCCTCCATCTCCTCCTTGTTTACTCTGCCTGGGGATTCACAGGCTCCACCCTACCAGGACCGGAAACGCAGGCCGCCCCTGCTTCTGCCCGGGGTCTATACGTGGGGTCTAGGATCCGAACTCAGGACCTTCCGCCTGCAAAGCAGAGGCTTAACCCCTGAGCCACCTCTCCAGCCCCCATCCATAGACTCTTAACTAGTTGTAGTACCAAGCATGAGTTCCTCCTGTCAAGTGAGGGGCCTTAAATCCAATCAGAAACAGTTGGTTTTCCCATATCATTCATGCCACTACTGCATCTTTCCAGGCTGATTCTATTGCAGGATTGACGGCTAGGTGAGTGTTGTAGTTAGAAACAGATGTCAACTGGACAGTTGAACATTTAAGCTCTGGGCACATTTGTAGAGAATTAGTAGTTGAGCTCAGCTCTGAACAAGCCTGCAAGGTATGGTCTAACTGATAGGGAAGACCTGGCCCAACAGGTGAATAAAATGGAGGGAGCTGGTTGAGGAAGTCACATACTTTGGTATACTTGGCCAGGCATGCTGATCTGACAAGTAGGGATTGTCCCTCTCTTAGTGGTCCTGTGGATGTATGGATATGGTGTGGACAGCAACTTGGCTCTTGATGTTGGTGTTGACTCTCCTGCCAAGGGACTATTGTAAGTACAGATTAAAAAAAAAAAAAAAAACTTGTTCCCTTGTAAGCGGTTTGGCCATAAATCTACTGGCAACAATGCACAGTGAGTAAAACAGTGAGGCTGTGGGTGGCTCTTGCTCTCTGAGCAGCCAGCAGCAATTGTCCTGGTATTATTTCACCGTGAACCTCTTCTCAGTCTGTCTCTGCTTCCTGCCTGCCGCGAGCCCAGCGGCTCTGCTCCTCCCCATCCTCCTACCACGTTTCTACCATGTCTCAGGCTCAATAGGCCCCGCCAACTACAAGCTCTCTGGAACGCTAAGCCAAAATCCATCGTTCTTCCTCCTCGACTGTCATGATGATATTTCAAAATCGCTACGGAAGGCTGAGGAGTGAGGGGATTTCCCAGCCGGAAAAGACCGTGTCTGTGACTCCCTGCTAGTTAGATGTAGAGCTGTCACTTTGACAGCTGAAGCCTGAACTCTGGGCACACTGTGAAGAATTAAGAGATAGGAGGCCTTGAGCGAGCCTGCGAAGACTGATGTGGGCTGACGCAGTCCACAGTGGGAGAGACCAATCCCGGGGCAGGGTGGGGGCGGCTGCTTCAGTGAGGAGTCGCTGTCAGCACACTCCGGCAGAGTTGCTATCTGGCAAGTGAGGTTGCCCCCTCTCTCAGCAATTCCCGGGGATACGCTATGGCCAGTTTCCTTGGCTCCTAGTGTTCACATGAGCTCTGCGGCCAAGCTGGACTATGATGAACTGTAACCAAGAGTCATAAGAAAGAACAAAACTCTCTTGTTCCTCTAAGCTATTTGGTCGTGAATTTATTGGCAACATGAAGGCAAACTGTAACAGACACCTTCCTGACAGCCAAAGACGTCAAAGTCTTCTGGGAGACAAAGGGTTGAAATACTATTCAGTCATCAAGAACGACGAGAGTCAGATACTTGCTTTCAAGGTGACCAAGAAAAGAAGCAACAACGAGTGAGCCAAAAAGGTCCCCAGCTATGCGCAGCCTAACTGTTTCCAAACTGTGCCTGGCAGGTGCCCAAGGACAAGGCTATAAAGAAATTTGTCCTTTGGAACTATCATGGATGGCCGCTGCTGTCAGAGACATTTCTGAAGCCAGATTCTTCGACACTTAACCTCCTCCCCAAGCTGTGTGTGAAGCCGCATCACTGGGCGAGCTGTGCCGTTCACAAGGTGTGACTTCACAAGGTGGTCAGGAACCCATCTCGGGAAGCCCAGAAGGACCAAACACACCCCCCACATCGATTTAAGCCTACTGGTGCTGCCCCACGACCTCCACCAACGCCCATGGAAAGAGCTGGAATCTTGAAAATGAAGGACAAAACCGTTTTCTGGGAAAAATAATAAAATAACATAGAAATTCCATTTAAAAAAAAAGAAGGATGAGACTGTAGAATTTGCTGATAAATCGATGGAACTAGAAAATATAATATTAAGCAAGGTATCACAGTCACAGAAAGACAAACACCACATGTTCTCTCTTCTATGTGATTGTCAGCATTAAACTCTTGTCTGAAGTAGTTGGCTTGGAACTCCAATGTGATTATGGAGCTTGCTGTACATGCTCAGCTTATTACAGATACTTCTGTGTCTGAAATGACTGAGTTAGCTGACAAATCCGTGGTGTGGGATTTGGAAGTAGGGTTGGGCATGTTGGCTGATCTCAGGAGAGATGACCAAGAGTTTGTCGAAGGGTGATGTTGTACATAGTGATGAGTGCCGCCTACTGTGTGGGAAGATTCATGTGTGCCGTGGTCCTCATTGCCAGCAACTGTGGATTTAGCTGGGTTTTTGGAAGGTGCGGGGTCCCTTCATATTTCTGTCTCTGTACGTTGTGGAATGTTCTGTGATGTTGCATATCTGTTTATAGTTTGGGAATTTTGTTTCCTACACAATGTTGTGATGCCTACTCCTATTTTAAGTTTTTCTTTGAAGTGATAAAGTTTAAAAGAAGGAGGTGGAGGAAGAAGACGAAGAAAAGGAAGAGGAGAAGAAAAAGACCAGCCCCCAAACTTGGTAATTCATTGAGCACTCCTGTTATAGCCACAGTCAGAACTATTACAGTGAACCTGAAGCCAAATAAGCAAAGAACAAGATGCTGGAGGAAAGGTCCAGAGGAGTCAGGTATGGACGCTCAGGAGTCTTCTTTTGAGGTGCTCAGAGGTGCTAAATTTCTCTAGCAAGAATGCATTGAAGTGCTCCCTATCAGAGAGGCATGTCTGAGCCGCAAACCCAGGGTTTGGAGAAGGGACACTGAAGCGCCCAGAAAGAAACCAGTTGACACAAACCATCAAGGTGTGGTGAGCCACCCTTATCTCATGGAGAGTGTCCCCTGTAAGAGTAGATGTGGCTGTCAGTTGTAGATGCCAACGAGACAACTGAAGACTGAGCGTCTGGAAACACATCTGTGAACTAGCAGTCAGGGGAAGCCCTGGGCAAACCTGTGAGAGAGCATCTAATTGATGCGGGAAGACCACTCGCCCGGACAGGTACATAGAGAAGTTGGGAGGCAGATGCAAGGTGGTTGGAAATTGGCATACAGGCATGCTAGCACGCCAGAATTATGCCCCTTCTCCCAGTCATTTCCATGGATATGGTGTGGCCCGTTCCCTTGGCTCTTGGAGTTGGTTGTATGAACTCTCCTGCCATGTTGATGAAGTGTGACCAAGAATTATAAGCAAGTCAACTCCTTGTCTCCCTATCTGGTCATCTACTTATATTGGCAACAGAGCAGAGGCCGGAACATCAGTTGCCAATAGAAAACAAGTGCAGGCAGACTAGCAGACTCTATAACCCTGCAGCCCAGGTGATGCTGAGCACCTGGGATCAGCCTCTCTGTGTTGCTCTAGGGAAAAAACCCGTGGCTATGAGCCAAGAAAATGACCACCTGGGGATGAGACCAAGCTCCTTCTCTTGTTCCCACTCTAGGGTGGCACTCTAGGGGACCAGTCAGTGCCACAGGGCTAAACAGATTCCCTATTCAACAGTGACACCACATGGCCAAGAGCAGGAACAGCAGTTGTGGGCAGGGGAACCACCTCCCTTTTGCAGTTTGCTTGCATGGCTGCTGATAAATTCATGACAAAACATCTTGAGGAAGCAGGGGCTCAATTTTGGCTTATTCTGGTTACAGCTCCTCGTCCAGTGTGGCAGGAGGGTTCATACCAACACCAAGGGTCGAGGGACCTGGCCACACTATATCCACACATTTACAGCACTGCTGAAAGAGGAAGAATAATATCTACTCGCCAGACCAGCATGTCTGGCCAAGTACACAGAAGGAGGCCAACTTCCTTAACCAGCTCCCTCCATTTTATTCACCTGCCCAGGGATTAGCCCCACTCACCATGGGCTGGGTCTTTCCCATCAACTGTAGACAATCTCCTGCAGGTTTGCTCAGGGCTTAACTCAACTACCAATTCTCTACAAATGTGCCCAGAATTCGAACCCTCAACTGTCAAGTTGATGCTTGTATCTAACTATAACATCCCTTTTTTTTGCAGGGCATTTGGAAGCTGTCCACGCCAGATTCGGACAATTTGAAGGGGGAAATGTGGGTCAGATTTTGTTTGTTTTTGAGGAAGTTTTTTTAAACTTTAGTGTGTGTGTGTGTGTGTGTCTGTCTGTCTGTCTGTCTGAGGGCACTGTATGTCCCTGTGGAGGACCAAGGATGATTTTTGGAATCATTCTGGATTGCTTCTACCTTCTTTTTGCTTCACTCTGGAATATCCCAGGCTCTCCCCACCAAGGCCAGAAGTGCAAGTGCAAGCTGACACCATTTCAGCCTAGCATTTTAACATGGAATCTGGGATCTGAACTCAGGACCTTCTGCTTATAAAGCAGACTTTTTAACCCCTGAGCCATCTCTCCAACCCCCCCACCATCACCACCACCACCAGCCGGGGATGGAACTCGGAGCCTTGTGTATATTAAATGACCATTCTACCACCAAGCTCTGTCCTCAGCCCTTTTGTCAGCTTCAACTTGTGAATGAATGGGGAGGAAGGGGCTCTCATAAGTTGTTAGAAAAGGGGCTGGAGACATGGCTCAGGAGTTAAGCCTCTGCCTTGCAGGCAGAAGGTCCTGAGTTCGGATCCCAGATCCCACGTATAGACACCAGGTGGAGGCGGGGGCAGCCTGCGCTTCTGGTCCTGGTAGGGCGGAGCCTGTGAATCCCGGGGCAGAAGGAGGTGGAGGCGTCCATGGTGGGTCCCGATTCGTCCGTGGTTCTATACACACACATACACACATGCGTGTGCACACACGCACAATTGAATAAATAATAATAAAAATTTTTTTAAAAAATTAAATAAGTTGTTAGAAAAATAAGAGGAAAAGATCATTGAAGGTAAGGGCCAGAGGGGAGTGGCGGCTATTTTCCTCTGTGGTATAATCTCTGATAGACCATCCACATATCAGCACTTGCCAGTACAGGCAATCCAGATGAAACTCCATTGAACACAAAGGCAACAATTCATGAAAGGGGGAGGGAGACTGGTTGGGAAGAAAAAGATCTTCAGTAGGAAAAGGAGGCGGGATGGGGTGCTAGTGACATACAGGTGTCAACTTGACAACTGAAGGATGACCTTGGGGTGCTAGGTCTGCATGGAAAGGAAACCAGCATGAAGGACACAAAAGCCTGTTTCCAGTGATAGGAAGGACGGCTCGTGAAAGGAGGCAAGCAGGAGAGGCGGACATGGCGGCCCCGAGGGAGGGCACAGCCGAGGCCAGCAAACAGGGCAAGGAGGGCATCTCACTGAATGGACTCTAATTCTGAGATGACAACTGTTGTAGTTGCTTTTCTTTCTGCTGTGGTGAAATAAAGTTCCTGCATGACTTAAGGGGAGAAAGGGAGATTTATTTGTCTTACAGTTCCAGAAGGGAGAGACAGTCCACTGTGGCGGGAATCTCACACCAGAAGGCATGGCTAGAGGCAGAAGCAAGAAACGTGTTCAGGTCACTGCGGCGGTGGTGGAGGCCGAGAAAGAGCGCAAGAGGCAAACTGCAAGCAGGCTAGGCTTGCAAACCTCAGGGCCTTTTCCCACAATGGGCCTTCTTCCAGCACGGCTTCATCTCTGAAAGCTGCCGCAGCCTTCCCAGACATGGACGTCAGCTCAGGATTTATACACACAGCCCGTGTGAGCAAATTATAACAATAACCAAAATGGAAACGGGCGCTATCCAGGGATAGAGCCCCTCAGCCAGGACAGGCAGAAACCTTAAGAGCTCTTCTCATGAGTCACATAAGAAGAACAGGAAGAATTTGAGGCTAGTAAAACAAAATACACAGGTGAAGAAGCCCCAGCCCCTTCTTCGTCTTTAGCTTGGTCTTGATGGTCTCTGTCATCCTCCTGACCCTGTTCCTTTCTCTCTCTTGTGACGGCTGTGGTTTAAATGAGAAATGTTTCCCAGTTGGCTTGTGGGTTTGAACACTTGATCACCAGTAGATGGCGCTGTTTGGGAACCTTTAGGAGGCAAAGCCTGCTCCCCTCTTGCTCTTTCTCATTCCCCTTCACCAATGGGGCTGAAATGTGAAAGCCAACACCCTCCTGCAGCCACCGTGCCTTCCCTGCCTGCCACACAATGCCTCTCCCACCATGATGGACTCTAATCCCCTCCAGAACCATAAGCCAACATAACAAACCCTTTTGCTCTTAAATTGTTTTTGCTGGACTATTTTAACCACAGCAATGAGAAAGGGGCTGAAGCGGACAGTGACCATCCCCATCCCCTAGATTGTGAGAGGAGGGACGAGGGCACAGATCTGCTTGACTCAGAGATTTTTTTGGTGACCACAGAGGTTTAGAGAAGGGCTTAAGGTTCCCAGAGAAAGCAGACATTTTCCCAACAAGGACCCTGCAGGGATGGCAAACAGCAGAGGGTCCACTGGAGCCTAGGGTGGGCTAGGAAAACCCTGGGGTTGTCTTTGGCACATAGCTGGTCTAGGGAGGCTGAGGACATCCGGAGAAGCTCAGGGTCACACTGCTAGTGGGTCTCAGATAAGCAATCTGAGCTGACTTGGGACAGTGCCCCAAACCCTCCTACCTGGTTAGCCTGGCTTTGGTACCTATGGGTTGACGGCTTTCTCTGAAGTCATCTGTAGGATCAGGGACTCTATTCTGTCTAACCACTCGAGGACCAGCTTTGGCGATCCTGCATGGTCTCTCCACCCCACCCCCACCCCAACCACTTCTGAAGTCAGGAGACAGTTAAACTGAGACCTGATCGCCCTCCTCTGTGGCCCACAGCCCCAGCCCCTTCTTCGTCTTTAGCTTGGTCTTGATGGTCTCTGTCATCCTCCTGACCCTGTTCCTTTCTCTCTCTTGTGACTCACCTGCAAAGCTCCAAGCAAACCTGCCAGGGCCTGCTGGCTACGCACACAAAACCCTAGAGGCCGCTTCTCTCTAACTTGGTCTGATCTTCATACTCTATTCCTGGTGCCCCCACTCCTGCACTATGGGGCCTGCTCTGTGCTCAGACTTCTCATTTATCCATCATGGCAGGCCCAAGACCTGGACACCTTTCTGTCCTCCCTGGTCCCCCACACCGGAAAGATCACAGAAGTGGCAGGAACTCAAAAAGTGCTTGGATCCAATCAGAATTTTATATGGGATCTTTAAAAAAGCATATACAAAAGCAGTTGAATGAATTTGCAAGGTAAAAGATTGATATACAAAAACCTAGTTTTCCAGATAAGGAGGCCTAGGGAAATAAGCCAGCTGGACACGCATCCCACAGGTCTGGAACTGGCACATAGAAGGCTGAGGAGGGAGAACTCTGAGTTTCAAGACTCTGCCACAAAAAATAAAATAATATAAAAATTTAAAAATAAAATAAAATGGGCTGGAGAGATGACTCAGGGGTTAAAGACGTTGCCTTGCGAGAAAAAGACCTGAGTTCGGTTCCCAGATTCCAAGTAAAAATGACAGGCAGAAATGGCAGCAGCTTGTACTTCCAACTCTGGAAGGTGTATTGGTAAAGTGCTCTAGAGAAAAGCAGTAAGGAGGTAGAGCAATCCAGGATAATTCCCAATGTCATCCTTGGGCCTCTATAGGCACACACACTCAAGTGTTCTCTTCTACACATACCCACACATAGGTACACATGCTCACACCTACACCATACATGCAAAAAATAAAATACATCCCAGAGATCCTGGAGAGGGCCCAGACACAAGTAAGACCATCTCCCAAAAGTTGGGGGCTCTCAGCCTTGTTGTGTCTGTCCCCAGCTCCCACTGTGTTCAGATGGACAGACTGGACACCCTGTACTATTACCTTGTATCTGACAACTTGGGCTGCTGGGGTCACTGGGGTAAGCTCTTTGTTCTTGGACTTCACTTGGGACTCCTTACGAGCCTTGGGGTCCTTGAGAGTCAGGAAGCTCAGTTCTGAGAGGCCTCCACCAAAGATGTCTAAGCTTACGAGATGTCTAAGTTCCAAGACAACGTGTCTCTGGGTAACCTACCCACAGCTTCACCGTGCAGTCGTAGGAGCCACTAAGGATCTTGCTGTCATTCACGCAGAAGTGGCAGGAACTCACGGCATGGTTGTGCCCCGCCAGGATTTTATATGGGATCTAAACAAAAAGAGAGACAGGGGGCTGGAGAGGTGGCTCAGGGGTTAAGCCTCCGCTTTGCAGGCGGAAGGTCCCGAGTTCGGATCCCAGATCCCACGTATAGACACCAGGCGGAAGCGGGGGTGGCCTGCACTTCTGGTCCTGGTAGGGCGGAGCCTGTGAATCCCGGGGCAGAAGGAGGTGGAGGCGTCCATGGTGGTTCGCGAATTCGTCCGTGGTTCTACACATACACAGACATACACACACACACACACACACACACACACACACACACACGCGAGAGCACATACACACACACATGTACACAGTTGAATAAATAATAATAATAAAAAAAATTTAAAAAAAAGAGAGACAGAATCACTTCAAAGGGGTGTCAGGGTGCAAGGTCAATAGACAGAAGTCAGCCATGTTTCTAAAGGGAAACATCCCAATGCAAAAAAGGATACATGCAAACTGATTGCATGAAACTTACACTAAGGGCAAAACATGGTTGAAAGGAATTAAAGATCTAAACAAAAGGCAAAGATATCCTGTGTCCACGGATGGGAAGATGAAGTAGTGTTGAAATGGCCAAATGCTCCAAAATATAGATTGAACACCTCAACAAACTCCCAGACTATTTCTTTATAGAAACTGACAAGTAGATTTTCAATTCAAGACCTGGCAAAACATCTCAGTGGGTAAAGGTGTTTGCCACTAAGCCTGATGATCTAAGTTCGATTCCCAGAATGCACATTGGAGAAGGAGAGAAGTGACTTCTAGGAATCATCTCCCATCCATGCATGCACCGTGACATGTCTATGTGCACACACATGTACATGTGATTAAATAAGTGTAGAAAAAGCTTCATTTCCTGAAAATATTTTCTAAAATATTTTTCTCAATATTTCCTAAAAATAATTATTTTATCCAAGAGAGAGCAGACGCATGCATTCCATGATGAATAGATGGAGGCCAGAGGACAACTTTCAAAGGTCAGAGGTCAGTTGTCTCCTTCCACCTTGTGGGTTTCTGGGCATGGAACTCAGGTCACCAGGTTTGTGAGTAGGTGATGTACTCACTGAGCCTATCTCATCAGACCTAGGGCTGGAGGAGACTTGCTAAAGAAAATGCAAATTTCCAAATTCCCAAAACAATCATTTCAAAGAACAAAGGCAGAGGACTCACCCTTTCTGATTTTGAAACTTATTTCTAAGCAATTAATCATGACAGTATGATAATGACACAAAGATAAAAAATATACATCAATAACATATAATTGAGAATCCAGGGGAAAGCACTCATACATAAAGTAACCTCACTTTTATATAGGTGTCAAATTGAATTGAGGTCAGATTTCTTAGCTCTGACAACAAAAACAGATGAACAGGGGACCAGCAAAATGGCTCAGCAGGTGAAGTGCCTTCTCACCAACCTGGAGCCCCAAGTTCCATCCCAGAAAACCTACTTGGTAGAAGAAGTGCATCAGCTTCTTAGGAGTTGCCCTCTGGGCTGGAGAGATGGCTCAGGGGTTAAGACTCTGCCTCAGAAGCAGGAGGTTCTGCATTCAGATCCCAGGTCCCATGTAAAAATGCCAGGTGGAAAGGCGGTAGCCTGCACTTCCAGCCCTGGTGGGCAGAGCCTAGAAAATCCCAGAGAGAAGGAAAAAGGAGGTAGAAGCAATTCAGGATGATTCCAGAACCAGAAGTCACCTTTGATCCTCCACAGAGACACACGGTGTCCTCTGACACACACACACACACACACACACACACACACACACACACACACACTTAAATAAAATTAAAAGAAGAGTTGTCTTCTGACTTCTAATTGTGTGCTGTGGCATGCATGCCCCCATCTCAGATAAATGAATAAATATTTTAAAGTAATAATAAAATAAAATATCAAACAAATCCATTTGTGCTTCAAAGGATAGCATAAAAAATGTGTAACGGAAAGCTATGTAATAAGTACTCTCTTTTTTTTTTTTGCAAATTACATAACTAATCAGGGACTTGTATTAAAAATATATAAAGAACATTTACAATTCAACAATATCAAACAAATCCATTTGTGCCTCAAAGGATAGCATCAAAAATGTGTAAAGGAAAGCTATGTAATAAGTACTCTCAACCTAAATGTCCAACAGTTGATGAGTGGATAAGGAAACTGTGGTACATCTATACAATGGAGTACTACTCAGCCATCAAAAATGATGAATTACTGGAATTTGCTGGGAAATGGATGTCATTAGAAACAATTATATTAAGTGAAGTATCCCAATCCCAGAAAGTTAAGCGCCATATGTACTCCCTAATAGGTGGCTCCTAGTACCAAACTCACTCAAGGGTAAACCTATGTAATACGGTAATTGCAAGGATTGTGAACAGGAGGGATGGGGTTGGAGGGCCATACCAGACACAAGGAGAGAGGGGACCATGTTACAGCAGAGAAAATCGACCTCCAAGGAATGCAAGTAAGTAATGTGACACCTGGTTAAGTTCACAGACGTTCGTTCCTGATCATGTACAACTGAGGGGGTATGATCTCACCAGAAGGGGAGGGCATATAGTCTGGCAGATGAAAAGAGATCATTTTGCAAATGGGTGACTGATCCCTCCCTCACCGAGGTTTCCTGCTTTTATTACATCTACCCTTGAATGTGCTATTATAACAAGACTCCAGTTTAACAGTTTTTTGTCTCTGACCAGGGGGTGACATACAGTGCCCATCAGAATGGAGTGAAGGGCATTGCAGGAGCAGCAAAACTGCAAAAGAAAATGAACAAACCACAATCCAGAACTTCAGAGACTCTATATCATCCACATAGAACTAAGCCAGCCTAATCTCCCCCCATCCTGAAGCTCAGGGACATCTGTGGAAGAGAGGGCGGTAAGATTGTAAGAGCAAAAGGATGGGGGGAGCAATGATTTGAAGAGTCTCCACACTAGATAGGGCTGAAGCAATCATAATAGGACTTTGCATGCCCTGCGCCATGTCCGTCACACTATTGACCTCAGAAAGTCTAGCATTGGCCAAAGGCACCAAGATCCTTGGAGGCAAGGGATTGATGGCCACAGTAGTGTTCCTATGCTTAAGGGGAACACGAGAAAGGGTTCAGGGAAATGCCACTGGGTCCTTTTACGTCATCGGAAAGAAGGACCAAGAGGAGAGTTAGGCATACACAATAAAGGACTCTCTGGGAATTGGGGGGAGGCACTGGGAGATGGGGAGGGAGGGAGGGGAAGCAGGGGGTTCTGGGGGGGGGGGGAGGAAACTGGTCTACCTATTAAGTTTGTATGAGCGGAAATAATAATAAAAATGTTATAATAATAAAAAAAGTACTCTCTCTTTTTTTTTTTTTTGCAAATTACATAACTAATCAGGGACTTGTATTAAATATATATAAAGAACACTTACAATTCAACAATAGAAGACAAATAACCAAAAAAAATTTTTTGAGAGAGTCTCAATGTAGTCCAGTCTCTCCTCACACTTTGATATGTAACCAAGGATGACTTCGAACTGCTGATTCTTCAGTCACCATCTCCCAAGTGCTGGGATTTCAGGCCTGTGCCTCCATATCTGGCTTCCACAGTGCTGGATTGAGCCTATGCTGACACATACTCTCCCTCCTAAGCCCCCTCTCCAGGCCATAAGCAGTCAGATTTTAAGATGAGCAACGAATTCCAACAGATCTTTCTTCAAAGATACACAAGTGGCAGGCAGAACATGAAGACACAGTTAGCATCATTCTCCCTCAGAGAAAATCAAATGAGAGCCATAGGGTGAGACCATGTCACATGGATGAGGACAGCTTGTCACCCTGGAAAGGTGCGCACACAAATTGGAACAACCCACACCTTGCAGTGATAAATATAAAAATGTGCAGTCACGGGCTGGAGAGGTGGCTCAGGGGTTAAACCTCCGCCTTGCAGGCAGAAGGTCCCGAGTTCGGATCCCAGATCCCACGTATAGACGCCAGATGGAAGCTGAGACGGCCTGCGCTTCTGGTCCTGGTAGGGCGGAGCCTGTGAATCCCAGGGCAGAAGGAGGTGGAGGCGTCCATGGTGGTTCACGAATTCATCCGTGGTTCTACACATACCCAGACACACACATACACACACACACAGACACACACGCGCGCGCACATACACACAGTTGAATAAATAATAATAATAATAATAAATGTGCAGTCACTTGGAAAAAAGTTGGGCAGTCTTCAAAAAGACAGAATGTCATACTCAGAAGAATACCCTAGTAAAAGTAAAGACACACACACACACACACACACACACACAAATGGGGGCATATGTACAGAATATACTGCATCATTGTTAAGTGGAAACAATCCAGATGTCCATTGACTGATGAATGACTAAATAAAATACCATGGCCCTACGAAGGGGTATCATTTGACAATAAAAAGGAGTAAAGTTTTGATGCAGACTACAATGTGGATGAATGGTGAAAACACTATACTAAGGAAAAGCGCACACACACATATATTCACACACTCCATATCATTTGATTCTATGACTATGAAAGGTCTAGAATTGGCAAATCCAGAGATAGAAAGTAAACTGGTGGCTGCCTAGCTTTGGGTTACAGGGTAGCAGGAAGTGATTGTTAATTGCTTCTTTGGGGGGCGGGGTAACAGAAATGTTCTATATAATTAGTTGTTCTAAAATGTTTTGCAATGTACTCCTTATTTAGTTGATTATATTTCAATAAAGCTAAAACCTAAAACTAGAGAGAGGTGGAAACATCCTGCTCTTTTCCCTGCCTCCCCAAAGTATTGTAGAGATGGGGGGAGGGGGGAAGAGTAGGTAGAGGAGTGGGTGGGGAGTTGAAGGGACAGGGAACGGCAGAAAGGAGATGGGGGGGGCTGTACTTCTACTTCCAGGAGGCCAGAAATGAATGGTGGAAGTCAGTGTTGGGTTGTAACCAGGGCTGCAGGTTACTCCGGGTGTGAAAAGGAGTGCACAGGACTGAGAATGGGGCGAGGCGGAGGGGAGAAAAGGAGAGGGGATAAGGCACCCGCCTTCAGAGGAGTGTGGGGACCTGATGACACCTTGGCACGCCTCCTCCAGGCTCCATGACCAGGGGGCGCAGGCAAATGGCAAGCACTAGCCCGCCTAGGGTAGGGGCGGCTGCACAGGACTCTGCAGGCATCGGGCATTCCCTCCAGGGGGTGCTGCCGCAACGCTGCAGCCCTCCAAAGGGGCCTTAGCCAAGAAGGTGGGGACCCTGTGCGAGCATTCACCGAAGGGAGCTGGGGACTCCAGGCATTGCGGGCTGGCTAGAACGCTTCGCCCCAATGTCGGAGCTTCTGACCTTGGAGAGAGGCTGCTGGTCGCCCCACAATAGTCTCTCTGCTTGCTTGTGTTCCTTGATAGGTAGCAGATATCCTTTGTCCAACACCAGGGGGTCGTAGGCGGCCAGCAAGTGGTTCCTGCGGATTTCTGGAAGGGACAACTTGAACCGGCCCAAGGCCCTCAACAGGGTCGCCCAGGGCACCTTCTTGGGACGCACGGTGGCAGGGATGGAGGATGAATAACGTCTGTCGTTTTCTGAGTCCTCGTGCTGCGTTGTCAGCCTCTCCAGACTCTTCTTCCTGATCCCGGGGGACCCCCTCCGGCTGGGACTCTTCCTCCTGGTCTCTCCCGAACCCCGCCTGCTCTCTCCCGAACCCCGCCTGGTCTCTCCAGAACCCCGCCTGGTCTCTCCGGAACCCCACCTGGTCTCTCCAGAGCCCTTCCTGGCTTCCCTGGAGCCCTTCATCTCGCCGGACCCCTTCTTCATCTCGCCCAAGCCTTTCTTCATCTCGCCCGAGCCTTTCTTCATCTCAGCAGACCCCCTATTCATCTCGTCGGACCCCTTCTTCGTCTCGCCGGGCCCCTTCTTCGTCTCACCCGAGCCCTTCTTCCTCTCGCCCGAGCCCTTCTTCCTCTCGCCCGAGCCCCTCTTGGCCTCGTCTGAGCGCCTCCTGGCCTTGTCTGAAGCTTTCTGGGGACCTGGAGTCAAAGATGCCATCCTGCAGCCTGCACTGCAGAGATCACCCACAAACCTGGGGGAGAGGAACGGTGGTGCCGCGTGCCTTTCCCTGTCATGGGGCCCTAGTTCCACGTGCTGCTCTGGATTCTGCCATCCACTGGCCTCGTGGCCTGCTGAATGAAAGATGTGGCCATCCATCAGGGCACGGTGGCACACAGCTGTAAGAGCCACAGTCAAAATTGACACAGAACCCTTTCCCCACCTGCCCGGGAAGCGAGCAATCCAGCCGAGACTCACGGTGACCTAGGTAAGCTCCCCCCGCCCATCCCCAAACCCCAGGTAGCCCACTGGACCCAGCTCCTCCCACTAACCAGCCGGAGCAGGAGCTGCTCAAGGCCAAATAATTCAGTTCAGTGAAAAACGCACAGAAATTGAAAGGTCTTAAGAGTTAAAACGACAATGCCCAAGTCAAAGTGCAAATCCACGAGAAACAACACCCAAGAAAACAAATGTCCCACTGAAGGAATTAATCCCATAATGATAGACTCCAACCAGAACAAACCCACAGAAACTAGCCAAGAAAGCCTGACCCAGGATAACGACTTTCAAAATATGATCATGTTCAATACTATGAAAGAAGAAATCCGGGAGGAATTAAATAACCGCATCAATCACTTTGAAGAGGAACACAACAGACACTTGGAGGAGTTGAGAAAAACAGTTCAAGAAACAAAAACAGGCATAGAGCAGTTAAAATAGACTCAATTAGAGTTTAAAACTGAACTAAAAGACAAATTATCTTCAACCCAGAACTCAACAGAGAGTCTTATCAGCAGAACTAATGAAGCAGAAAATAGAATTTCAGACCTTGAAGACAAAGTGGGAGTATTAACCAGCTCAATGGAAGAGGTTGTTAAAGCCAAAAAGATACTCAAGAGAAATATTCAAGAGTTATGGGACACCCTGAAGAAGCCTAACATGCGTATTCATGGAATACCAGAACAAGAATCCCAAATAGCACACCTGAGGAAATTTTTCAAACTATCATCAAGGAAAACCTTCCTCATCTAAAAAAAGAGAGGCCCATCCATAAACAAGAGGCATTCCGCACCCCAAACAGATATGACCAAAATAAAAACTCGCCACGGCAAATAATAGTTAAAACATTCCACATTCAAGATAAAGAAATGGTGCTGAGAGCTTCAAGGAAAAAAAAACAAGTCACTTTTAAAGGTAAACCTACTAAAATAACAAATGACTTCTCAATAGAAACAGTAAAAGCAAGAAGAGCTTGGAGAGATGTACTTCAAGTATTGAATGAGCAAAAATGTCAACCCAGGCTGATATACCCGGCAAAACTATCCGTCATGATCGAGGGAGAAAGAAAAATTTTCCAGCACAAAGACAACTTGAAGGGATACATGTCCACCAAACTAGGCCTTCAAAAAATGCTAGAAATGATACTCAAGCTTGAAGAAAAAAAACAGGCATATCCAAGAGAACAGAAGGGAAGTATAATGCCACCAAAACCTAAAAGCGAAACAATACACTTACAAAAGCCACTAAACATAATAAATGTCCGGAATTAAAAATAGTTTCTCCATTATAACATTAAATGTTAATGGAATTAACTCACCGATTAAGAGACACAGATTACAAACTTGGATTAAAAATCACAATCCATTAATCTGCTGCCTGCAAGAAACCCATCTCACCACAAAAGATAGGCACATCCTAAAAATAAAAGGCTGGTCCAAAATTCTGCAAGCTAATGGAACCAGAAAACAGGCAGGGGTAGCCATTATGCTATCGGACAAAGTGGACTTCAAACCAAAAAAAAATCATAAGAGACACAGATGGATACTACATTTAAGTCACAGGTATAATTCACCAGGAAGACTTCACAATACTGAACATATATGCACCCAATACGCCCCCCCCCCATTCCTTAAGCAAACCCTACAACGTCTAAAGCAAGAAATTAATACAAAAATGATAATTCTTGGGGATTTCAACACTGCCCTCTCAACATGGATAGATCAACAGGTAAAAAACTTAACAGAGACACTTTGGAGCTTAATCAAACCCTTACTGAAATGGACCTTACAGATCTCTATCAAACATTTCATCCACACACCAAAGAATATACATTTTTCTCAGCAGCACATGGAACTTTCTCCAAAATAGGTCACATACTGGGCCACAAAACGAATCTCCACATATACAGGAAGTTGAAATTCTAGCCTGTACCTTATCAGACCACCACGGCTTAAAGCTTGACATCCACAACACAATAAGCAACAGAAAATACACTAACTCCTGGAAACTTAACACTATGATGCTGAATGAGAATTGGATTCAGGAAGAAATTACAAAGGAAATTCAGGATTTCCATGAATGATAATGAAAATACAATTTACCCAGATGTCTGGCACACAATGAAAGCTGTCCTAGGAGGTAAGTTCATAGCTCTTAATGCCTACACCAAAAAAAAAAAAAAAAAAATGGAAACATCAGAAATAAATAACAATGCAGCTTAAAGCATTAGAGACACTAGAGCAATTCAATCCAAAAGCAATAGAAGGGAGGAGATTAGCAAAATAAGGGGAGAAATATCCGAAATCAAGATTAGGAAAACAATACAGAAAACCAACCAGTCAAAAGCTATTTTTTTAAAAAAATTAGTAAGATTGATATACCCCTAGCTAAATTAACCAAAAACAAGAGGGAGAAAGCCCAAATTAACAAAATTAGAAATGAAAATGGAGTTATCACGATGGATACCCAAGAAATTCGGAGTATTATAACGTCATATTTCAAAAACTTATATTCGGTGAAATTTGACAACACAAAAGAGATGGATGAATTCCTAAGTAAACACAACTTACCTAAATTGAATCAGGACGTTGTGAATTATTTAAATAGTCCTATAACATATGAGGAAATTGATGAAGTAATCTCGAATCTTCCCACCAAAAAAATGTCCTGGACCAGATGGATTCAGCACAGAGTTCTACCAGACATTTAAGGAGCTAATAACACCAATACTCCTTAAACTGTTCCATCAAATAGCAAAGGAAGGAACACTACCAAATTCCTTCTATGAAGCTAATATCGTCTTAATCCCAAAACCTAATAAAGACTCACTTAAAAAAGAAAACTATAGGCCAATCTCTCTGATGATGCAAAGATTCTCAACAAAGTCTTAGCAAATCAGATTCAAAAACATATCAAAAAGATCATCCACGGGGATCAAGTAGGCTTTATCCCAGGCACACAAAGTTGGTTCAACATACGCAAATCAATACATGTAATTCACCATATAAACCAGTCCAAAGTTCAAGAGCACATGATACTCTCGATAGATGCAGAAAAAGCTTTTGACAAGATCCAACAGCCCTTTATGATCAAAACCCTAGACAAGGTTGTAATGGAAGGAACCTTTATCAATATAATAAAAGCTGTATACAACAAGCCAACAGCAAGGATTATGCTCAATGGGGAAAAACTTGAAGCATTCCCACTTTGATCAGGAACTAAACAAGGCTGTCCACTCTCACCACTTCTATTCAATATTGTACTTGAAGTCTTAGCTGAAGCCATAAGACAAGAAAGGGACATAAAAGGGATTCAAATCGGCAAGGAAGAAGTCAAATTATCTCTATTTGCAGATGACATGATCTCATATCTGAGCTATCCTAAAAACTCCACCAGGAAGCTCCTGGAACTAATACAGAAGTTCAGCAGGGTGGCAGGATACAAAATAAATGTACAAAAATCAGTGGCCTTCCTATATGACCAGAATTGAAGAAGTGAAAAATCCCTGAGAGAAACAATCCCATTTACTATAACCCCTAAAAAAATGAAATATCTTGGTATAAACTTAACCAAGGAAGTAAGAGACCTTTATAATGAAAACTTTAAAACTCTAAAGAAAGAAATTGTAGAAGACATCAGAAGGTGGAAAGACCTCCCCTGTTCCTGGATTGGCAAAATCAACATCATAAAAATGACCATCCTACCAAAGGCAATATACAGATTCAATGCTATACCAATTAAAATCCCAAAGCAATTCTTTAAAGAACTTGACCAAACAATCTCAAAATTCATATAGAGGCACAAAAGACCCAGGATAGCAAAAACAATCTTGAGTAACAAAAACACGGCTGGAGATATCACCATACCAAACCTTAGTCTATACTACAAATACATAGTTGTAAAAACAGCCTGGTACTGGCTCCAAAATAGACACACAGATCAATGGATCAGGGTTGAAGACGCAGATATAAGCCCACACAACTACAGCCATTTGATCTTTGACAAAAGGGCCCAAAAAATCCAATGGAAAAAGAACAGCATCTTCAACAAATGATGCTGGCAAAATTGGATATCCACATGCAGAAGATTAAAACTGGACCCGTATTTGTCACCATATACAAGAATTAATTCCAAATGAATCAAGGACCTCGATATAAGGCCAGAGACTATAAAAACCATAGTTGAAAGGGTAGGGAACTCCCTCTAGCTGATTGGGCTAGGCCAACAGTTCCTAAACAGACATCCAATAGCACAATCACTACAACCAATGCTCAACAGATGGGATCTTGTGAAATTAAAGAGCTTCTGTTCAGATATAGGGATTGTAACTTGAGCACAAAGGCAACCCACAGAGTGGGAGAAAAATCTTCACTAACCACATATCTGATAGAGCTCTATTATCCAGAGTGCCCAAAGAACTTAGAAAACTAAACACCAAGGAAACAAATGGGCCAATTAAAAAAATGGGCCTTGGAACTTAAAAGAAACTTTACCAATGACGAAATTAAAATGTCTAACAAATATCTTTAAAAATGCTCTACTTCCTTAGCCATCAGGGAAATGCAAATCAAAATTTCCCTGAGATATCATCTCACCCCTGTCAGGATGGCAAAAATCCACAATACAAACAACACCAAGTGCTGGAGAGGATGTGGAGAGAGGGGAACTCTCCTACATTGCTGGTGGGAATGCAGGCTCATACAACCACTCTGGTGAGCCGTCTGGCGATTCTTAAAGAAGTTAAAGATTGAAATGCCATATGACCCTGCTATACCCCCCATACTGCAAAAATTCACCTTGATAGCACAAGCACGACCATGTTCATAGCAGCACTGTTAACAATAGCAAAGTCATGGAATCAGCCCAAATGTCCAACAGTTGACGAGTGGATAAGGAGAATGTGGTACATTTATACAATGGAATACTACTTAGCCATCAAAAATGATGAATTAATGCAGTATGTCAGGAAATGGATGGGATTAGAAACAATTATATTGAGTGAATTATCCCAGACATGGAAAAATTAAGCATCGTATGTACTCCCTAATAGGTGGATCCTAGTACCAAATCCACTTAGAGACACTCAAAGACAAATCTCTGTAATACCTACAGTAATTGTAAAGATTATAAACAGGAGGGATGGGGAAGGAGGGCCCCACCAGAAACAAGAAGAGAGGGGACCATGTTATAGCAGAGAAAATAGGCTACCATCAAGGACTGCAAGTAAGTAATGAGACATCTGGTTAAGTTCACAGACTTTCCTTCCTGATCATTTGCAACTGATGGGGTATGATCTCACCAGAAGGGGAGAGCATATAGGCTGCCAGATAGAAAGTAACCATTTTGCAAATGGGTGATTGACCCCTCTCTCACCACATTCTCCTATTTTTATTCCATCTACCTTTGAATATACTCTTATAACAAGACTCTAATTTAACAGGTTTTTATCTCTGGCCAGGGGGTGACATCCAATACCCATCAGGATGGAGCCAAGGGCATTGTAGGAGCAGCAAAACCAGAAAAAAAAAATCAACAAACCATAATTCAGAACATCAGAGACTATATCAACCACCTGGAACTGGGCCAGCCTAATCTCTCCCCATCCTGAAGCTCAGGGAAATTTGTGGAAGAGGGGGCAGTAAGATTGTAAGAGCAAAAGGATGGGAGGAGTAATGATATGCAAGACATTCCACACAGGTTAGGGCTGAAGCAAATCATAATAGGACTTTGCATGATCTGCGCTATGTCCAACACATTATTGACCCCACAAAGTCTAGCATGGACTAAAGGCACTAGGATCTTTGGAGGCTAGGGACTGACAGTCACAGTAGTGTTCCTAAGCTTAAGGAGAACACAGGAAAGGGTTCTGGGAAATGCCCCTGGGTCCTTTGCACCTCATCTGAGAGGAGGACCCAGAGGAGAGTTTGGCATGCACATTAAAGGATGCTCCAGTGATTGGAGGGGGAAGGCACTGGGGGATGGAAAGGAGGGGGGAGGGGAGGGAGGAACAGGAGTGGGGGGGAGAGGTAGAGGGAAGGAGGGGACCAGTGTACCTGTTAAGTTTGTATGAACGGAAATAATAATAATAATAAAAAAATTGACACAGAAGCACAATTGTTGCTTGGACTACATAGTGAGACCTTGTACATGCATGTGTTTGCACACACATGGGGAGGGGAGAGAGGGAGAAGACACCGTCTCAATGCGCAGGAATTACCCCTAAAAAAATGATCTCTTGCATTTAGGGCACAAGAGGAAGGAGACTGAGGTGCCAAACCATCTTTGTGCTGTCTTTTGGGGGTCTGTTTCCTGGCTCCTTTTCACAGGCCAATTTCTGTGTCTTTTGCCTGTGTTTATGGCATGCTTGCCTCACATCTGTTGACAGACAAATGGTCTCTAAATTATTGAAGATATAGTTCTTGGGGTTGATAGGATCCCAAGGAAAAGACCTATCACCTGACAATAACAGAAAAAGCTGTTTGGCGACAATGGAAAAATTCTAAAATATCCAGGGTTCTCACATCTGGGTGGTAAAACTAATAGCAACTGTCTTCCCTCTTTTTCCTTTCAAAACTGTTTCCTTTCTGAACTGTTCTGCTTCTATGGGGTATCTCATTATGTTAGCACTCTTGGCACTTTCTCCCCCTATTCAATGCTGGAGGTGAAACCCAAGTGTCGCTCATGCCAGACAAGTGCTTTTCCATCCATCCAGATCCCACGCCCACACTTCTTTGTTCCTTTTTTCTTTTTTCAGTTGGTGGTACCTGGGCTGTAGGTGCATCTCTGTGCTCACTAGCCTAGGGTCCCCAAGAGGCAAGAGGCAAGAGGCAAGAAAGCAACCTCCCTATCCTACCTTCGCTGAGTCCCAACTGTCCATACTGGACTTGACTCCCTTCATAACAAGACTAGAGAAAAGCCTCACTTTTTAATTTCTTTTAAAAATTTTTAGGAAATTAAAAAAGCTAAGAACAAAATAGAAAAATGCCACTTTTATTAAACTGTTTGGTCCTTTATTTCCTCCTTCTGACATGAACCAGAGTTAAAAATAGAAATCAATTTCTGCAACCTTTCAGGACAGCCTTTGAAATGTCAAGGTTTTGAAAACTATTTTACAGCAGGAATTTACATATAAATACAATCTGTACAATGTAAGTGAGCAATCACTGGATTTCCATCACGGAGGAGATCTGTAGTCTGGACAGGCCAGGGCAGGATTCAATTACTGCCTCCTTAGCGGGAGACACTTCAGCCTGCATAAGAAGACAGGGAGATGAGACAGAAATTACATACAAACTGAAAATCAAACGGCTCCACCAAGCATCATCCCCAGCCCTTACTGTAAGCTTTATTTTGTAGCCCCGGTTGGACTCGAACTACCAGCAGTTTTCACACTAAATACATAAATGAATAATGTCTAAAAGCATTCAGGAAATACCAGGTGTGCTTGTACACACGTGTATACCCCACTATTCAGTAGACTAAGACAGATGGAAGACAGGTTTAAGGCCAGACGGAATTGCGAGGTGAGACCCTGTCTCAAAATGCCCAGGGTGGGCGGTGCAGAGGTTAAGGATGTGGTTCAACGGTAAAACATGTGATTAACATCCACAGGTCAACAATTCAATCAATAGCTATGTCCCCAGAAAAAAGGATGATGGGTAGGAGAGGGCACAGATATACATATAACACATATCAACAAATATTTTGAATTTAAAAAGGCCTTTAAGAAAAGATAAAATTATAAAACATAACAACAAAAAAGGTAAAAGTGAGTAGTTCCCAAATGAAAACTAAATGTATATACAATGACCACTGAAAATCATGCGAAATGAAACACGAAAATGCAAATATCTAACCTCTAAAAATCAACAAAATAGTAGATATTACAATTTGAATGTGAAATGTGCCCTACAGACTCGGGTACTTGAATACTTGGTCCCAGATGGTGGGAAAGTTTGAAAAGGTCAAGGAACCTTTATGAGACAAAGCCATACTGGAGAAAGTTCTCTAGGGAAATAAGCTTTGGGGTTTAATGATTGGACCAAACCTCCTCTCTCATCTGTGTTTCCTAAGAACAGGTGCAAGGTAATGGCCTGTCTCCTGCTCCAGCGCCATGTGTCACCCACCATGATGAACTCTGTTCCCTCTGGAACTATAAACCAAAATAATAAACCCTTTCTCCCTTAAGTTGCTTGAGTCAGAAGATTGTGTCACAGCAACAACAGAATCATTGGAATACTAGTGAATGCCAGTAAACAACCCAAGAAAAAGCAGAACACAAACAGTCTATTCACACACACACACACACACACACACACACACACACACACACACACACACAAAAAGCACCAGAAGATGCTCACTTTGCCTCCACAGCAAGCAGATGCAAAGTAAAACACTGTCCTGGCATCATCAGTATACTAGCAAGCACTTTTTACCTTGTGATGTTTGTAAAAGAAGGAATAACTAGGCGCTTTCATCATTTAAATGGCAGAGAGAGCACACATGCCTATAAGCGCAGTCTGAGACCAGCCTGGGTACACAGTGAAACCCTGTCTCAAAAAACCAACATTAGCGAAGCACTTGATGGCATTTATCCATCATAAATGTTCACACCCTACAACTTTAGGCTACATAAAATTATATTCACATAAAAGACATGCAGGATGTGAAGTTTTGATGGTTAATAGGAGAAAGATGTTTGGGAAATCGCGCAAGAACCCATTTAAGCTGTTAGGTCTGAGTTGTCAAGAGTAATATATTCACACTATTTATGTAATGGAACATGAAAATTTAAAAGGCTAGGAAATCTCTCTCTCTCTCTCTCTCTTCTTTGGAGTCAGGATGTCATATTATGTGAACCACATTAACCTCAAACTTGGGGTCCTCCTGCCTCAGCTCCCATGTGCTGGGATTAGGTGAGTGCCAGCACCACTGGCCAAACTTCACGCCTCCAACGTGACTTCTAGCAAACACACAAGTGCAGACAGACCCCTGGAGGTGGACCCACCGCCTGAGCAGCTCCTGGGCCGACGTGTTCGCCGCTGGGTCGCCATCGCTCTGGCTGTCGCTGCTGTCAGTGCTCTCAGAACTGCTACTTTTTTCTGACTTTTTATTCTTTTGCTTACTTCTGTGTCTGTGTTTCTTGTGTTTCCTTTTCTGAAAGAGAAGGAAGGAGAAAGAGTCAGGAAGCAAGGGAATAAACAGGCATTTTCCTCCCTAATTCAGTGAAATGGAAAGCTGACCCAAAAGTGAAGTTCTTTTTTTTTTTTTTCAAATTGAAAATTTTGTTTTTCATTTACTCTGTGTGTGTGTGTGTGTGTGGGTGTGTGTGTGTGTGTGTATGTGTGTGTGTGTGTGTATGCGTGCACGCGCTGCATGTATGTCTCAGAGGGCACTGTGTGTCCCTGTGGAAGACCAAGGGTGACTTCTGGAATCATCCTGGATCCCTTCTACCTCCTTCTTGCTTCACTCTGGGATTTCCCAGACTCTGCCCACCACAGCCAGAAGTACAGGCCACCGCCATTTCCACCTGACATTTTTACATGGAATTTAGGATCCGAACTCAGGACTTCCAGCTTTCGAGGCAGAGTCTTAACCCCTGAGACATCTCTCCTGCCCAAGGTCGTGAAGTTCTTGCTACACAAGCCTGACAACCTGAGCTTGGCTCCTCTACCTCCATAAAGACTGAGTGCCCAGCACTGGGGAGGCAGAGACAGCAGGATCCCAGGAGCTCAAGTGGCTGATAATCTAGCTAATCACTGAGCTCTAGGTTTAGTGAGAGACCCTGTCTCAAAAAGTGTTGAGCAATGGAGGACACTCGACGTCCACACACACACACACACGCACACACACACGCACACGCACACACCAATACAGGAGCTGGGGGTGTGACTCTACATTACACCTCTTGTTCACCATCTCCCAGTGAAGTGCAGGGGGTATAGCTCAGTAGTAAAATACTTGTACAGAATTCACTCAAGAGAGCTGCAACCGTAGCATCTCAAAGGGCCGGGGCTCCATCCCCAGCATTGAAAAGAATGAAGCTAAGCTGGCAGGTCTCTAGAGGCCAGAGTCATTAAAAAGAACAATTAAGAAAATTACTTTAAAAAGTCAAAATCCCGCTGTTGGAGTGAGCTCTGGCTCAATGCTGGCGGCCAAGATCCAACTGTGTCAAGTACACATGCTGCTAGAGCTCAGCACCAGCTACGGCTCAGATACACAGACGTGGGCAGGATCCCCTGTTGACCCTCAGCCCCCACGACATCTGCAGGGCCTTGTGCCACCTGCCATGGACCTGGCCTGTTTGTCAGGTATCTATGAAACGACTCTGCAGGAGGGTAAGCAACTGGGGAAAGCCGAGAGGAGCAACTGTCAGAGGTGAGCTAGAGGACGAGGGACGTGGCTCTCCAGAGATGGTTTCTAATGTCCACTCTAAACTAAGTTCAGGCCTCTTTCCTCCAGCAGTCTGTACAGCTGACTTTTAGGCCAGGCCATGCTGGGTAGCCAATGACATCTGCCAGGGCACAGATGCCACAGGTGCCAAGATGGGACAGGTGGGCAGTGAAATGGAACAACTCCCCTTCCCAAGCTGCCTGCCCTTCACAGGACAAGCTGTGGGTAAAAATAACAAAGACTGGGGTGCAACCTGGCGGTAGAGCACTTATCCTGGGAGACCCCACGTTTAATCCTCAATGACACAAAAGAAAAGTAGAGGAGAAATGTTCAAAATATCATCTAATAAAGAATAATCAATACACACAGTTTTATTATTCAATACTCAATCTTTAAGACACCTTAAGTCCTTTCCTTGATACTTTAAAATCTTTGTCAGGAAGCTCTTTTGTTTTGCTTTTTTATTATTTTTCCGAGACAACATTTTTTGAGGTGACCCAGGCTGACCACAGTCTCTCCATCCTTCTGCCACAGCCCCCCATGTGCTAGCACTAGAGGTGTGTGTGCCCTGCCTGGCTGGGCAGCTTCTTTTCTCCGTGTGTAAGTAGACAAAATTTACTCCTCTAAAAGAAAACTTGAAGGGCTGGGAAGATAGCTCAGAGATTAAGTCTCTGCTTCTCAAGCAGAAGGACCTGAGTTCAGATCCTGGATCCCACATTAAAAATGCCACGAAAATATACTTTCAGCTCCAGAAGACAGAGCCCAGGAAATCCCAGAGCAAAGCAAAAAGGAGGTAGAAACAATATAGGATGATACCGAAATCACCATTGGTCCTTCAACAGGGACACTCATGGTTCTCTCTCTCTCTCTCTCTCTCTCTCTCTCTCTCTCTCTCTCTCTCACACACACACACACACACACACACACACACCACACACAATAAATTTTTTTAATTAAAAAAAAAAGAAAACTTGAAAGTACTGAAAGAAGACATTTCTACTAAGACACCAAGAGACCTCCGCCCCCCATCCTAGCTGTGGGGTACTCTTTCTCACGAGCTTTTTGAGCCACTGGGGACGAGGAGGGTTTATCTACAGCAGAAACTGCACGTCAGGCCCCACACTGACCCAGACACAGAGGAAGAACACACCTTCTCTCTCTTTCGCCTGTGCTCTTTCTTGATCTTATGCTTTTCTTTGTTCTTTTTATGTTTCTCTTTCCGAGGTATTTCAAGTTTCTGGCGAGCATCTGGGGGTGGGGGAACATAAAGGACGTATCAACCAAGGGAAAACAGAAGACTATTAAACAGAAGACTATTTAAAAAGGAATTCATGACTGAATCAGGAGTCTGCATTCACAGAATGTTTACCACTGGGGCTCAGGAACTGCTTCACTGATAAACAGATTAGCACAAGTGCTATAGAACTTTACAAAGGAAGCTGCCAGAACCTCAAATTCAAGACCTCGGTAATTCAAAGTAAGTCCCACCATCCCCCTATCTGCCAGATAATATCAAAGATAAAATCAGGCCAGAATGACCACAGGCCTGCTGCAGTTTAACATAAACTCCCAGACAGACAGAAGCTGAATCTTAGCTCTATCTCCAATTCTGAGATCTCTGGCTTACTTCCTAGTCTCTTCAAACCTCCATCTCCTCATGTGGAAACTGCTCCCAGAGACACAGGGACAGTGAATGGGACCCACAATATAAGACAGAAATGTCAGTTCTTCACATGCCATTCTCTCTTTACAGAAGCACAGTCCATGAGAATGTGTCTCATAAGAGGGCATATTAGGAAAAAAAACTAGAATCCAATCAAGCTTGGCGTGGATTGCCATCATGGCAGCTCTAAGGAGACTGAGGCAGGAGCATAAGTTTCAATGACTCTTGCCACAAACCAAGCATAGATAAAAGTAACTAGAGATGTTTCATGGGCTTATATTCTGCACCTACTTTACAACCAAGTTTTCACACCCATTAATTTGCAGATTATTTCACAGTAGAAGTAACGCAAGTCATCAGATCCAACTTTTTCTACATGAAGAAAAGTCCTAAGACATTTCGGGAATGCAGAAATTTCCAAACCCAGTTAACAAGTATCTGGAATTTTCTAATCCTATAGTTGGTCAAACTTTTCAAAATTTAACCTCCTCCAATTTTTTTACTGCTAGTCTTTGGAAACCCACTGTTACAGATACAGGTGTCGACTTGACAGTTCTGGGTTCCCGCTCTGGGCACATTTGTAGAGAATTAGTAGTTGAGTTAAGCCCCAGGCAAACCTTCAGGAGATTGTCTAGTTGATGGGGAAGGCCCAGCCCATGGTGGGTGGGACTAGTCCCAGGCAGACGAGTAAGATGGAGGGAATAAAGTTGAGGAAGTTGATATCCTTCTATGTACTTGGTCCAGACATGCTGGTCTGGCAAGTAAAGATGGTCCCTTTCTACGTAGTTCTGTTCTCTTTGGTCCTGATATTGGCATAAGCTTTCCTGCTAAACTGCACAAGGAATTGTAACCAGACAATAGTAAGCAAAAATTAAATCCTTTGCTTCCCTTAAGCTGTTTGGTCATGAACTGGCAACATGCAGAGTAACTACAATGCCCATAGCCCCAAAATAACCCCTATACCAACTGTAACTATCTTATGAGTGTCCAGGTCATTCTGGGAAGCATGCAAAACAAGCCACTGTGCACTTAAACTGGTCATCTTAAAGCAAAGATCTGAAGAACCAGAGTGAGTGAGCTACAGGACCCCTGGCATTTTTCTAAGCATCGTGCTTCTTTTTTCTGCTTTTTATCATCTCTTTGAAAGACAAGTCAATCAAACAAAGCAATATTTCTACATGAGCACTGCAGGACCCCACACAGTGGCCAGTGGATCTGCATTGTGCTGTTTATCTATCTGGGCATGATATCAGACATTTAACCTGTCTTCGAGGAGGTGATAAAAACCAGTGTAAACACTTGTACAAGAGAAGTTGGTCTAACATGACTCTGCAAGGAGCTGGGAACAGACACTGGGGAAGGGAAGACTGTTGTTATTATCAAAGACTGATTATATTTGCTATGTTAGCCAGGGTCAAAAAAAATCTTAGAATCCCCTTCCAGTGTTGTATGATAGACTTTTACCTCTTTATTTCTATATGTGACTTTTGTTTAAAGACAAGATCTTATCACACAGCTAGGCCGGCTGACTTGAGACTCGTGATTCTCCTACCTCAGTGTTTTGAGTGCTGGGATTTTGAGTGTGTACCAGGAATGCTTACCCCTTTTATCAACATCTGAAAGTTGCAAAGGAAAGCAAGTTCTGAGGTCTCAGAAGCACCTCCCAGGCCAGGTATTCACCAAGTGACTGAAGTAAGAAATAAACTTGCAATTTGGTGAGTCTCAAGTCAGATTAGATGGGTGAGTGGCACAATGATGCTAACATCATATCACGAGGGAGACACACGGTAACACCAGCAGGTGAATCAAAGAGCCAGGGACTCACTTGGGCAGAAGACAGGAGGCAGCCGTGGACCAAACTCTTCTCTTTCGTCAATCTGCACCTTCTGGATGGGGAAGGGAACCACAGGCTCAGGAGGTGATGGCTCAGGAGCTGAAAAACAACATCAAATTACTTTCATCCATTTCTCCCAGTAGGAACGCACTCAAACCTTTAATTATGTCTTCTGCTATCAAGCTGTGTGCTTTCTTGCTTTTCTGAAGCAGCTCGTGTGCATGAAGCACACAATGGTATACACATGATGAAGGCCACCTCTGCCCTGGGGACCCTGGAGCTGGGGGATCAGTGCATGAGGCTGCCCACAACCAAGTGCATGAAAAGTAGTCACACAGGAGGGGAGGAGAGCCAGGGATGCTCACTTCAGACCACCTATGGCGTGCCACGGGAGGCCTGGCAGACAAAAGATGAAAGGTGACCAGCGAGAATGCGAGACTTGGTCCCATCCGAGAAACCTGGGGAAGACTGGTTTCATTCAGCATAAACCACCAAGCTTTATCATAAAGGAAAGGTAAAAGTAAATAATCATGTTCCCGCTAATAAGCATGGTGTTCAAACTTATCACTGGCTAGGGCTCAATAGTCTAAAACTTCTCTAGTGTGCATGAAGCCTTGGCTCCCATACCCAACACCACAAACAACAAAAAGTGCCCCATAATATAAACAGACTGCTACACTTTCAAATAGAAGAAATATAAATAAAAATGGGAAGTATCAAAGTGTTACCGGGTTATTTGGAGTCAGCAGCTTGTTCAGTGGGTAAAACCACACTTGCCTGCAGATGTACTGGCCTAGTTAGATTACGCCCACAGAAGAAGGAAAGAATCCTCCTGAAAGTTGTCCTCTGATCTCCACACATGCACCCTGCCTCGCTAAATAAATAAATACCCTAAATAGTGGCTATTTCCAGAAAGAAGGATTACAAGGGACTTGAGCTTTCTATATTTCTGTACTTTTTTAATAGAGTCTTGGCATGTAGCTCAGACTCGCCTGGAATTCACTATGAAGCCCAGCTTGTCTTGAAATCACAACATTTCTGCCTTTGTGTGTGCGGGGGGGAGGGGGGGGTGGTTAGGAGTACAGCTGTGCACTCACAATGCCTTCTGCCCCCTTCTCTCCAGTGCTGTGGATTGAACCCAGGGCCTTGCTCATGCTAACTAAATACTCTACCATTAAACTCCATCCAACTTCTTTCAGTTATCCTTTGCGTCCGTGCATGCATGCCTGTGTGTGTGTGTGTGTGTGTGTGTGTGTGTGTGTGTGTGTGTGTACAAGAGGGCACTTGAGTATGTGGTCCAGTGGAGATCCAACAGTAACATCAGAAATCACCCTGAATTGTTCTACCTCTTTATTGCTTTGCTCTGGAGTTTCCCAGGCTCTGTTTTCCAGGGCTAGAATTACAGGCTACAGCCATATCTGCCCAGTAATTTTATGTGGAATCTGGAGATCTGAATTAAAGTCCTTTTGCATTTGAGGCAAAGCCTTTAACCCCTGTGCCATCTCTTAACCCATTTCTGTACTTCTTAATTTTTTTAAATTCAAGTACATGTGAGTCTTTCCCCCACAGGAAAAAAAAAATAAACAAAATGATAATTTCACTGACCCAAAGAAAAATAGTATATATTTATATTCCTATGTGAATTTTTGGCTAAAGACCTTCAAAAATTATTCCCAGGTGTATCACAGACCAGCAACAATAGACAGAACATTCCAGAACTCCACCACTCCAGCATCTGAAGTTCTCCCACCCAATTTTGAAATGGCCTTCCCTCCTGTGCCGGAAACTCACAGGTGAGTGAGCAGAACAAGCAGGCAGTCTCCTGATCACCTGTAGAATCCATGCAATAGGAACAGACCCCTCTACCAAGGGTCTCTTGTGCCAGGCAATGCCTGTCTGGTGGCTGGCACACAGCTTACCTACGGAGTATCTTTTTAAAAATTTTTCAGTGCTGGGGATTAAAACAAGGAGCTTGTCCATGCTATAAAAATGATCTACCACTAAGTTACATCTCCAACCACAAAAATGTCATCATTATGGGAGTAGTAAGATGACCCAGAGGGTAAAGGCATTTGCTGCCAAAGTCAGACAGACCTGAGCTCAATCTCTAAAATATGTATAAAGAGAGAAGAATCAACTCAACAAAGCTGTCCATATACACAATAATTATAATTTAAGTAAGCTATCTTTTTAAATGAAAAAAATACTTTCTTAGTTCTTTCTTTCATTCATTTATTTACTTAATGTATATATGTGTGTTATCAGAGGTCACTGTGTGTGCTTGTGGAGGACCAAGGGTGACTTTGGGAATCGTTCTGGATTTTTCTTTCTCCTTTTGCTTCCCTCTGGGGTTTCCCAGGCTCCACCTTCCATAGCCAGAAGTGCAGGCCACCGCCATTTCCATCCAGCATTTTTATGTTAGTTCTGGGATCCAAACTCAGGTCTCTCCAGCCTTTTTTTAGTTCTTGTGGATTAGGCTAAGTTGGAAAAAATCAGTATTATCAAACACAACTATCTTAAAACTATATAAGAAATTTAAGACTGGAGAGATGGCTCAGAGGTTAAGACTCTGTCTCACATGCAGAGCGTCCTGAGTTCGGATCCCAGATCCCAAGTAAAAATGCTAAGTGGAACGGCGGTGGTTTGCACTTCCTGGCTGTGGTGGGCAAAGCCTGGGAAATCCCAAAGGGAAGCAAAGAAGGAGGTAAGCGCAATCCAGGATGATTCCCAATGTCACCCTTGGTCCTCCACAAGGACACACAGTGCCCTCTGATACACACACACACACACACACACACACACACACACACACACCAAAAAAATAAAATAAAATAAAATATTTTTAAAAAGAAAGAAATCTGGGGCTGGAGAGGTGGCTCAGGGGTTAAGCCCCCGCCTTGCAGGCGGAAGGTCCTGAGTTCAGATCCCAGATCCCACGTATAGACGCCAGGCGGAAGCGGGGGCAGCCTGCGCTTCTGGTCCTGGTAGGGCGGAGCCTGTGAATCCCGGGGCAGAAGGAGGTGGAGGCGTCCATGGTGGTTCGCGAATTCGTCCGTGGTTCTACACATACACAGACACACAGAGACACACACAGGCGCGCGCACATACACACGCACATGCACACAGTTGAATAAATAATAATAATAAAAAAAAAGAAAGAAATCTATATCAGATGTTATAAAAAACAGCAGCCCAAAAAGAAGGAAAAAACAACTCCGTTTCATGCCAATTAAAATACAAATGAGGAATGTGGAGGCAGCTCAGGGGTTAAAGCCTTTGCCTCATATCCCACGTCCCACGTAAAATGGCCAGGCAAAAATGGTAGTCCTTTTGCAAAGTCTGGGTTTAACTAGAGATCTAGTCTCAAAGCAACAAGGTAGAAGGGCACTCGATCATAATTCCCAGTATCAGTCTTGGGCCTCCACACCACACACATATACACACATGCTTGTGTGCGTGTGCACGCACAAATATACATGGAAAAATAATGCAAAGCCAGACATAGACTCAGCAGAACACATTTATAAATCCCAGCATTGGGGAGATGAAGGCAGGAGCATCAGTTCAAGGCCAGCTTGGGCGGCATGGGACCCTAGCTCAAAACAAACGAAAAAGACCACAAACTAAGCATCATCATCTCTCCTGTGGCATAAACATACCATTGGTTATGGAGGTCTCTCCTACGGCAGTCTCCTGGGCGCCTTTGCAGCTGGCATCCTCAGCACCCTCTTCATCGTCCTCACTATCGTCCTGCTCGTCCTCTGAGGAGGAGGACTTTTCATCAGAGGAGCTGGCAAAGATGGCCTTGAACAAGTCCATGGATGGGCGGCTGCCTTCTCCCTCTGTCTGTGAATCCACACCTTTGTTTGCTGTCTGAGTTAACAGAGAAGTCAGTCAGAATAAGGAAGCAAAAGAACACATATTCATGCCCATGCATCTAAGATGGGTACAGGGTATCTACAGCCACATGCCACCTGACCAAGCAATGCCACCCATGGAACATCTATTTCTGAGGGTTTTTCTAGAGGATGCTTCTGAGGAAGCAGCAGCTGAGGCCTCTCTTGGAGGCTGGTCATTAACAGAATGGCAGGGGACCCAGAGAAGTGAAGTCAAGACCGTGCCTGTCTTTTTCAAGCAACTATCAAGGCCTTCAGTGTCCAGTATTAAGTTAATAAAGAAACTAGCCACAGTGGCATGAACCTGTGATTTCAGCCTCAGGAGGTGAGGCAGTAGGACCACAAGTTTCAGGACAATCTGGACTATGGAGTAAGACTCCAATTTGGTACAGCAGACAAACAAAAGTAATGAAGAGAGTCTGCCTGAAGAAAATGCTCAATAGAAAGGCTGTGTGCCCTCCGTATGGCAGGAAGGAAGCCCAAGGCAGAGGTAACATGAACACAAACTGTCCTTTGCAATCACATAATGCCTTTCCTAGGATAAACGGGCAAGGAACACTAAGACTCCCTAGAGGAAGGGGTAGTGATTTTGTCCAAGCCAGAGTCAGTAAACAAGGAGCAAAGATATGAAAGAAACAGCCCCATTCTGAAACAGCTGCTTACCAGAAGGAACTCTAGGTAATCTACGCAAAAAAAAAAAAAAAAAAAAAAGGAGACAAAAGCAGCCCTAGGACCTCCACTAGCTTCACCAATCTTCCTGTTAGCACTGAAAGGTAGCAGGACCAGCGATCAGTCTGTCGAAGATGCACTGCCTCTGACTTCTGGAGCAAGGTGACAAATACTTATCTGAGGAAAACTGGGACAGGACAGTAGGGTGGCAGTGTTAAGAAAAACTCTGTGGGGGCTGGAGAGGTGGCTCAGGGGTTAAGCCTCCGCCTTGCAGGCGGAAGGTCCTGAGTTCGGATCCCAGATCCTACGTATAGATGCCAGGCGGAAGCGGGGGCGGCCTGCGCTTCTGGTCCTGGTAGGGCGGAGCCTGTGAATCCCGGGGCGGAGGAGGTGGAGGCGTTCATGGTGGTTCGCGAATTCGTCCGTGGTTCTACACATACACAGACACACACACACACACACACACACACACACACACACAGACACAGACACACACGCGTGCACGCACATACACACGCATATGCATACAGTTGAATAAATAATAATAATAATAAAAAATTAAAAAAAAAAAAAAAGAAAAAGAAAAACTCTGTGGGCTGGAGAGATGGTTCAGGGGTCAAAGTCTTTGCCTCGCAAGCAAAAAGACCCGAGTTCAGACTCCCACATAAAAATGCTGGGTGGATATGGCAGTAGCTTCTAATTTCAGCTCTGAAAGGTGGAGCCTGGGAAACCCCAGGGCAAAGCAATAAGGTGGAGGAGCAATCCACCTTATTCCCAATGATACCCTTGGGTCTCCACGGGCACACGTACTCAAATGACCTCTTATGTACACACACGCACCATCGAGAATGACCAAGGTCGCATGCAGCCTGGCAAAGACAGGTCCCAGATACCTCGCTTGAGAAAGATTCCAGAGCCCGCTCTTCCTGTTTGTTCACTGGAGGACTGGGGTCTTGTTTTGGTGGGCCAACTTTTGATCTAGCCAGGCTTAAAAATTCACTAATGGAATCTTCTTTCTTCTCTTGTTTGGAGGTATCCCATCGGGACAGCTTCCTGGGTTCTGGAAGACAGGACAGGGACATAACACTGTAAATAGCACATGTTCTTTCATTTGCTCAGAACCATAGCTCACCATGGGTGGGCCAGACACTCCGCAAGGTGCTAGGGGTGTGGCAGGGGCAGACAGAGGCCCAACCTCAGAGGAAACACCTGAACTATTACAACAGAAGCTGACTTCTAGATCCAACTCCCACCCCCGTGTGTGTGTATGGGATGGATGCATACATGTACGCGTGTTTGCATATATATGGCCAAACTGTGTGTGTGTGTGCATGCGGAGTGCATGCAAGTAAATAATATGTGTGCACGTAGAGGTTTGAGGTTGACACTGGGAATCGTCCTCAATTACTCTTGCACCGTCTTCTTTTGAGGCTAGGGTCTCTAATGAAAGCCAGAGCTCCCTGATAGAGCTAGTCTGGCCAGTTAGCTTGCTCTACAGATTCCCAGACTAATAGTGCTGGAATTACAGGCAAACTACCCCATCTGCCCATGAGATTCTGGGCATCCAAATTCTGATTCTTTCGCTTGTAGGGTCAACACTTTACCTGATGAGTCATTTCTCCAGTTCCCTGAGCAATTCTCTCAATGGAAGAAGAGTCAGCACCACACACACTCAGAACTAAACCACCCTTCACTTCCCTCTTCCATCTGATGAGAGGCCAAGAGCTGGTCAGCACTGGACCCCAGGAAGCTCTACTCACTGTCGTGTGCGCGGTGCTCCTGCGGTGCTTTCTCACTCGCTGCTGGAGCTGTGGGAGCAGAGGTCGGCTCGGGGAGCGTCAGAAAGTTGAACACTGAGTATTTGTCACGCTTCACTCTTGGCAATCCAACTAAAGTTGAACTGGGGGGGGGGGATATACAATTTTAATACTCAGCAAATAGAATCCACCTCCCACAAAGCTTGCTTGGATAAAATCCATCCCAAAGTTTGCTTTCTCATGTTTTTAACTAGCTCCCCTACAAGATCCCACTGTTCTGAAAACAGTGTAGAATGCCTGATGCTAGAACCCGCGAGTTTTCTTTCCACAGTGGGAACTAGAACCTTTAACTTCAAAAGTGTATTTACACTCAAGAAAAGTGTCACTGCTAAAAATACAGCTACATTTTCAAAGTGTGATTCAACTGTACATGCTTTCTGGTAGTGTTTTTTGTCAAATAAGATGCTGAGCTTTTGAAAAAAGAACTAAAAGGAATAAAGAACTTGGCTGAGAAGGTAGCTCAGAGAGACAGAAAGAGAAAGAGAAAGACAGAACAAGTAGCATGTTAAAAGTAAAGCTATATGAGCAACATTTAAAAGACTGCAATTGGGCTGAAGAGATGGCTCAGGTGTTAAGACTCTGCCTCGCAAGCAGAAGGACTGAGTTCAGATCCCAGATCTCAAGTAAAAACGCCAGGTGAAAATGGCGTGGCCTGTACTTCTGGCTCTGGAAAATGGAGTCTGGGAAATCCCAGAACAAAGCAATAAGAGGTGGAAGCAATCCAGGATGATTCTTGAAGTCACCCTTGGTCCTCCGCAGGGACGCACAGTGTCCTCTGATACACACACACACACACACACACACACACAAAATAAATAAATAAAATAAATTTAAAGAAAAGGTGTAACCTTTTGCAACGGGAATAACCAAACTTCACATATTCAATATGGAATAAAGCTTGTAATTTGAATACTAGGAAGTGGGGAATAGTGACAGATCAAGAGAAGTTAAAGTAAACATGCAAAGTTTACAAGTTTACAAGTTTAGTTCCTCCAGAAAAATGGAAAGTGGGGAAATACAGTTTTTGCTGCTGTAAAGACAGGGTCAGCCAACTCACCCTGGATACGGGTCAGGAACATTAAACCTCTTACACAGAAGTTTGTCTGGGTGCCACTCAAAGGTGTCTCGGGTGAGCTTCCCAAACATCTTCATCTTCACAGCTGACTGCTTATCAGTGATATCATTCTAGGAAACGATATGCATTCAGTGTCATGTGGCACAAAGCTGGTCAAGCTGGCCGCCTACTCTAAAAACGTCAAACTTTATCTCCTAGTGCTTCCACCAAAAATAAATTAATCCAAATAAATGAGTAATTAAAAAAAAACCCAGTCTGGAATTACTACAAAGCATATATGTGACATTTCTGCTTAAGTACTTTGGTAGCTAAAACACTGAATTGCATCTTATTCCACTTTGCATGTGTATTTGGAGCTGCCACTGAACAATGCCAAATACTTAGCGTGGGCTGGTGAGATGGCTCAGTGGGTAGAAGCACTTGCCACACAGCCTGACCACCTGAGTTGATATCTGGAACCCACAGAAAGTCAGTGTGGTGGCTGGCATTCTGCCTGGAGTCCGCAGAATCAGAAACAGTAATACCCTCCCCCAAGGTGGAAGGAGAAACCTGATTACTGAAAGTCATCTCTGACCTCCAACACGCTGTGGCACATGTGTACCCGTACATCTCCCCCTGCATACATACAGCAATAATAATAACAAATAATATTTAATGTGCTTAGTTTCAGGGTGTTGTCATTTTAAAATCCCCTAGGAGCCTTGGAGGACCCCACAGTGGTTGGCACCTGTGGATGGCATGGGTGAGATGCTGCAGCTACAAGAGAAAAGATGATTCACAGATGGGAACATGGCAACAGACCTCCTGGTCTCGGGGAACTTCAACTTGGTCAGAGTCGTCATCCTCCTTGGCGTGGGTGAACCGGGAGGACAAGGTGGAGTGGGAAGACACGTAGAGCTGGGCCGCCCGGGCGAACTCTTCCCGCTCTCGACCTCGCTCCCACTCGGTCATGTTGGGATCCAGGCATCGCTCTAGAGCGTCTGAGGCACCAGAAACGAGATGTTGGTTACTACCAGGAGAAGCTCCTGCTAGACGCCCCTGAGCCTCCGTGTACCCCTCAGGGGAAACGCACCCTAATCCTCATCTCTGTGGAGTGGGTGGTGCTCCCTCTCTCAGTAGGATGTGCCTACCGAATTCTGTCTGCAACAATGAACGAGACATCTGGAAGAGTAATGCTCGGCCACACATGTTGAACAAGGACACTGCTGTCACTGCAGACTGCCCGCCCAATGACAGTCTTGAGTGTAGGCAGGAAAGCACCTTCTCGATTGTTTTCTGGAACAGTTGTCCTTTTCCTCTTAAAGACTAGGTCTTCTATGCAGTGTGGCTGAGGATGACTCTGAGCTTCTGACCCTCCTGCCCTGACCACCCAGGTGCTGGGATCACCACTGCGCCTGACAGCTATTTGTCTTGATAGTTAATCCTGGGGGTCAACTTGACATACCTGGTATTCAATAAGATCAGCTGAGACCACACCTGAAAGGATCAACTGAGACCTCCTGAAGGGATTATACCCGCCCTAGATCCCATCAGAACCTCCAAAAATCTCATAGGAACCTCCCAGTAATGGACCATATAAAAGGGACCACAGATTGGGGCTGGGAGAGATGGCTCAGGGGTTAAGACTCTGCCTCCAAATCAGAAGGTCCTGAGTTCAGATCCCAAGTCCCATGTAAAAATGTCAGGGCAGAAACAGAGGCGACCTGCACTTCTGGCCCTGGTGGGCAGAGCCTGAGAAATCCCAGAGTGAAGCAAAAAGGAGGTAGAAACAATCCAGGATGATTCCCGAAGTCACTCTTTGTCCTCCACAGCGACACACACAGGCATACACATACACATACACAAATTAAATAAAATTATATATATTAAAAAAAAAAAAATAAAAAAAATAAAAGGGACCACAGAATATAGGAGGAGAGACATTCCAGGAATGCTCCAATCACGTGGAGGTCTGCTGTGACTCAGCCTGCCTGCCTGCCAGCTTTAGCCATGCTGTCTCCACCAAAAAAGACTGTATCTATTTCCCCTTTGGAACGGTGTTGTTGAATAAATCTCCTTTCTCCCGTAAGTTGCTTGACCTTGGTGCTCTCTCACAGCAACATAAAGAGTAACCGTTACACTACCTAGGCCAGGCTGGCCTTAAACTCTTGATTCTTCTGCCTCTGCTTCCCGAGCACCAGTAGCACAGACCTGCCCTGCCCTGCCCTTGCTGTCTAAGGTCAAGTGCCAGCCTCCAGTTGCACCACTTGCAGGGAGACCAGCAGCAGCACTGGCAGAACAGGGTGCTTGAGCTGTAACTGTGTGGATGGCAGCACAGAGACGCCTTCCCCCAGGACAATGCCCACCTTTCTGGCCCTTTTTCATATGGACCAAAAACTCTTCATATCTCCTTTGCTTCTCTGGATCTTTAGCGAAAGGTTTGAAGTTGCTAGCTGTGGTGGCTGCTCCACTACCCAAGGCCACCTGCCATGAGCAGCGTCCGAGGTCGGGCGTGGAGGGCTGGAGTCTGCTGCCTGAAGCCTTCTGGGCCAGACTCCTGGCCTTGGCTTGCGCGGCCTTCAGGTCGGCTGCCTGCTTCGTCTCTTTGATTCTTTCTCTATCTTTCTGGGACAGAAAGTCTAACACCGAAGTAGATGAGCCTGAATAAAAACAGGAAAAAGAGATGAAAAACAAATTTACATTTTGAGACACATACATATTGAATATTGCAACATTAACTGATTAAAGGTACATGTTTTATGATTTGTGTTTCATCAATGCTCACATAAACCTGTAAACTATTAATACAATAAAGAGATAGTTGCCAAGAACAAAGGTGAACATGGAGACACTTAGGGACTGGGGTATAACTCCATTATAGGGCACGTGCCTAATCCATGCCAAGCCCCTGGGCTCCACCCCCAGGATGGGAACCTGGATCCCCGTTGGCTATGGTCACAGCATCCAGAGTCCTCCCCAAAGAAGCTAACTTAGCTCAGGGCAGAGCCAACCGCACATGCTCACTAAGCCCCGACTCCACAAGGCATTGGCACACGGGTCCTCCCCTCACTACTGAGACAGGCAGGCAGGTGAGAAACAGACCAATACCAGAGCAGTGTTAGGGAGCAATCGGGCTATGAGACAGGCATGATGGAGCACACTCTTCATCCCAGCACTTGGGAGGCTAAGGCAGGAGGACTGTCAGAAATTTGAGGCCTGCCTAGGTTCAAGAAAAATTAATAAATAGGACTGGTAAACTGACTCAGAAGGTAAAGCACCTGTGTACAAATCTGGCAACTTGAGTTTGGTCCCCAGAGCCCACATGGTGGAAAGAATCGACTTCAAAAGACGTCCTCTATGGCAGTTAGCTGCAAATAGTAACCTGACAATTCACATGAGCCTTTGGGCACATCTGTAAAGAGCTGTTTAGTTAAGACAAGCCCTGAGCAAGCCTGTGGGAGATTAACTGATATGGGAGACCCAGCCCATAGTGGGTGTCATAGTTAAATGCATGTCAACCTGACAGTCGAGGGTCTGAGCTCTGGACACATTTATAAAGAATTCATGGTCGAATAAGACCCTGAGCAACCCTTCAAAATATTGTCTAGTTAATGAGGATCAGCCCATGATAGATAGCGCTAGTCTCCTGAGTAGGTGAATAAGATGGAAGGAGCTGGTTAGGGAAATTGGTATCTTTTGGTATATTTGGCCAGACATGCTGATCTGGCAAATAAGAATTGTCCCGCTCTCGACAGTCTTATGGATATATGGATATGATGTGGCCAATTCCCTCAGCTCCTAGTGTTGGTGTGGGCTGTCCTGCCAAGGTGGACAAGGAGCTATAACCAAGAATCGTAAGCCAGAATAAAACCCCTTGTTTCCTGAAGAAGAAACTGCTACATGGGGGGAGAGGGGGGCGCTACTCCCCAAGCAGGTAGATAAAATAGAGAGAATTAGTCCAGTACTTTGGCAGATTGGTAAGTGAGAAAGTATGTTCCTCTCTGAGCTTTCTGGATGGACGTAATATGGCCAGGTCCACTGGCTTCTGATGTTGGTATGAGCGCTTCTGCAGTGCTGGTGAACTGCAACTGGAATCGCAAGCTGGAATAAATCCCCATGTTCCCCTAAGTTGTTTGAGTTCCATATTCACTGAGCAATAGGAAGATAAATCTAACATATCTTCCAGCCTTCACACATATGCCAGATATGTGTGTGCCTACTCTCTCTGTCTCTCTAATGAATAAAATATAAAATAACGAACATATTAACAAGTAAAAATAAAAACGAGCATCCTCTGGTGAGGATACAAGCTCCCAAGGTGCTGAGGCAGAGCAACTCTAACGCTGTAACACTTGAGGCATGCCCTAGGGAAAACAGAGAAGCCAGACCTGCAAAAGTAAGAGGAAGAACGAAGGGAGAGCCTGGACTTCGCTGAGGAGCCCGAGGAGTAGCAGGATGGCACGTTCAAGGGCAGAGGGGAGGATCCCCTCTGGCCAGAAGGGTTGAGATCCAGCTTGCAAGGTGGGCCGGGGATGAACGTTTTCCCCCATGTGAGAAGCACCCAGAGCAGGGATACTGAGGCAGTGGGCTCCTTCTGGGCAATGGCTGCAGAGGAGGGAGGGAGAAGTGGGCCACATCCCCTGCACCACCGGTAGAGCTGAGAGGACTTGCCAGAGCCGTGAGGGAATAAGAGGAGCTGAGAATCTGGACTCTCACATTCTGCTCTGGAGAGTTCTCTGAGAAGGGAGGATTTGGGGATGAAGAGCTCTGCTTTGATCAACTATATGATATGTGAGGTACCAACGGGCTCTCGAGTGCTGTTTGTCAGCATGAGTACCAGGCACCACACGACACTCTCCCCTCAGACTCTCAAGACAGGCGTGCACACCCCTCCTCCCAGAGGCAAGAAGCATCTCGTCCAGGCTGCTCAGACCAGGGGACAGTGCTGGCACGCTTGGCCTTAACCACACTGCTATTTCAGGAACAGGAATCCAACCAAAAGTAGAGAAACAGGTGTTAAGCAGCAATAGAGAGGGCTGGTCAGGCACCTGCTCGCAAACCTGGTGACCTGAGTTCCATCTCACATGGAGGAAGCAGAGAAACGACTTTCACAAGTTGTCCTCTAACTTCCATAAGAGGGCCATACATGCATGTATTCCCTCTCTTACACATACAAATAAATAAATACACAGATAGACAATAAAAAATATTTTTCTTTAAAAAGCAGCAAAAGAAGGGCTGAAGAGATGGCTCAGGGGTTAAGGCTCTGCCTTGAAAGCAAAAGGTCCTGAGTTTGGATCCCAGGTCCCACGTAAAAATGCCAGGCGCAAAATAAAAACTCCAGGTAGAAACAGTGGCTGCTTGGTCTTCCAGCCCTGATGGACAGAGCCTGAAAAATCCCAGAGCAGAGCAAAAAGGAGGTAGAAGCAATTCAGGATGATTCCTTAAGTCACCCTTGGTCTTCCACAGGTACACTCTGTTACACAGATCTACACACACACACATACCTAAATAAATAAAGTTTTAAAAAAAGTTTTTAAAAAAAAGTAAAAGAAAGAGGAATAATGGAGCATTTCTGTACCCTTGCCCAGGGGCTGAGGCAGGAGAATCACAGGTTTGAGAACCACACTGTTCCAATGGTCTAGGCTACACAGTGAAACCCTCTCGACAAAACCCAAAAAAACAAGCCATGCACAGTGACGCATGTCTGCAATCCCAGCACACAAGAGGCAAAGGCAGGTGGATGGGGGAATTCAAGGCCAGCTTAACTACACAGCAAGTCTGTGGACAGCACAGGCTACTTGAGAAACAGCTGAAAGGAAAAGACACATGTGCCTTTCTGTATGCTGTTCCCAATGCCCAACAGGACTACTATGGTTTGGGAGTACATAAGAGAACTTCAGTGGGAAAGCCACACCTTTGCATTCTGATGGGACAGGTTATTCTAAGCACAGTGACCTCAATCTCCTCCACGGAACAGACCTTGAACGGGTGTTTCTCCAAGCAACTCTCCCCGTTTGGACGCATTCAGTTGGTGCCTACTAAGTGTCTCTGAGTCTTGTCCAGCCTTTCCCGATGATTCTGCTAACACCTGCAGTAAGCGGGAGTTCTCGAGGGTCGCAGGCACCACGGGTCTGAAGTAATGCACTGGTCGATAGTCTCGAGGCAACTGTGGGGGTGGATAAAGCTGCAGGAAACAAAATGTAACACAGTTCAGGAAACAGGCTGCAAGAGCGCGCTAGGGTTAAACCAAGAAAACCCACAATTCTGAGCGTCAGCAACCTCACCCTGCCCCAGGTAGACTTGGCAGGTGGGAAGCATTGTCCAGCCAGTGTCCAGCCAGCATCCATTCTGGTCTTGGAGGGTCATCAGAACCACAGTGTCCCAATGGTCCATGATGTGAACACCAGCCCTGCCCACATTTGCACAGAGATGCTAATCTGCATGTTTAAGACAATAGGTCCAATAGAGATGAGGTGAGCTGACATAGCGCCACGGCTTCTGGGCAGATTCTGTCCATAGTAAAGCAAATAATTTGCAAAAGAATGAGTCAAGGCTTTGAAAAAAAAACTTGAAATTAGGTACTTTTTACATTCGGGACTTTTTTTTCCCTGGCTTTGTTTCAGTTCCAAAACAAAACTTAAGACCTTACTTTTTGTTTCTGAGAATGTTTTTCTCAGTATTGGAGTCTTTGCCTAGCAGGCACAAAGACAAGGATTTACTCCTCAGTAGTGCCTCCCACCCAAACTAAAAAGGCTAGAATGTGTAGCTCAGGGGTAAAGTGCTTGCCTGGCATGCATTAGGTTTTTAGATTCAATCTTCAGCAATGAAGACAGACAGGGAGAAGGAGGGGGGGGAGGGGGAGAGAATAAGGGGTAGGGAAGGCAGGGGAGGGAAGGAAGGAAGGAAGGCGGGAGGGAAGGAGGGAGAGGGGGAGGGAGGGAGGAGGGAGGAAGGAAGGGAGGGAATAAGGGAAGGGAGGAAGAGAGAAGAAAGAGAAGGGAAGAGAGGAAAAGAAGAAACGGAGGGAGAAAAGCAAGAGGGAGGGAAGAAAGGAAAGAAGGAAGGGAGGAGGAAGGAAGGAAGGAAGGAAGGAAGGAAGGAAGGAAGGAAGGAAGGAAGGAAGGAAGGAAGGGAGGGAGGGAGGGAGGGAGGGAGGGAGGGAGGGAGGGAGGGAGGGAGGGAGGTTGGTTAGCTGACTAACTGAAATTTAGAAATACTTAGGAAATCTGAGAGTTTATAATTGTGAAGACATTAAGTTAAAAGAAAGTATTTTATTTCCTGTAGTGCTGGGGTGTTGCATTATTAGATATTTTTAAGTAACTGTACTAAATGGTCTCCTTTGCTCTTGATGTAACAAGCACATATTAACAATTTCGTTCACACTGATTCCTAGATTCTGGGTTTCCTGGAAGTGGGAATCCAGCGAAGCCTGAACTCTGCCACAGGTGAAGGCTCAGTGACACTCGGATCCAGGCACACGCCGGCCTGCAGGTTTTCACGATACCAACACCTGCATCCTACCTTTGCAGACATAATTGAAAAGTGTTCAACGCTCCCCAAGAAAGAATGGGATCGTCACTGTCAAGACACTTTTTTTTTTCAGGAGGGGTTACTAAGAACTGAACCTAGAGGCTTTGCACATGTTAGGCAAGCACTTTATACAGCAGCTACATCCCAAGAAATGAAGCTAATCGGCAAGTAACTGAGCTGCATCTCAACAAGTCAGGAGGTGTTTTGCATGCTTGAAAGCACAGGGTGAACCCAGGGCCTAAGTATGTCTGGCAATTGGTCTATCCTCAGCCCTCATTTTCTATCTTATCTGGTCACCTTATCTGATAGGTTCCCAAATCAGTCAGAAAACACTCTCAGGGAACCTCCACACAAAAGCCCAGAGAAGGCCTGCAGATCAGTGGCAGAGCACACGACTGGGTAAGTAAGTACAGGGTTGAAGGGAGAAAGGGAAGAAAGGAGAGAGGGACGGAGGAGCCTAGGGAAAAGGAATGGTATATATATGTCTCCTCTATATCCTCCATTAAGTGCAAAACATTTTTCTCTCTCAGACAAGTCACTGTTGTGAGTGGCCTATGGACCTTCTCGCCACATTACCTAGAAAACTTGCCTACCTGCAAAAGGCTAGATGAAAAAGCCTTTCTCACAATTCAAAGCCTTCTCTGGCAGGAAACTGCCAAAAGGTCTATAGTTGCCCACTTAGTGCACTGGGCCCAACTGCAGTGTATTGGTGTGTGTGGCACCCACTGGGTGGGAGCTGGCTGCACCTGGGGATTTGTTCTATTCCCTCCAGTCTCAAGACACTGTAACTGTCACTATTCAACAAATCCACCTGGCTGACATGCCTGGCAAGGCTCTACAGGCTAAGCCAGCTGCTACCCTGGCTTCTTCTCTTCTGAAAAACTGCAGGCCCCATCTTCCAGGCACTTAACATGTATGTGCTGAAGAAAAAGTGAACCGCTGATTGGCGTTCAGAACAGTCCATGGCAAGGCAGGCCTAGTGGCCCTTCTGAGCTGACTGTCACCCACAGCTGTCTCTCCAGGGTGTGCCTGCAAGCACCAGCCTCTTCACAAGAGCCACCTCCCCAGCCTTTTGTTTGTTTGTTTGTTGGTTGGTTGGTTGGTTGGTTTGTTGACTAGGTGGCTCAAGCTGTCTCCAAACTCCTGATCCTCCTGACTCTTTGATCTCTCAAGAGATAAGATTAGGACCTGCACTACCATGCACAGCTTTTTTCTACAGAAATTTAAAGAAAAATCAAACACACCTAAAGAAACAAATATCTATAGCATCATTCATATAGCTCAACTGATTGCTGAAAACTAAATATTTAAAGAAAATGAACATTACCACAGACCAAAGACAGGAAATAGTTGAAGTGTGACACCTATAGACTGGTGACTAAATACATGAGTCTACTGAGTACTTGAGCTGTGGCCAAAGCAAAATGAGATGCACAATTGTACAAAAAAACTAAAGTATCTCATAAAATAATTTTCATATTGATTACATGTAAAAATATTGTTTTTATATAATTGATTAAAATAAAATTACCAAAATTAAAAAAAAGAAATGAATATTACAAGCCCCAAGCCAGTAAAATGATTTATTAATATAAAAGTTTTCTTACTTTCTTTGAAGACAAAGGCTTAGAAGACAAGGAAAATCCATCCAAAATCTTTCCAACATATCGAAGGTCTCTCTCTGTTTCTACAAAATGATGTCACTGGTTAATTCCAGAAGTACAACTGATGGCAGTGAGACAAAAGATTTGAACTTCTTATCTCTAAGAACATGAATAGTACATGCCATGGGCAGGTCACTCAATGGAAACAATAAGGGGACAGAGAGTGGCATTCAAACCCTCACACCTCTGTTGACCCGGTGACTGGTAATCTAGCCCTACCCACCCTCAGCCCATTAGCTGCCCAGACCATAGGCTTTAGCCGCCCAAGAATAATATCCAATGCTGTCTTTACAACAAGGACCTTAGTGAGTGGCCACTGCTGCAGGCTGCCACTACTATGATGTGTCCCCTTGCCAGAGCCCAGGACCAAGGGACCCAGGGCTCGTCTGCAGCCCCTGCAGACTTGCGCTAAAATAAAACTATGAATCCTTCCTTTCCTGCCCTTAAGAAAAAACAGAGGAAGAGAAAAGACCTGGGGCCCTGAGCCTAAGGACACAGCATGGGATGAAAGGGCCCAAAAAGCCATCAAGGGGATGGGGACAGGAAGAAAGAGAAGTCTAACTTTGACTCATTTTCTCAAGCTGCTGAAGAATGCCCAGGCAACTGCCTCCCAGTTCCCTTAGCAACGAGCCAAATACGGCTCCCAGGCAACAGTCAGGGCGGTCTGTGATCTCATCCTGGGACAAACTGTTGCTTTCGAAAATGAATTGTTAACAGCAGATAAAGACCACAAACTTAGGAAACCCCGTGACCAACGCCCTCTGACTTGCAGCAGGGGATGGTCCATTGTCATAGAGACAACCAGTGCACAAAGGCCTGTGATTCCCAAGAATTTCTTACTGAGAGAGTATATGCACCATAAGATTCATTGCAGCCCTATTAATCCTTGGGGGGTGGGGAAAACAAGAACAATTTAAAGTCAACCTTGGACACTGGGTAAAATGAAAATATATTCACTCAGGTTAAAAAAAAAATTACAGAGCTGGAGAGATGGCCCAGGAGTTAAGACCTCTACCTCACAAGAAAAAGGTCCTGAGTTCAGTTCCCAGGTCCCAGGCAGAAACAGTGGTGGCCTGCATTTCTGCCCCTGGTGGGCAAAGCCTAGGAAATCCCAGAATAAAGCAAAAAGGAAATAGAAGCAATCTAGGATGATTCCCAAAGTCACCCTTGGTCCTCCACAAGGACACACGGTGCCCTCTGATACACAACACACACAAATTTTTTTTTTTTAATTACAGCCTATTCAATTAATGTGCGCTAATTTTAAAAAAAGAAACAAAAAAATGTCATACAATAAAAACTGCAGGTTGTAGCCTAGGGACAGGAGAAAAGAGGCACTTTTGGGAGAAAGGCCATGGAAGGGGGTCAAGAAGTCTCCAGTGTTTGGGGTGGGGGCTCAAACTTCATGCGAAAAGGTGGGAATCCAATCTTGGGACAAAGCTGCCATGTAATAGAAAAATGTAGTTTGTGTTTCAGAAAGCAGTTTGACTGCATGGTCATTACATATTGCTAACTATTGTATGACTGATAGGTTGATGTTATTAATTTAGTTAAATATTAGCTATTGATATAATCAATATAGATACTATTGGCTTCATTCTCCAATCAATTTCTAAAGAATGTTCAATTAATAATCAGAACATTATTATACAGTTAACACATAATCAGTGATAGTAATATATTAACATGATTATAAATAAACTAACATTCAACTACACATCAGTTATAACACAATAATATTTATAATGTATACATATTATAATGTATAATATGTATAATGTATATTTGGGGGAGCCGAATGAAGTGGGGGATTGAATGTGTAGCAAGCAAGCACTCTCCCATTGACTATGACTTCAGTCCTGTATATCTTCTTTAAATTGCAAAAATAACACTATTGGAACAGAAGTCAGAAACAAGTTGCCTAATTGCCACCCAGAGATGATGTCTACCATGCCAGCACACGCATCCATGGAGCCATGTGTGAGTCTGGGTTCTTCAGGCAGCAGTGACAGACTCGCACTTGTACAGACCCTGCTGTGAGTCAGTAAGGCCTTACGTTTGGCAAAAACTCCAAAGCTAGGGGTGCCAAATGTCACCCATTTCCAGACAAGGAATAAGGGCGCTAAGTATTTGGCCAAGGTCACACCTGATAAGTGGGAAAGCCAGGCCGGAATTAGACAGTCTCTGTCCAGGTTTGCGCTTGGGACCAAACTGGAACACAAATTAACACTGCTTGTACCTGCTTTCTCTTCCAGAAACGTAAAAGACTTCCTTTTTGGAGACTCATGCTCCCACTGTATTTCAGCATGAAGATTTTATTTGTGTGTGTGGGGGGTGTGTGTGTGTGTGTGTGTGCGCGCGCGTGTGTGTGACTGGGGCTTGAACCTAAGATTTCCCACATACTAGGCAAGTGCTCTACCACTGAGCGACATCCAAGCTCTCCTTTTTTTTAATTTCTTGAGACAGGCTCTCCTTAGATCATGCAGACTGGTCTTGACCGGATGCTCCTGTCCCAACCTCCTAAGGACTTGAGTCTCCAGGCCCAGTGTGGTGACATTTTGTTATTGGGTGTTTTGTCTGACTACATTGCTCAGGCTGGCCTTAAACTCCCTGATAGCCCAGGCTGAGTGCCCAGCTCCAAGATTTTAGATATTATTTGACAAGTGTCACATCAAACTTTATATAAGAAGCACTAAACATGTCTGAATAGACTGTTATACCTCAGTTTTCTTTCCTTGACTTGTGTTAGGTTATTATTGTTGGAACAGTTTCTTTGTTTTGTTTTTAAGACTGGGTCTCATGTCTTTTGCTATGTAGCCAAGGATGACCTTCAACTTCTGATCCTTACCTATAGGGGCTAGCGTGTGTGTTCATGAAGTGATAGGAATCAACCCAAGGCTTTGTGCATGCTAGACAAGGACTCTACCAACTAAGCTACATCCACAGCTCCACATGCTATTTATTCAGTCTGCAGGTCCATGTGCCAAATACCTAGCTGTGGGATGGATTTAACCTTACTTTACAAAGGGAAACCCCAATGTCCTGAGAGATCAGGAGTCTCTCCCAAGACCAAGCAACTAGGCAGTGGAGAAGAAGGTCTGATTGACTTCAAACTGTACACTACTAATAACACCATGCTGCCTACCCCCTGCACCATGTCCAGAAAACAAAACCGAAATATCAACCTATCTACAGGGTCAGAAATCACCACAAACTCTGGTTTAAGACTTGGGTTGTGTTGAAAGAAGCCAGATGCGGTAGCACATACTATAATCACATAACTTGGGAAGAAGAAGCAGGAAGTAGAAGAGGCACTTGTAGCCTGGGCTACACAGTGAGACTTTATCTCAAAAGAGGGAGGAAGGGCAGGTGCAAGATGACTCAAATAGGTAAAAGGCACTTGGCACATAAGTAGGGTGATCTGAGTTCAACCCCCAGAACCCACATGTAGAAGTGACCTCCACATGGGCACCATTGTACATACCCAACTCACACAGAAAATAAATACAATTTTGAAAATCTGAAAAAAAAATAAGTTGTGTTGAAAGATGTGGTAGATAGCTACTGGTGTCAACTAGGCAACTGAAGGCTTTGATTCGGGGCACATTTGTAAAGAATTAGCAATTAAACCCTAAGCAAGCCTGTAGGAGATTGTCTAATTGATGGGAGAGACACAGCCTGTGATGGGTGGTACCAACCTTGGGACAGGTGAATAAAATGGAGGGAGCTGGTTAAGAAAGTTGGCACTCTTCAGCATACTTAGACAGACATGCTATCTGACAAGGGAAATTTGTCCCTCTCTCAGCAGTCCTGTGGACATGTTGCAGTCAGTTCCCTCGGCCCCTGGTGTTTGTGTAGCCTCTCCCGGCCAAACTAGATTAAGAACTATAACTGGACAACAGTAGTCCAGAATAAAACTGCTCATTCCCCCATAAGCCATTTGGTCATGGCTTATTTATTGGCAACAGCGCAGAGAAACGGCAACAGATGTCTAAGTGTGATGCCAGCAAGAACCCCTTGGAGTTTCAAGGAGAAGACAGACTGGCCCAAGTTCCTGCTGTGGGCTGCTGGTGACCATTCCACCTGGTCCTCAATCCTGACCTGCAGTCTGGCTTACTTTAGCCATCTACCAGCTCCTTGAACTTTTGAGTCCTGCTAACCTGCTGCCAACTCTAGCCAGCAACGTGGCACCTGTCCATACCCTGTATGCCAGACCTGTCTAGACTCCCAGTATGGCCCGTCTTCACTGCTGGCTTTAAACTTTGTCTGCCCTAAATCTGATCCTTACATTCTATACACAGTAGGCCAGACTGGCCTAGACCTCATTGTTGACCTAGCAACCCTGATTTTTTATCTCAGCGCCAAGATCACAGATGGGAGCAGTTATAACAGACTGTACACTCCTTCCTCCAGAGCTACTGACAGTAGGTCCCACCACCTGGTACCAGTCACTATTACCTTTCTGACTTTTGTACTGCTTGGGCGCTGTCCAGCCGTAGAGTCCATCTCCAGGTTCTTCATCCTTCAACACAGTATCATACTTGGACAGAGTTTCTGTGGCATAGATGTCATCATCTTCCTCTTCCAGGGCACCTACACCAAAAGCCTGAAAAAGCATAAAATTTCAGACAGAGTGCTCTAAGGTACAGCACATGATTAACATGTATAAGGTCCTAGGTTCAATCCAAACACAAGAAATAAGAGAGAGAGAGAGAGGGAGAGGAGAGAGAGAGAGTCATAGTTAGACACAGATGTCAACTTGATAGCTGAAGGTTTGAGTTCTGGGCAGAATTGTAGAGAATTAGTAGTTAAGTTAAGCCTAGGTGAACCTGAAGGAGATTGATGGGGTGGGACTAGGCTCTGAACAAGTAAATAAAATAAAGAGAGCTGGTTGAGAGATTTGTGTATACTTGTGTATCTTGTGTATACTTGGCCAGACATGCTGGTCTGACAAATAAGGATAGTCCCTCTCTCACCCATTACGTAGAGATGGTGTGGCCAGCTCCCTTGGCCTGGTGTTGGTGCATGCTCTCCCGTCAAGCTGAACTATAGACTGTAACCAAACTATCAGTAAGAAAAATAAATCCCTTGTTCCCTTAAGCCATCTGATGTTCACTGATCAGCAACCATGCAGACTGACTGCAGCAGAGAGAGAATAAAGTACACCACATTAGCACTTCAGGACCAATGAGAGAAGTGAGTGGGAGCCCCAGGTTAACACAATCTCAAGTGTCTTGGAAAGCACTGACCAGAAGCAGATGTACCAGCAGCAGGCATGAATCCAAGTGCTAGCATGGGAAGAGGTGCTAAAGGATGCTCAGCAGCTCTGCAGAGGCAGAACCGGGACCTCTGAAAAGAGAAAGGCAGAAATATCCACCTCTCGATCAGTGTGACCTAAGGCCAGTGCAGGTGGCCACTGCTGCTCAACTGGCAGCTGTGAGCACTTCTCATCTTTGTGGGAAACAGCCTCTATTATGTCTCCAGCAGGTTCATGTATTTGAGTCCTTCGCTGTTGTCAATGTTTGGGATGTTAATGGCACCGTTAGAAGGTGGAGGCTGAAGGGGAGACCTTGAGGTTGGATGGCCCCTTCCTGTTTCCACTAGCAGTCTGCTCTTACAGTCTGCTGATTCAACTCTTGGCCTCCATCATGATGTCTGCAGTGACCTGAGCCTCCTCAAGCTTCTGCCACCCGAATGCCTTTCCCACCTTAATGAACTATGTCACCCCTCTGGACCATATGCCAAATAAATCTCTCCTTTTCAACCTTAAGTTGTGTTTGAGTGCTGTCTCACAGCAGCAGAAAGGACTGCTTCAGCCTCTAACAAGTTCATTTTGCTGAAGAACTGAAAACATATGCACAGAAAGAAAAGGTAATAAAATGACAAAGTAACAATTTTCTAAATGCACTTCAAGAAATTATGGAGGGCCAGAGAGATAGGGGTTAATCCTCTACCTTACAAGCAGAAAGGTCCTGAGTTCAGATCCCCGATCCTACATAAAAATATCAGCCAGAAATAGCATTGGCCTGTACTTCTTGTCCTGGAGGGCAAAGCCTAGGAAACTCCAGAGCAAAGCAAATAGGAGGTAGAAGCAATCCAGGGTGATGCTGAAAGTTACCCTTGGCCCTCACCCACAGTGATCTGATACACACAGAGAGACACATGTAAAAAGTTAAAAAAAAATATTAAAAAATGAATCTATGGAATGGTCACCACTGTTCCCAAAGCTTCACTATGCCTCCTAAGACTAAGATGGAGAAGGATGCCAGAAGGTTAGCTGAGAAAGGCAAGTATAGGGCAAGCCCAAAAAGAAGTCCAAAGGCAAGGTTTGGGGCAAACTCAACAATCTCACACTGTTTAAAAAAAAAAAAAAAACTGGACTGGAGAGATGGCTCAGGGTATAAAACTCTGCTTCAAAAGCAGAAGGACCTGAGTTCAGATCTTCAATCCCACATAAAAATGCCAGGCAGAAATGACTGTACTTCCAGCTCTGGAAGGTGGAACCTGGGAAATCCCAGAGCAAAGTAAATATGAGGTAGAAGCAATGCAGAATGATTCTCAAAGTCACCCTTGGTCCTTCACAGGGACACACAATGTACACACATACACACACATACAAAACAAAATAAAATTTTAAAAATTTGTGAATCAGGGCTGGAGAGATGGCTCAAGGGTTAAGACTCTGCCTCACAAGCAGAAGGCCCTGAGTTCGGATCCCAGGTCCCATGTAACAACGCCAGACAGAATCGCATGTGGCCTGCACTTCTGATCCTGGTGGGCAGAGCCTGGGAAATCCCAGAGCTACGCAAGAAGACGGTAGAAGCAATCCAGGATGATTCCCAAAGTCACCCTTGTTCCTCCACAGGGACACACAATGCCCTCTGATACACACACACATGCACACGCATATACAAAAATAAAATATTTTTAAAAAATTTGTAAATCAAATTGAAAAGGCATGTAATAAAAAGTGGTCTAGCTTTCCAAATTAAAAAAAAAAAGTCTCCAAGTAAAAATTACCCAGGTGTTCCTGACTTAGGATATAGAGTATCGAGAGGCAGTATAACTTTGACCTAAACTTGGAATAGCAGACTAAAAATAAACTAAAGCAAAGCAGGAGGAGAATGTTTTTTTTTTTTTTTTTATCGGCCCGAATAAGGTAGAAAAGCAATCCTCTTCCAGGGAACACATGATATCCACGAAGAACATAGCATTGCTCTCAGGAACCATTATTAAAATCAGGAAAAGACTAGGAGATGGCTCAAGTGTTAAAACCGTTGCCTCACAAAAGGACCTGAGTTCAAATTCCCAGATCCAATATAAAAATGTCAGGCAGACATGGCAGTGGCCTACAATTCTGGCTCTGGAAGACAGAACACAGGAAACCCAAAGCAAAGTAATAAGGAGGTAGAGTAATCCAGGATGATTCCCAAAGTCACCCTAGGGCCTCCACAGGCATACACACGCAAGTGTACACACACACACACACACACACACACACACACACACACACATACACACACAAATCAGGAAAGCATGCTTCAGCAGATATGCTCAGAAATGACCCTCAGAAAAATGTAACCTGGAGCTGGATGTACCTCAATGGTAGAGTGCTTGCCTAGCATGAGCCAGGTCCTGGTTCTACCCCCAGCTCTGCCGAGAACAGAAAAAGAAAATATGACCACATCAAAGTCTTCTTTCAGTGAACAACGAATGTCTATTGGGGCAGATCTAACATGATTGCAGATCAAAAGAACACTCATCAGTGGTTCTATCTTTACAAAACAGTATCCCTTTTACCTGGCCTGAAATTCCCAATTTCCTTCCTTTACTCGGTCCAACATCTCCAAGAAGGTTGCTGGGCCCCTCAGATGCTCCACCGAAAAGAGTAAAATGTTCTCCTGGAGTTCCAAACAGTGCTTGATGGGGATCCAGGCCCTTGTAAGCCAGTCCATGGACATTATCTTTAGGTGTGAAATCCACAGGCATGACGTCTTTAGGTGCAAAGGTCACGTTATCAGGCAAGTAGTCATCATCTTCATCCTGTTTCAAATGTTTACAGTGGAACTAGGGTGAGTCACTGGTGGGTGCAGAGTAGACCATAAAGTAATATTTTAAAGTGTAGTGATTAATCCCAAGCAGAACAATTACCAAATGTGCATTTATGCTGCTACAAATGATTAAATCACATCCCCTAATAAATGGTACTAAAAGAAACAGCTCCATCTCGTGCATGAGGGCCTAGGTGCAATCCCCAGAATAAGAAGCACGTGTATAAACATATATACACACTGAGAGAAAACCGGAATATCTATGGTCCTACATGTTTCTAAATATACTATCTGAAGTGAGGACAGTTTTAAGGTACAGATAGTTTGTGACAATGGGAACTAACTGGTTTCTAATACTGCTTATGCACCTGCAACATGAGTCAGTAGGTAAAAGCACTTACTGCATAAGCCTGGTGACCTGAGTTTGATCTCTGGACCCCATGTAAAGGTAGAAGAACAGACCCAACACCAGAGTTGTATTCTGACCTCCACGTGCACTCTGGCATGCACACATACACACACATCATACACACATACACACACATAATGAATAAATAAAAACAATTTAAAAAAATTTAAAAGATTATTTATAGCCTTCGTATTTTCTTCTTGGGTTGTTTTTATTTGTTTGCTTTCTTTAAGACAGGGTCTTGTTTTGTAGCTAAGGTTGATCCGGAACTTGAGATCCTCCTGCTTCAGTCTACCTACCACTGAGATTACAAGTATCCACTAAGATACCTAAGGATTATCTTGCAATACTGGGGATTAGACCTGAGGTTTTGCACACAAACAGTGAGTGTTCCACCACCAAGCTATGTCCTGGGCCAGGCCCCTAAAACTTCACCATCAAGTCACACATCCTACGACACATACCTCAGATCCTTCGGAGCCTCCGGGTGGTAATGCACAGCCATAGATCTTCACTCCAGGATCTATAGAACAGGTGCCACAGGCATGAGTCATGAGAGACTAAAAATAAAAACCAAGCAATGACAAGCTTCCAGGTACAAGACCTTGCTTATAAAGGCACCGTGGCCTTGGGGTTACAGGTCGTCGGCAGCCCTGCCCCACTGCTGCCACCAACAGTGTGCTCAGTGAGTGATCTCTGCTGCCCCAGGGCCACCGAGAGGCCAGAGTAAACTGCTGCCCTGAAGAGTTCGCTCACGGTAGGGCTAGGGAAGCAGCAGGCAGGGAAAGAGAAGAAAAGAATAATGTTGAGCTGGGGGTGGGTGGGGAGTAGCTCAGTGGCACATTACTTGCCACACACAAACAAAGAAAAAGAAAAGAAAGAAGGGAGGAATGATAATGTTGAACTGAGACACGGTTGTGGCATGATTGGCAAACTTTCAATGCTTCTAGTATGAATACGGCACACTCTTCTGGAAATTATCGTACATTTCACATAAAAGGCCTTAAAATATACACAAATCATTTGTCACAGCAATTCTGTGTCTGAGAACACACAGCCATTCTAAAGTGCATGGTAGCTATGGGGGGGCATGCATGTAGTCCCAGCACTCGAGAGGCTGAAGCAGGAGGACTGAAAGATTAAGGGTAGCCTGGGCTACACAGAAATGTTCCAGGAAGGGCTGAAGTGTGGCTGGAGAGAGCTAACTCTGCTGACTCTATAAAAATATCCTCTGATGATGGCTCAGGGGTTAAGCCACTGCCTTGCAGGCGGAGGGTCCTGAGTTCGGATCCTAGACCCCACGTATAGACACCGGGCGGAAAGCGGGGGCGGCCTGTGTTTCTGGTCCTGGTAGGACAGAGCCTGTGAATCCCAGGGCAGAGTAAACAAGGAGAAGGTGGAGGTGGTCTATGGTGGTTCACGAATTCGTCCGTGGTTCTACACACATACACGTACACGCGTACATCCACACACATGCACACACACACAATTGAATAAAAAAAAAATCCTGACCTTCATATGCACAGCGTGACACACATACACCACACACACATACACACACACACAAACACACACAAATAATATACGAAATGAAATCTGAAAGTCCCAGGCAGTCTGAGCTGCAGAGTAAAACCCCATTTCACAGAACAAAACGAGAAACGAACAAACAGGAATGTATGCTGCGGAAGTCAGGACACTCAATGGGCTTACCAGGCTTTTGTCGGCGTGGTTTTCTCTTTACTCGAGGACCAACTCCTTGTCCTTCCTTCCAACCCATTTTTCTTAGCAATTCAAAGCCCACAGATACTCTGGACAAAATATGAAAACACTGATAATGAACTTTTACAGCAAACTTCCTTTTATAGCAGCAGCAGGAAATAAGCAACTCCCAAGCCTCTGCCTGTCTTGCCTGCTTGTACCCCTCATCTATATCACAACAGTACCACCACCTGAACTGGGAAGGCTGAGGTTCCCCTCTCCAGACTTTTTAAATGGGCTACAGGGCCTCTAGGTAATCTTGTCAGGGAAGCCTGTGGCCCTGGGAAAACAGGAAGGTCTAAGGCTAGTACATCTGGCCATTTACCCAAGAGCAGAGCACATGCATGGCATGTGGAAAGAGAACATTTTTCTGCTTGCAAAGAACCACAAAGGCCCAGAGGAAGGTGTGAAGAGCCAACACAGTTCCTAACAGTTCTCTAGCCTTCATGAACCAAATGGGCCTGGAACATTCTCTGCAGTAAAACATGCAAGACCTTTGTGGCAAACCTCTTCCCTTTGACTTCTAGTTGGAGAATCTATTCCTTAAATCAAGCTATCCTGAGGAAAGCCAAGCATGCATGTGCAAAGGCCCGAGGCTAGGTCAGAACTGTGGGAAATAAATTCCTCTCACCTGGCTGGTGCTATGAAGTCATCCAGCAGCGTGGCTCCAGGAATGGGCGCTGCTGCAGCTGCCAGTTGCCTGGCCTTTTCTCGTATTCTGTCTTTGGTTTTGGAAGCAAAATCATCCGTGGTAACAATTGCCTTAGGTGCTATACCAAATTCACTAAGATCCTTCAAAGAAGAAAAGTTAAACGAGTACATCATTTACAAAGTGGTTAAACATGATCTATCACACAGTGTTATTTCTTTTTTAAAAAACTTTATTTTATTCATTCAGTTAGTGTGTGTGTGTGTGTGTGTGTGTGTGTGTGTGTGTGTGTGTGTGTCTATGTGTGTGTGTATCAGAAAGCACTGTGTGTCCCTGTGGAGGGCAAAAAGTAACTTCAGGAATCGTCCTGGATTGCTTTTACTTCCTTTTTGCTTCACTCTGAGATTTCCCAGGTTCCACCCACCAAGGCTGAAAGTATACTGTCTATCTGGCATTTTTCTGCTTGCAAGGTAAAGTCTTAACCCCCTGAGCCATCTTTCCAGCCCAGTGTTATTTCTTAAAATGAAAAAAAAAAAGACTACAAAATTAAACACAAGATCAAATGATCTTGAGAAGCTCAGCCTCAAATATGAATGCTAAGGCTGGAAGTTTATGGCTTGGAGGCAAAACACTTGCAGAGCATGTATGAGGCCTTGTGCTTGATTCCCAACACTGAGGGGGGAGGAGGAGTCTACCTCTTTGTGTGTACAAAACTCCACAAACTGGGTATGGTGGCACATACCTGGAATGCCAAAACAGGCAAGAGAGTTGCAAGTTCGAGGCTACCCTAGACTACAATGAGAAATAAAGAATACTAGCAGCCAAACACCAAGTATTAAAGTGGTGATCAATAGAGCCGTGTTAATTTACTACCAAGCAGAAAAGATAGGAAGTCAGAGCTGCGGTCTTCTGGACCATTAAGAGGTCAGGATGAAGGGGTGATGATTAAATTCATAGCAACAGATGCTGCTGGCCGTGCCATGTGTTGGGCCTTCAGTTGTCTTGAGGAGAAACTGAGTGCCTGCTCAGCAGCCATTGACCCTCTCTCTCCACAGCACTTGCTTTCCTCTATGTCACCATGTGCCTCAGAGTGGTGCGCAAGAAATGGGCAGAACTAGCAAATAGGGATTCATTTTTTTTTATTTATACCAGTCTTTGTGGTCACATTTCTCTTGACAGGGACTGCTTTAGGAATAATCATGTAGAAGGATTTGTCCAAACAAATTCAAGGGAAAAATACAGCGCAAGGCTTCTGTCTTTGCTCTCAGGAAAAGATACCAAGAAGACGGATCCTTCCCTACTTGACAATGCCAAAGTGGATGTGTCTACTGGAACCACTGTAGCCATCTTGCAACCGTGAGGAGTGATGGCTTTAGGGAAGTTCACATGAGAAGATGACTGAGATAGCACCCCTGGGGCCTCGTGTCTAAGTTTCTTCTTCAAGAGGTCTATTTGCTACAGGCTGTGCTCATCCAAAAAGAAAGATGTCACCTGGGGTGGCACGTGCCTGTAATCTTAGCAGAGGGAGGTGAAGGCAGCAGGGCTGCAAGGTGAGGGCCAGTCTGGGCTACACAGCAAGACCCTGTCAAAACAAACCAACAAACAAAAAAGCCTATAGCATGCGACCGTTAAGTATTTCATTTAATCTGTGTATGTGTGTGTGTGCGCGTATGTGTGTGTCTTGAGGAGACTGTGTGTGCCTGTGGAGGCCCAAGAGTGACTTCAAGAGTCAGCCTGGATTGCATCTCTCTCTCTCCTTCTCTCTCTCTCTCCTCTCTCTCTCTCTCTCTCTTTGCATCTCTCTCTCCTCTCTCTCCTCTCTCTCTCTCTCTCCTCTCTCTCCTCTCTCTCTCTTTGCATCTCTCTCTTTGCATCTCTCTCTCTTTGCATCTCTCTCTCTTTGCATCTCTCTCTTTGCATCTCTCTCTTTGCATCTCTCTCTCTCTTTGCATCTCTCTCTCTTTGCATCTCTCTCTTTGCATCTCTCTCTTTGCATCTCTCTCTCTCTTTGCATCTCTCTCTCTCTTTGCATCTCTCTCTCTTTGCATCTCTCTCTTTGCCTCTCTCTCTCTCTCTCTCTCTCTCTCTCTCGTCACTCTAGGATTTGAAGGTTCTGCCTTCCAGGGTCGGAAGTACAGGCCACCATCATTTCCACTTGCCATTTTTTACGTGGGATCTGGGATTCAAACTCAAGTCCTAATGTTTGTAAAGCAGAATCTTAACCCCTGAGTCATCTTTCCAACCTTCATTTAACCTTTTTCGTGGATAAATCCACATCTAGGTTTTAAGGTAACAGGTTTAATTTTAGCCTTCCTGCTCACTACTTCTCAAACTGCAGGTACGTCTGAGTTTTGGTGGAAGGCTACAGGCTTAGCACCATGGACGCTGACCTCCACACAAGGGAAAAGTTAGAGGACAAGTGGATGCTTCCAAGTAAATTTGCCAGTGCAGGGCTTCTTCCTCTCCACTCCTTACTTAGAACCGGCCTCTGCATAAGAAGCCACTTGGTGAAGGACAATCCACTGAGATACAGGGCCCAAAGCCTTACAATGAAGATGAAAATGTATATTATGCTCTCTGGGGAAAAGGTTGCCACAACTGAAGATACATGTCCCTTTGCCTAACTAGCACCCTAGGTTTTGTACACCCACCTCTTCATCCATAAAATCTTCGGGACCAAGAACAGATTTGTCTGCTCTGTTCTGTCGTGAAGATACAAAGGTAGAAGGCGTCCATCCTAGAAAGAAAACAGTTCAGAATGTTATGATCCTGAACAGCATTCTGTTTGTTTTTTGTTTAGTTGGTTTTGTTTATTGAGATGGAGTCTCTCCATGAAGCTCTGGCTGATCCAGAAATCACTATGAAGACCTTCAAGAAACCATATGTGCCTCGGGGTATAACCCTGCGGTACATAATCTGCTTAGCATACGATGAGGCCCTGGACTCAGTCCTTAGCACTAAAACAGTCAGAAAAAAATGCAGGACTAGGGAGATGGCTCAGTTATTAAAGCTTCTGCCTTGTAAACAAAAGGACCTGAGTTCAAATCCCCAGATCCCACATAAAAATGTTGGGCAGATATGACAGCAGCCTTCAATTCCTGCCCTGAAAGGTAAAGCCTGGAAAACCCCAGAGCAAAGTAAAAAGGAGGCAGAGCAATATAGGATGATTACCAATGTCACCCTTGGGCTTCCACAGACACACACATGCAAATGTACTCTAGTATGAATACACTCACACACACACAAAAAAGGAAAAAAGGTACATTACTTTTACAATATTGGATCTATAATACATGAAACCTTAACAAGGCTGTGGCCCTGTGACAAAAGAGAGCAGCTGGTGGTCCCTGGGCAGCTCTGAGGCTAGGCTGGCTCCTTAACCTCTAGGCTGACCCTTGGTCATTTCATCTGCAAAATACCTGTAACAACTGTCCTTCATCACTGAGGCCTGTAAGTCAGTGACTAACTGAGGGAATCTGATGAAGCCGCGTAGGGCAGGACAAGATGAAATGCATCAATTTTCCACAAAGTAGAAGACTCCTTCTCCTTCAGGTGGGGAGAAGCACACATAAGGTAACTGTGAAAACATCCTAAATACTCCAAGAGTACAGGCACTAATATGGAGGTATAATATAGAAGGTAGCTCATGGGTAAAGCACTGCTGTGCAAATCTAGGCCAGGAGAACCTCCAGAAGCTTCCAGGCCAGTTAGTCTGGTTTATGTGTGGAGAAAAGACTGTCTCAAATGGAGGGAAAAGGTAAAGACCAACTTCTGAAGATTGTCCTCTGACCTCCAAATATGAGCCATCATGAACACATCTGCGCATGCACACATGCACTCATTACCCCCCCCACACACACACACAGCACAAAGGAGGGGAGCTGGACGTGGACATGGTAGTTCATGCCTGTAATCCCACACTAGGAGGCTGAGGCAGGAGGATCTTGACTTGCAAGCCAGCCTGGGCTACATTGTCACAAACCAATCAGAAAGTCAGAACAGGGAAGTTTTGGGTTATTTCAGTCACTTTTTGTAGTTGTATGATTATTCTCAGCAGACTCATACCTTCTTTTGAGCCAACAGTATTGAAGTATCCTGCCGAGAAACCTCCGCTAAAGGCTCCATGGAACCGTTTATACCTTCCTTTCTCATCTCTGACAGTTTGATCCTGAAGAGGAATGGGTTTCTTGGGTCTTTCACCTGAAAAAAAAAAAAAAAAAAAAAACATTTTTAAAAGAGAAAAAAAGGAAGGAAGACGATGAATAAAAAGTTTACCGGAATGTCATTTCTCAAACATAATGAACTGTCATTCGCTTATCAATTTAAATGAAGTTGTTATTTCTAGATTTTTACTAATTTTATAGTTTAGAAAATAATACATTGGAGCATGTTTCCATTAGAAATGGTTGTAGCAAAAATCAGTGCTTTTTCCACTAAATCCCATTACAAGAAACAAATTATATTGGGAGTGGAGTTCAAATAGATGGAACTGAAGTTTCCTGGTAATGAAGGAGGCAAGACACTGGAGAGGCCCAAGGATGCTTCCAGCAACAGGAGCCCTGCTCTGTTTGGGGTTGGGGTGATGGGATCTGAGCCCAGGGCCTTCTACAAGCTAAGCATGCCAACCCCCAGGCCCACCCCAGTCTCTTCTAAAATAGTGTCTCTAACCCTACTTCCTTAGGATATTTATTACCCTCTCTTCCAAATCTTAAAAACTTCCTTAATGTCTGACTCTTTGTTCCATAGTTAATGTTCTTTATTCCTTTGCATGCATTGTTGAAAAAGGCTGGATGTCACATCATATAGACCAAGAGTATCATATTTTATGACATATCTTTTTATCATATGCTTATATATTTTAGTGTAAAAAGTTCATTAGACTTAAAGTTTGAGGTGTCATGACACAACTTACTGCCTAATTTTATAACTTCAAAATTCTGAATTTATATAAAACATAAAACAAGGAAAGTCAAGTTACCTGCAAAAGTTCAGAACAGGAAGTAGGTTCCATAGTTAAGGGCACTGAACAGACAATACGGCTCATGAGATAAAGGCACCTGCTTGCCAACCTGGTGATTTGAGTTTCATCCCAGAAGCCAATATGGTAGAAGAGAACCAGCTTCTGACAGTTGCCCTCTGACCTCCACATGCATGCTATGGTATGCATATGCTTTTTCCCTCTCATAAATAAACAGCCTCTGAGCTATCTCCCCAGCCCCAGGGTTGGGAGGGTGATGATGATGGGTGGGATGTATGCAAAAAAGCCACGAGTACCTGTGTATGACAGTTAATCCTGGGTGTCAGCTTGACATGCCTGGCATTAACTAAAAACAGCTGAGACAACCTGAAGAGATTATCTGGATCAATATATTTACAATACAAAAACTAGGCCTAGATCCCATTGGAACCTCCCAGTAGTGGATCAGATAAAAGGAACCATAGAACAGGAGACTGGGAAGAGGACTCTCTGAACCTGTGCTCTTCCCTCCTCCCACCCACTTTCTTCCAACCCTCCAGCTCTCCAACTCTCCAAGTCTTCACTGTGACTAAAAACTCTCTAGGAATCCTCCAGCCTTCAGCTGTCACCCACTGGACTACTGGACTGAGCAGCTACTAGCAGTCATCATCGGACTACCTCAGCCATATCTCATAAGCCAACTCAATAAATTCCTTTTATATATTCATTCTGTTGATTCTATATACTGTGATTTCATTAATTAAACCAGCTCTTACTTTAGAAATATAAGTAGATCAATAAATAAAGCAAGCAAGCCAGGCACAGACCTGTAACTTCAGCACTCAGGAAGCAAAGTCAGAGGACTGATGTGAGTTTGTGGGTCCTATCTCAAAAGTCCTCTCCCTACAAAAAAGCAATGCTTGAAGATTAGATCATCTGATCAAATCCCCTACACTACTACTACTTGCCACATTTGTGGCTTTGGGCAAACAACTTAACCTCTTTAAAGTTCAGTCTATAAAATGCATGAGGTCCTGGGTTCCATCCTTAGAACCACAAAAAATAAAACAAAACAAACAAGAAAACAGTGTACAAAGTCTGGCCAAGTAAGACTCAGTTCACACTGGCTACAATGGCTACAATACCTTTGTTAGTTTTAAAAACCAAATTATAACCTGGGTTCCACAATCAAGATTCTTTCTTTCCTTCTTTCCTTTGCTCTTCTTTCCTCCACTTGCCACGTGTAGGATTATGGGTGTGGACCACTATGTCTGGTTTATATGATGCTAGGAATCAAACTCAGGGTTTGGGGCATAATAAGGGAAAACACTCTACCAACTGAACCACATGCCGAACCCCAATTTTCCCCAGTTCTTAGAAATGCAGTACACACACTCGATTACCGCATGTGCACCTGACATGACTCTTGGCTAGGTCAGTTTCCCAATCTCAGCAGTTACTGGCAATATGTTCTGGATAATTCTTTGTTGTGGGGGAGATGCCCTGGGTGCTGCAGGATACTTAGCAGCATTCCTGGCCTGTATCACTAAATGTCTGTAACACCCTCCCAACCCTCAATCACATTTCTTCTATTAAGTCTAACAACTAAAAATTGCCAGCTGTCCCAGCTGAGGCCACTGGGCTCCAGCGAGAGGGGGTAAATCCTGCCAGTGCTTGGTACAGTCCCTGCAGTGCTCCAGGAAGGGGAGATAGTATCTGCAGACGACCAAGAGAGACCAGTGGTGGCAGGTGATAAGGGCCAACCAGTGGACCAACTAGGCCCACAGGGATGATGGGAAAACTCCAGAGAGGAGGTGGTATTTTAGCTAAGCCATGTTGCAATCACTGTTTCTAATAACAACTAATTCCTCCCTTATCTGGTCTGATAAATTGCTTCATTTATCACACCTGCACAAGAGTACTTATTAAGGAACTGCCTGAGGTCCACAGTTAATAAGCACAAAGCTGAACTAGACCTCAACTCTGTCTCCAGCCAGGGACATCACCCACTTTGTCCCTTCCTTCCTCCTCAGTCAGAAGCTCACCAAAGCCTCTCCACTGGAAGGAGCCCAGTTCCAGATTCTATAGAGAAAGCTAATCACAGAGCCCAGCAGAAGAGGGTGCATGCCGCTGACGCCGTGAGGGACCCCAATATCCATCACCCTGAAGAATGAACAGAACTTTGCTAGATGAAGATAAAATATAATTCCAACAAAGTGGTAGTGGGTGGGGAAGTCTAGCACACAAAAATGGGTGTGCATAGTTAGCATGCACAAGGTCCTAGATTCAACCCTTGGCACTAAAAAAAAAAAAAAAAAAATCAAAAAATCAAAAAACAAAACCTGCTAGCCTCCTAAGTACTGCTGATCTCCTAAGTACTACTGACCCCCTAAGTACTGCTGACCCCTAAGTACTGCTGACCCCCTAAGTACTGCTGACCCCTTAAGTACTGCTGGCCCTCTAAGTACTGCTGACCCCCTAAGTACTGCTGGCTCCTAAGTACTACTGACCGCTTCCCTCCAGATCAATCACTGTCACTGAGCTTCCTTAATACTGTTAGGACCAGCAACTTTAATCAAGTTTTAATTAAAACAAAGAAGTAGGTCCTCTCCCAATATTCATCTAACCTGTCACCAAAACTTCAAAAAGTGATTATTGGTCTAGTTAATACTGTGAAAATGCAGTATGAGTGCATGTAAACTTCAAAGTGCCTAAAAAGCAATAGCTTCAGGGTAGTTCAGTGGTAGAACGAATGCTCAATGAGCCTTTGAGATGGCTCAGCAGGCAAATGTTCTTGCTGCACAAACCCAAGAACCTAAGTTTGAGCCCCAGGATTCACACCATGAAGGAAAGAACTGACTTCAGAAAATTGTCCTTTGACCTTTACAGTATGTCATGTCATATATTTGCACATGTGCACACACATTCACACACCAAAAAAAAGTTTTTAAAGATTTATTTATTTATTGTGTGTGTATCTATATATATATATATGTTTCTGTGTGTATCAGAGGGCACTATATGTGCCTGTGGAGGCCCAGGGGTGACTTCGGGAATCACCCTGGATTGCTCTATCTCCTCTTAGCTTTGCTCTGGGATTTCCCAGACTGTGCATTCCAAGACCAAAAGAACAGGCTGCTGCTATTTCCTCTTGGCATTATTATGTGGGATCCAGGATCTGAACTTGGGACCTTCTGATTGCAAAGCTTAAGCCCTGAGTCATCTCTCTAACCCAAATTGAAAAAAAAAAAAAAGTGTGATCAGCATGTTCAAGGGAAGGGAGGGAGAGAAGAAATCCACAAAGACTGCTAATATTAAGAAGTTAGGGGCTGGAGAGGTGGCTCAGGGGTTAAGCCTCTGCCTTGCAGGCAGAAGGTCCTGAGTTCGGATCCCAGATCCCACGTATAGACGCCAGGCAGAAACGGGGGCGGCCTGCGCTTCTGGTCCTGGTAGGGCGGAGCCTGTGAATCCCGGGGCAGAAGGAGGTGGAGGCGTCCATGGTGGTTCCCGATTCGTCCGTGGTTATACACATGTGCACGCACATACATACACACACATGCACAATTGAATAAATAATAATAAAAAATTAAAAAAAAAGAATGGTTCTGTGACATGTACTACACAGATCAGAGGTTTAAAAAAAAAAAAAAAAAGAAGTTAAAGAGGGGGCTGGAGAGGTGGCTCAAGGGTTAAGCCTCTGCCTTGCAGGCAGAAGGTCCTGAGTTGGGATCCTAGACCCCACGTGTAGAGGCCTGCGTTTTTGGTCCTGGTAGGGCGGAGCCTGTGAATGGGGGGGGCAAGTAAACAAGGAGGAGGTGGAGGCGGTTCCCGAATTCGCCTGTGGTTCTATACACACACACACACACACACACACACACAATTGAATAAATAATAATAATAAAAAAAACTTTAAAAAAAAGAAGTTAAAAGAGGAAACAAAAGTTCAGGAAAAAGTTAAAGAAAAAAGAAGTCTCCAAAGCAACATTCCTTTTTCCCACTTCAAAAACATGGTTAGGCTTCTTTCTCTGCCGGTAGCAAACATGATAAACGTTCCTAAAACTCACCAGACTTCTGCAAGAAATGTGACAAGCATGAACCCCACGAAGTGACACAGTACAAGACGGGCAAGGACTCTCTGTGCCGGAGGAAAGCGGTGTTATAACAGAAGCAGAGTGGCGACGGTGGACAGAGCAAGCCTATTTTCCGGAAAAAGGCTAAAACAACAAAGATCCAGCTGAGGCTGGAATGTGTTGAACCCAACTGCAGATCTAAACCAATGCTGGCTATTAAGAGATACGAGCATTTTAAACTAGGAGGTGTGGAGAAGAGAAAAGGCCAAGTGATTCAGTTCTGAGCAGATGTTGTTACAAAGACAATAAAATAATGAGCTGATTTTAAAAATGTGATTAGACCTGTATGCTTGATTTGTGTTTGTGTATGTGTGTGTGTTTCATCGGAATGGGAAGAGGTAAAAAAATAAAGGTCAAAAAGTTAGTACTTTACCAATCACTTTGAAAGCAAACAAGTGTGAAACCAGAGATAACAAAAAAAAAAAGAAGAGATACACTTTTCAACCTGACTCTAGTGCCAATTCATGCAGGTACCTAGTTTTCTTCCTGAGTAGTTACTATCTAACCAGTGTTCTTCACACTAAGCTGTCTTGCCTCTTATGGCTCCCTTATTAGCTTGTGCATGGTACTTCCTGTCTATATCACCTAATTTAGCACTTACAAATCTTGCAATTTTGTTCTCTACAAGGAGTGAAACCCCTTCAAAAAAGGATCTGTGCTAGTTTTGAGGATAGTTTTGATGATAGATCTGATAGAGAAGTTTTGAGTTCACAGGGTGATATGCTTGCCAATGACACTAATGAGGCCTTGACTGTACTGCAGGAATAGCCTAGAATTAGAGGCACAGCCATAGTAACCCTGCTCCACCCCACGATCTTTTCCAAGTAGACCTCTGCAATTAGGGCTGAGGGAACTTTCAACTGAATTTATTATAGAAGTGGAGATGGTGAGTGTGGAACACAGTTGCTTCAGAGGAAACACAAGGACAGTCTTCAAACATAACAACAGGGCCAGTGAAATAGCCTAGTGGGTGCCTGCTCACAAACCTTGCTACCCAAGTTCAATCCCTGGAAGTTCACAAGGCAGAAGTCTTCCTCACCACCCACACACATACCATCTCATAAGTGAGTGAGTAAATATTAAAACAAACACACAGAACTCCTCAGGATTCTAGTCTCTCTCTCCCTTTGGTAAGCAGAAAGTGGAAGTAGAGCCTGCATCTAGCATCAGTGTCTAATATTTAAACTGTTTGGGCTAGGAATGTGGCTCAGTTGGTAAAGTGCTTGCCTAGCATGAACAAACCCCTGGGCTTGATCCTCAGCACCATATAAACCAGGTATGGTGGCATATACCTATATAACAGGAGGATTGGAAGTTCAAGGTCATCCTGGGCTATACAGTGAGTTCGAGACCAACCTGAATTACATAAGACCCTGTCTCAAAAAAGTAACTTGAGCTGAAGAGATGGCTCAGGGTGCTTCTGCGTTCAAGGCAAAACCCTTGAATCATCTCTCCAGCCCCCCAAGTACATTCTACCCAGCTCACTATTTAACACTGCCACTACCAACTCTCCACTTCCCACAACCCTTGCCGCAACTGTATTCTTCCTCAACCAGATTATTCTCAAACCTGAAGTTAAAATCATGTTAAAATATACATCCCTCCTGTGCAAACCCTGCCAGTTAGTGACTCCTCCTAGCCTCATATAAGACACCAATTCTTAAGTGGGCAGGGTGGCAACACACCTGTAATCTCAGCACTTCCGAGACAGGAGCTTCAAGATCAGCCTGGTCTACATATACACGTAAAACTCTGTCACAGACAGACAGACAGACAGACAGACAGACTGACCAAGATCCCAAGTCCTGGGGCAGGGGATGGCAAAGTGCTTGCCTGCCATGCACACGGCCCTGGGTTTCATCCTAGCTTCACCAATAACAACGACAACAACAACAACAAAATCCAAACTGCATCCATGACACGTTTCTGTCCTGGTCCATGCCACCCACACCAGTTCTGCCTCACGCTGCTGTCTCTGCTTTGCTTAATCGGCTCTAGCTTCTGGAATCCCTGACTCAGATCGCCCGGTGACAGGATGGCTGGTTTCTTTTGATTTCTGAACACCAACCTACCCCCGGGGAACTAGCTGCCTGACCTTCCCTGACTCGTGCGCTAGTTGCTTCATCTTTGCACATCGCCCGTGACCTCGGGCCGCGGACCCCAAGGGCGCAGCACACGCCTCCCAGGCAGACATCCCCGCGCCCCCAGTGGACGAGCTCCGGCCCGGTGCTGGCCCCGATCTGTCGGCTTGCATCCCAAGTTCTGACCCTCCGGCCGGCGCTCCACACACTCTGTCGGCCAACGTGGTTCTGACCTTCTTCCAAAGGTGCCAGGCCCGTCCCGTAGCTGACCAGGTCCTCATCGCTGTCACTGCCCAGTGCCGCCATCCCGCTCCCTTCCGGGCTCCGCCCACTCGCTACAGCGGCCCGCAGAGCCCAAAAGCCTTAGCGCGTTTTCTCCGCCTTCGGGAACTTCGACGCTAGTGAATGGGGGTTAACCGCCCCTCCCCAACCGGATCTTGGAAAAATGCCCTTCTGCCCATACAGGGATACTTTGTGCAGAGCCAACCCAGGCTACAGTTGAAATCTGGCAATCATAACAACCCCTCCTACCTCTGCGATGTGGCGGTCTCTCAGGAGGAGGTGGATGGCAGAAGCTGGAAGCCACCCCAATAATGTCTAACTGCAGAGTTTTCTGTCATGCGACATCCCATTCCTGTCTCCAACTACTTTCTCTTCGTCAGTTCACACACCCACAAAGTGTCCGACTCCTTCCTACCCCCACCCTCAACTCGCCCCAGACATCTTCGGGAAAACAAGCCCCAGTGGGCTGGAGGTGACAGGGAGATAGCACACACACACACACACACACACACACACACTGCTTACCACCCTTAAATATGCAAAAATGGAGTCCCCTTCGTATACCTCTGAAGGGAGTTCACAGACCCTCAGAACCTGGGTCAATTATGCTGCCTAGGCAAAGATGATGAAAAGGAGCCAGCAGTGAATTCACCCACCGGATCAGACTGGGCTACGCAGTGAGACACTGTCATAAACACATAGATAACTAGGAAGAAGGGAAAAGGAAAGAAGAAAAAGAACATTAGCTGGGGGTGCAGTTCAGCGGTGGAACAGGTGCTTAGCATGTCTGAAGCTCTGTGTTCAATCCTCGTACTGCCCCCCCAAAAAGAGAGAAAGAAAGGAGAGAAGGAGAATGAGGGGGAGTAGGAATAATATGGAAAGAAAACTGGAGGTGGGGCGTGAGGAATGCTGGAGGCTCCCTTATTCCAAAAGAGATAAACATCTGCCAGGTGGGGTGTTGTTACCCCACTTGGCATGCCTTTTTATCCAGGAGGGGAAAAAAAAAAGCTCAGCTAGTAAACTGTGAGGCTGTTGCAAAAACCTCACCTGGAAACCCGGGTTTTCAAATGAGTGTTGGAAGGCCAGTAAAACAGGCTCCCTCCACACCCCAACCCCAGGCAGGCAATTCTTTGAGCTCTAAGGTTCCTTCTGCCTAGATCACTTCTTCCTCTGTCATCACTCGCAGGCTCACTTTCTTAACGAAGCCTTCTCTGGATCTTATAAAAGCAGTTTTTTGGATCAGTACTGATAGTGGTGTGGGGGAGGGAGATAGATCAGTGGTCCCACAGTTGCCTAGCATGCACGAGGTCCTGGATTGTATCCCATCAAAAATAAAAATAAATAGAAAGCAACCCCTATCTTCTGCATTCTCTACCCCTTTTTGCCATAGCACTCACTGTCTTCTAATAGACAATACAATTTAATCTGCGCTTTTTTTTTCTATCTCTCCTCAATGGAATGTAAGTTTCACAAGGATATTGGTTTGGGCACGGTAGTTTTTATTGTTTCCTGCTGTATCTTCAGTGGCTAGCATATTGTTACATGTTCCCAACACTGCACACTCGTGTGTGTGTGTGTGTGTGTGTGTGTGTGTGTGTGTGTGTGTGTGTATTTACTCAACCTAGCATAGAAGCACATGTCTGTAATCCCAGCACTTGGGAGGTAGAGACAGGAGGATACAAATTTGAGGCCAATCTGGGCTACAGAACAAAACTTCATCTCAAGAAAGTCCCAAGGATACTACATCTTGTTACAGAGACACTTGCACATCCACGTTTATCACAGCTTTATTCGCAATAGCAAAGAAACGGAATCAATCCAGATGAGTGGACAATGAAAATGTGATACATATAAACAATGATATACTATTCAGCCATCAAGAAAAATGAAATTATGAAATTCACTGGTAAATGGATGGAATTAAAAGATATAATATTGAGTGAAGTACTCCAGACACATACAAATTCTGCATGTTCTGTCTTTTTTTTTTTTTTTTTGAGGATTAAGGTAGAGTTTATTAGAGGAGAGGAAGGTTGGAACTCATGGACTCCAAATGTGGAGCGCCACGAGGGGCTAGAGTGCTTCCATAAGAAGCAGGCAGCTGGAGGGCTGGAGAGGTGGCTCAGGGGTTAAGGTCCTGAGTTCGGATCCCAGATCCCACGTATAGACGCCAGACGGAAGCAGGGGTGGCCTGCGCTTCTGGTCTTGGTAGGGCGGAGCCTGTGAATCCCGGGGCAGAAGGAGGTGGAGGCGCCCTTGGTGGTTCACGAATTCGTCCGTGGTTCTACACATACACACACACACACACACACACACACACACACAGACACGCGCGCACACATACACACGCATATGCACATAGTTGAATAAATGATAATAATAATAAAAAAAAATAAAAAAAAAAGAAGCAGGCAGCTGGAAAAGAACCCACAGCACTGGAGTGCCCTGAGGGGCTAGGGAGCCCATGAGAACTCATGGTGCCTAGGCATGGACTTCATGACGAACAAGGAACAAGAAACAGACTCACGGCATTGGAGTACCATGAGGAATAAACATAAGTTTATTCCTATAATATTCCTATAATATCCATAATAGAAATAAACATAAGTTCTGGGTGGGAAGTGATGGGAAGAGAGGAAATAATATAACACTGAGGTTGAGAAAGTACAAAGGTCAATAATGGAAAGAACATTTTAAGAGATGGGAGAAGTAAGGAATAAGAGACAGGAAGGGGGAATAAAAATGAGATCAAGGGTTGAAGAGACGGCTCAGGGATTAAGCCTCTGTCTCACAAACAGAAAGTCCTGAGTTTGGACTGGCAGAAATGGCGGCGGCCTGAACTTCTGGCTCTGGATAGTGCAAAACACACCAGAGCAAAGCAAAAAGGAAGTAGAAGCAATTCAGAAGATTCCTAAAGTCACCTCTCATCCTCCAAAGGAGTACACAATGCCCTTTCTCTCTCTCTCTCTCTCTCTCTCTCTCACACACACACACACACACACACACACACACACACACACACCCCAAATTAATTAATTAATTAATTAAAAAATAAATTAACACTAAGCACATAAAATGAAACCAGACATAAACCTTCCACTCTACAAATCCATCTAAAAACATAACCTAAAAAAAGTTCCAATATACCCTACACAAGAGAATACAAGAGGGGAAGAGGAGAGAAAACAGAAAGTGACCTAAGATGCCCTTGTCAGAAGCTCTGGGAAATTAGATTTCTCCCAACCAGGAAAGTGATACCTCCTAAAGAGATGTTGGAAGGAGAATCCTCAAAGTTCCCGCAAACAAAATAAGCATTAGCATTATTGGTTGTCTTCCAGAAGCAAACAAGACCCTTCAGCTAAACACACACACACACAATGATCATGGAGCATGGGAAAGAACAAGCTGGAATGGAGAGAGAAGCTTCCTTCACCCGGATCAGCCCCGTAGAGCAGATGGTATGATGGAGGCCACTGGGAAGAAGCAGCAATGGGCACTTTTGCCCACCTAGGAACACTGCAAGATACAGTAACAACTCTGTCAAGAGGGATGTGGTAGTACAACAGTAACTTGTAGTGTATGGGGATAACCAATTGTTTTTATCGTAGCCATTGGCCTCCGTTTCATGTCAGGGAACACATCCCTGGTATTGTAGACCAAATCAGATACCCAGAGATAAGGAAACCATAGGCACTGGGAGGGAACAAAGTTTTTAGTGTTAACTATAAATAATCATAAGTTACCATCTAAACACTTACTATTAATACCCATAGATCAGAGAAGCACTCAGGCTTCAACCAAGAAGTATGCATGCGCAATGGAAAATGTGTAATCCAAAGAACCACGACAGGCCAAAATGCAAAGCAAAAGTGACTGTGCACAGCTCAGCCCTAGTCAGGGCATCTAAACCATCCCATCTCAAGGCTCAGGGAACCTTACAGAAGAGGGGGAGGTAGAGTCCACAGAAGCCGGGGGAGTTATGTGCAGTATCCTGCACTGCCACTCTCTTCCTTATTTCCTTTAGATAGGTCTCACACTGGAGCTGGGTTAAAGTAGGCTTCCCATAGTGCTGGGATAAGGCTAGTGAGATGGTTCAGTGGCTAAAGATGCCTGTGCACATACCTGGAGACCTGAGTTCAATGTCCAGAGCCTCCATGGCAGAAGGAGAGAACCAACTTCCATAGCCTAAGGGTTAAGGTGTGTATGGGCATTTTTAGCTTTTTATTTGGGTGCTGAGGACTTGAACTTGGGTCCTCATGTTTGTGCAGCAAGCATTTTTAGCTACTGATCCATAAGCCAGCCCCTCTTTCCTACTGATACACAAGAACATAGGAATATACAAGTTGATAGGCTACCTTGTAATGTTTTGTTACTGTTCTTGTTTTTTTTTTTTTTGTTTCTCCCTCACTTTGTTATTCTTTGATAGTTTCATATAGATACAATAAACTTAAGTCATTTTCACTTTTTATTCAACCCAACTCCCCTCCATGTCCCAATAAAAACCTTCTTTCCAAGAACTGTTCCTCATTTGTGTGTGTGTTTGCATTAGCATTAGTATGTACCTTAGCTGTTGCTGCAGCTTGGAGGGTGTTTCTCTTGAAGAAAGCTGCTCCCGTTCCTGCAGCCAGCATTAAGCCTGGATAGCCCCAGGGGGAGGTGTAGTGTCTTATGAATTCTTCCCCCTCCATGAGGAAATGTTGAGGGGGAAAGGAAGGAAAGAAGGAAGGAGGAAGGAAGGAGGAAGGAAGGAAGGAGGGAGGGAGGGAGGGAGGGAGGGGAGGGAGGGAGGGAGGGAGGGGAGGGAGGGAGGGAGGGAGGAGAAAGAAGAAGAAGAAGAAAGAAGAAAGAAAGAAAGAAAGAAAGAAAGAAAAGAAAAGAAAGAAGGAAGAAAGAAGGAAAGAGGTAAGAAGGAGAAGAGGGAAAGAAGAGAAAGAAAGAGAGAGAAAGAAAGAGAGAAAGAAAGAGGGAAAAAAAGAGAGAAAGAAAGAAAGAGGGAAAAAGAGAAAGAGAAAGAGAGGGAAAGAGAGAAATAAAGAGAAAAAGAGAAAGAAAAAAGAGAGAAAGGGAGAGAGAAAGAAAGAAAGAAAGAAAAGAAAGAAGAAAGAGAAAGAAAGAGAGAAAGAGAAAGAGAGAGAGGAAAGAAAGAAAGAAAGAAAAGAGAGAGAAAGAAAAAGAAAGGAAGAAAGAAACGAAGAAGAAAAGGAAAAACACTACTCTTATTTACAGCACAACACACCAGAACTCCTAGCTCCTAGCTAACTGTAACTTAACACCTTTGAAACAACCTTTCCTCATCTACATTCCACTTCTATGAAATTGCCTTTTTTAGATTCCATGTGAATAAGATTGTGGGGTGCTTTTCTGTCTATGCTTGGCTTCTTTTACTCAACGTGATGCTTTCTGGTTCCACCCATGCTGCTGCAAATGCCAGGGTTTCCTATTTATTTGTATTTATTTGTTCATTTGCAGTTGTTTTCTTTTCTTTTTTCTTTTTCTTTTTCTTGTTCTTTTTATTTGTGTGTGTGTGTGTGTGTGTGTGTGTGTGTGTGTGTGTCTAGAAAATGGCACTGTGAATGCCTGTGGAAGCTCAAGGGTAATTCTGGAAACCATCCTGGATTGTTCGACTTCCTTATTGCTTCACTCTGAGATTTCTCAGGCTCTAGCTTCCAAGGCTGGAAGTATGGCTGCCACCATTTCCACCTGCATTTTTATGTGAGGTCCATCTCCCTCGAGGCAAAAGCTTAACCTAAGCAATTTTTCCAGTCCGTGTTTCCTTTTAAAAATTTTTATTATTATTATTATTGTGTGTGTATAACTACAGTGTGTGTTTGGGTAAGTGTGTCAGGACATGCATGTGGAGGTCAGAGGACAATGTTATAAAGTCACTTCTCTCTATCTTTATATGGATTCTAGGAATTGAACTTAGATATTCAGGCTTGGATGGCAAAAGCCCTTAACTACTGTCATAGTTGGGCACAGATGTCAACTTGACAGTTCAGGGTTTGAGCTCTGGGCACATTGGTAGAGAATTAGTGGTTGGGTTAAGCCCAGAACAAACCTTCAGGAGATTGTCTAGCTGATGGGGAAGGCCAGCCCATGGTGGGTGGAATTAGGCCTTGGAATAAAATACAGACGCCTGGTTGAGACCTGGCATCCTTGTGTATACTTAGCTAGACATGCTGGTCTGGCAAAGATCGTCCCTCTCTCAGCCATTACGTAGAGATGATGTGGCCAGTTCCCTCTGCCCTGGTGTTGGTGCGTGATCTCTCATCAAGCTGGACTGTAAGCAGTGATTGTAATCAGTGACCTGTAACCAGTAATGGTAAAAGACAATAAAACTCTTGTTCCCTTAAGCCATTTTATGGTGACTTATCAGCAACCATGCAGGGGAACTGCAACACCTACTGAGTCATTTCACTCACATCTTTTTGTTGTTGTTGTTGTTGTTTTGTTTTGTTTTTTGAGACAGAGTAGCATGCAGTTCATTCTGTCCTTGAATCCACATGTAGCTGAGGCTAGCTTTGAACTCCTGATTCTCTCACCTCCACCTCTCAGTATCCCAGGCATGTGCCATCACATGTAACAGGATTCCATTCTATTTCATGGCTGGATGGCATGTATATAAACGTGCCATCTTTTTATCCACTAATTGTCGATGCTGCTGTCATGAACATGGCACAGTTGTTTCTGATGCTGATTTCATTTCCTTTGGATCTATACTCAACAGTGGAATTGCTTGGTCAAATAGTAGATATCTTATTTTATTTTCAAGGACTCTTCTCTCCATATTGTTGTGCATAGTGGCTGTGTTAATTTCCAATTTCACTATAGGGCACAAGCTTCCCTTTTCTCCTTTCCTAGACAAATGCCTTTACCCACTGAGCTCCCTCACTGGGCCTCATGTGTCTTCTTTTGCAATATGTGACACACACATGTAATCCCAGCGCTCAGGAGGCTGAGGCAGGAAGATCTCAAATTCAGCATAGCTTGGACTACGTTCTTAAGAGCATCTTGTTACATATCCCAGGCTAACATGGAGCTTAAAAAAATTTTTTTTTATTTATTCAATTGTACGTGTGTGCGCATGTGTGTATGTATGTATGTGTGTGTGTAGAACCACGGGTGAATTCAGGAACCACCATGAACCACCTCCACCTCCTCCTGTTTTTACTCTGCCTGGGGATTCACAGGCTCCGCCCTACCAGCACCAGAAACACAGGCCGCTGCCGCTTCCGCCCGGCGTGTATACGTGGGGTCTAGGATCCGAACTCAGGACCTTCCGCCTGCAAGGCAGAGGCTTAATCCCTGAGCCATCTCTCCAGCCCCTAACATGGAGCTTTTGATCCTCCTCCTCTTACTAGGAGTCTAGGTGTGTTCAGCCATAACTAGCTGCCTCTCCCTTTTTAAGCAGATTACTTGTGGATTTGCTGTTGCATTGCCAGCGTTCCTGGATATTAATCCTTCTCAGAAAAACAATTTATGTGAATTTTTTCTTACTTTCTGTTGTCTCTCTTCTCTCTATGCATTTTTTCCTGCTGTGAAGAGCTTTTAGTTAGCTATAACCCCATTTGCCTATGTGTGATTTCATTTGTGTGCTTTTGAAGTCTCATAAAAAAAATCCCTACACATTCCAATGTCCTGAAGCTCAATAAACAGTTTAAAATAATCAATGTGTAACTTATTAAGTAGATTTTGGGGGGCCAGGGACATAGCTCAGTACTAGATACACAATTGTCTGGTATGTGTAAAATCTGGGTTTCAATGCACAGTAATGCAAACTTAAAGATAAACAAGAAAGGAAGGAAGGAAGGAAGAGACAGGTGTTTGTGACAGGACCTCATGTATCCCAGGATAGCTTCAAACTTCCTAATGGAGAATAGTCGTGAACTTCTGTCCCTTACTGCCTCTACCTCACAAGTCCTGATTACAGGAGTGCACCACTAGGTCCACTTTAGGGGGTGCTGCAAATCAAATCTCGGGCCTTGCTAGACAAGCACTCTATAAACAGAGCTACATCTCCAGCCCCAGAAAAAAAGTTTCTGAAGGAGAAAAAAAAAATCACAGACTTTGAAAGCAGCTTCAAGCTGGATGTAAGGTGCCTGCTCTAGTCCCTATCACCCAGGATGCTGAAGCAGGATTACTGGATCCTGGAAGCCCAGCTTGGCAACATAGCGAGACTGTCTCTTAAGTGAATGAGTTAGCAAGGCATGCTAGTGCGTTCCTGTAATTCTAGCACCTGGGGGCTAAGGCAGGAGGATCAAGATTTGGAGGCTAGCCTGGGCTACAAGACAGGATTCTGTCTCCAAACAATGATTCCTATTTTTTAAAACTGTATTTTGAGAGAGAGAGAGAGAGAGACAGAGACAGAGACAGAGAAAGAGAGAGAGAGAGAGAGACAGAGAGAGAGAGAAGAGCTATGTCCCCAGCCCCAAGGTCTACTTGTGGTCCTGTGGAGGATCAAGGATGACTTTAGGAATCATCCTGGATTGCTCTACCTCTTTTTTTACTTTGTTCTGGGATTTCCTAGGCTCCACCCACCAAGGCTTGAAGTGTAGGCCACTGCCATTTCCACCTGGCATTTTTATGTGGGACCTGGGATCTGAACTCAGGACCTTCTTCTTGTGAGACAGAGTCTTAACCCCTGAGCCATCTCTCCAGCCCAACACAAGCATTTTTGAGAGTCTTGCTGTATGTGGTCCAGACTGGTCTTGATCCTGAGTACTTGTTGCATCAGCCTCTCAAGTGATACATTATAGGCACAAGCTACCAAGTCCTTACAGTAAGACTGGGCGAGCTGAGGCCTCGAGGGATAAAGAGTCTAGACTTCATATGATCCTTTCTAGTTAGTGACCTTCCATGTCCTCTTCTCATTTTCCATAACAATTTCATTTTCCTCTCTCTCTTTCTCTCTCTTTCCTGGACAGGATTTTACTGAGTACCCCAGATTGGTCTCAAACTTGCAATCCTTCTATTGCATTCTTTCTTGTACTGGAATTATAGACATGCAATATCACATCCAAATTTTTCTTTCTTTCTTTCTTTCTTTTTTTCTTTCTTTCTTTCTTTCTTTCTTTCTTTCTTTCTTTCTTTCTTTCTTTCTTTCTTCTCTCTCTCTCTCTCTCTCTCTTTACAAAAATTGTAAAATTAGGTCCGCAAGATAGCTCAGCAGATAAGATGCCTGATCAGAACCCTGGCAATCTGAGTTCAATTTCCAGAAGCCCACATGGTGAAAGGAGAGAGGTGACTTCTAAAAGTTGTCCTCTGACCTCCATGACCTCTACCTGTGCACCATGGTATGCATGTGTATATGTTTTCTCTATCTCTCTTTCTTTTTTTTTCTCTCTCTCCTTCCCCCTCAAATAAAATAAACATTGAAAAATTATAAAATAAGTCCATAGTCTACAATGAATTTTATTCACTTGATAACTTTTGTCTTAGTTCATTTGCTATAACGAAATATCAGAGACTAAGCACTTTACAAGGAAAAGAGATTAATTTAGGCCATAGTTTGGGAGGCTGAAAATCCAAGATTGGAGCCTCATTTGTTCCGCTGCTGGCAAGAGTCTCTTTGGCAACATCACATCACGGCAAAGAAATGGAAAGAGACAAGGCCTCACATGGAAGCAACTAGATAGATAGTCTTACTCAGGAATGACCAGTTTCTCTGTAAGTAGCTTCCTCTGCCAGACCAGCATTAATTCCTTCTAACTGGACACTCTCGAATGACATAATTATCCCCCAACCCTTTTAAGTTCCCACTACTTCAACATTGTAGTATGTGCCCAAGTCTCCAGCACAGGAGATACTCTACCCAAACCACGCTAATTACCTTGTCCTTTCTGCATTTAATTTGGCAAATTTCATCAGATTGTCCCTGAGGAAATGTACTTCAGGCAGTCCCCTAGGGACACTAATGTTCCTTTTGTCAACAAGCAGATCTTAGGGGAGGAGAATTGCATTTTACTTGGAGGTTGGGTCCCTGACATCCAACTGTTGCCTTAAACCAGAACAGGACTTGGCAAAACCATTGTCGGCAACCGTGATTTTCATCTTTTGCTTGTCTCAGAAATTCTCAGCTTTTTAAAGGTGCCTGTGCAGACCCAAGGGCAGAATCAGGAACCATTTTGGATTGTCCTACTTCCATTTGCCTTGTTCTGGGATTTTCCAGGCTTCACCTTCCAGAGCTGGAATTGGAGTTCAACACCACTTCCGCCTGGCATTATATTTCACAGTATATTTTACATGGGATCTGAGGATTGGAACTCAGGTCCTTTAGTTTGCAAGGCAAAAGTTTTGACTCTGAGCCATCTTCCCAGCCCCTGGTTTTTTTTGTTTTTTTTTTTTAATCTTTTTTATTTATTTATTTGAATGAGAGAGAGAGAAAAATGGGGGGGGGGCATGCCATGCCACATAAAGAGAGGTCAGTACTCTGTTTTCTACCACATAAACATCATCCAGCTCAGGTCACCTGATTTAGGAGCAGTTATCTTACCCTCTGAGCTACCTCACTGGCCCCTGCAGGTCTACCTTTTTTTTTTTTTTTTTTTTTTTTATTTGTGTTCTGGGGATCTAACTCATGTCCCCAAACTGTCTCAGCAAGCACGCTGCAGATTAGCTCCCCAGCCTGACCTTGAGCTTCTGAACTTCAACCTTCACCTTCCCAAATGAAGTAGGTTTTTATTTGTTTATTTTGAGACCGGCTGCTCTGTAAGTCTCCCTGGCTTTGAATGCCTCAGGCCTCAGCCTTCTGAGTGCTGCGATTACAATTCAGGGTCACAACGCTGGCCCATTAGCAGTCCTTGTGACTCAGACTTCCAGTGGGGGCTTCACATAAGAAGTCTGATATTGCTTCTCTGGTAGGTCAGCGGAGGCAGCATTCATTTCCTGGCCAAGGGGAGATCAGAAATAGGAGAACAAGTCATGAAAATGTCTGAAGGTGCTATGCTGGATGCTAAGCACCCCCCAAAGTCATATTCACATGGCTCATGAGGCTTAGGGGTTGATGTTGAATAGGACTTCCCCACTTCTGCACCTCTGAGGACACCAGTCTCAGAGTGGGCTGGTGTGTTTTTAACAGTATGTTTCCCTTTCTTACTTCCCCCTCCCCTTTGCTGTGTATTATACATGCTAGGCAAACACTCTACCATTGAGCTAGTCCCTCTTTCTCTCTAACAAAAGAAGCAGCTGGAAAAGGCAGTGACGTCAGGCTAGATTAAGTCATAGACTTTGGTTTTTATTGTATTTACTTTTACGTGTCTTTCCCTATAGGGCAAAGTACCAATTGGTTTGCACTCGTGGTCATGAGTTAGCTGCCTTTAAAAATAAAAATTGACTCAGGGATGGTGGCTCATACTTCTGATCTAAGGAGGCTGAGGCCGGAGGGTCATGAATTCGAGGCCAGCATGGGCCACAGTGCATGAGACTGTTTCAATCACCTGATTGATTAACCAATCAAATTGGTTCAAGTAGTCAGGTAGGGTGGCTTGAATTTGTGGTCTTCAGCACTTGGGAAGCTAAGGCAAGAGTATCTGGAATCCGGAGCCAGCCTGGGCTACACAGCCTGATTTTATCAGTCTTGTTATCAAAGTTCAAAACCAGTTTGAATTTCGAGGTAGTCGGGATGGGAGAAAATGGAAACAGGAAGGTGACAGAGTGCCTTTGACCATTTCCCTCCGCTGAGCTTAAGTCTTCTCTTCCTCTGTGAAAAGAAGAGGTTTAAACCTCTTAAAGGGTGGTGAAAATGAAATATACAATATTCATTAAACTCCCTGGTTAGAGTCGAGGTTCTTTTTTTTTTTTAATTTTTTTTATTATTATTATTTATTCAATTGTGCGCATGTGCGTGCGTGTGTGTGTCTGTGTGTGTGCGTGTGTGTCTGTATGTGTGTGTAGAACCACGGACGAATTCGCGAACCACCATGGACGCCTCCACCTCCTTCTGCCCCGGGATTCACAGACTCCGCCCTATCAGGACCAGAAGTGCAGGCCGCCCCCGCTTCCGTCTGGCGTCTATACGTGGGATCTGGGATCCGAACTCAGGACCTTCCGCCTGCAAGGCGGAGGCTTAACCCCTGAGCCACCTCTCCAGCCCTAGAGTCGAGGTTCTTTTGTTGATAAATTTATGATCGCTAAATACCGCCAGAGTGGCCCATCTACTCCGGGATCCCTGAACTGAAGTGGCTGCTTTAACAGAGGGCAAGGAACACGGGTTGAAATTAGCTTTATGCTGGCTTCCAAGAGAGAAGGGAAATTTTTGTATTAGCCAGAGTTTCTACAGCACCTTGTCCAGAGTTGATCAGGTTAGGATTCTACAGATCCTTTCTTTCCTTATTGCTATCTACTATTTAATTTTTTGTTTTTCTGGGGACAGGGTCTTGCTTGTCATGGAGTCAAGGCTGACCTCAATTCCCAATCCTCCTGCCTAAGTCTTCGGAAGGTTGGGATCGCAGGTGTGAGCCACCACACCAGGGTTTTGCGGGGCGTTTCTTAAACAGCTGTTGGGGGGAAAATGCCCTCATGAGAGACATTTCATCGCCTGGGCAGTGACCAGGTATATTATAATTTACATGTATTTTTTAACATTTATTTACTTATTTGTTGTTACCCTTTAAAACTCTCGAGCCACCGCTGACACTTTTTGAAAGGTACGTAAAGGCTGGACTTGTTTTCGAAGGCAGACTATTGGGCCTACAGCCTCTATTTTAAGGCACACCAGGAGTGGCGGGGAGCTGGGGAGCTGCGGGAATGGGGGTGGGGAATCCTCCCTTGACTGGGGGAGGGGACAGGGGCGTGACCCACGGGATCTCGCTGCAGACTCCAGCTAGCCAATGAGGTGGGTAGGAGCCCGAATGCGAACCCGAACCTCAGTGTACCTCCTGTTTCTCCTGCAATTAGAGCATCCCTCCCTCTCTGCTAAGAGCCTCGACTTGCACTTTGGTCATGAAACCCTCGACTAGCCCGGGAACCATTGGGGGCCCTTTGCAACTGAGAAAACTGAGGTTTAGAGTGGAGGCTAAGAAACATCCTCAAAGACACCCGCTGAGTTTCAAGCCATTGAACTTCTTCGGAGGTTCCCTCGGTGGGTGGCTGTGTGAAGTCAGCCTAGTCTCTGCGAGGGTCGATTGACCACCGCCGGGGAGAGCCAGTCTGATCCCTTGGTGCAGCGTCCCCGCCTGTGCCCAGAGATCCCCTTCTGCGGCACGCCTTCCCTGATCTTCCCGTCCCGGGCAAAGCGCTTCTGAAGTGCGGTCTGGACTGGTCCTGGCTCCCCAGGCATTCAAGCTCCGGGGTGAAAGGGTGATCATGACTCTATCCGCGCCTTCCACATCTACTCGTAGGTCTCCAAGAAAGAGGAGAGTTCTCAGAGATCCTCTTCCGACTCCCCGTGCCACTTTGGGGCTCACGAGTGGGAGGGTTATCAGATAGAGACAGGGAAGCTCAGCAGGTGAGCGGCGCGCTCCAGACTCAGGTCTGCCAACTCTGGGCGGGGGCGCGCGCTCCTCGCCTGGGCGTGGCTGTGGGCGTGGTATCGGCGGAAGAGGGCGTGTCTCAGGGGCTCCGAGCTTGTCTGGGGCGGGGTAGGCGAACGGGGCGGGATGGGGGCGGGTCCCGGCCCCCTTTGGGGCCCTCGCCGGTCTCTGCCTCAGTCCACCCTCAGCGCCTGGGCCGCCACCATGACGGACGCTCTGCTGCCCGCGACCCCCCAGCCGCTGGAGAAAGAGGGCGACGACTACTTTCGGAAGGTGGGTGAACCCGCGCAGGTGGCCGAGTCTGTGCTCCCCAGGCCTCCGATCCCCGCAAGCCGTGCAAAAGGGGTTTGGGGGCGCGGGGCCCCCGGAGTGGGCCAAGGCCCGAGGGGGGAGGGGGCGCTCTGAGCCCCGGCCGTCCTCGTGGAGTTGTGGGAGGAGGGGAGGGGACCGCGGCATTCCGGACGCCCGGAGCAGGTGGCAGCCTGGCTGAGGAGGGCAGGTGCCTGGGGCTGTCCCCTCGCTTAGGTACGAACCAAGGATTGGGATTCTGGAGCGCGCTCCCTGCCGCTCCACTGAGCCAGCCTGCGCGCGGGAGCCAGATGTGTGGGGTGGGAGGATCTGTCCCCGGAGGCGTTGACACGCTCGACCTCCCGGCACGCTGTGACCGGAGCACCAAATTCCACCATGCACTTGGCTGGGACACAGGTGGCGAGAGCGAACGACCGCCCCAGGCGGGTTTGCCTTCCGTAAATGTTTTCTGAGTGCGTCTCCCCCCTACCCCTTAGACTTCTTAAGAGATAGGGAGGGCGGCTGGTAGAGGGGGGACTTCGGGCGCCACTCCCACGTTTGTGCCCTTGTCGCCCCGGAGGGCCAGAGCGCGACGGTTTCGCCCCTTCGGCCAAGCGGATTTATCTGTATCTGGTTGTCGGAGAGACCGGGCGGGCGAGCGCAGTCTCCCGGTGCTTGGCACGTCTTGGCGCTACTTGGCAACACATCGGCCTGCCTCTGGCCCTGGAAAGAGCCATTCCAACAGCTCGATCCCCCAAAGCGACCCTCCCGCGTGTCCACAGAGTCGCTGGGATGCCCGCGGGCAGCAGCCGCAGGACCTGCCTTACCAAGACTCTTTGGAGACGGGAATCACAGTGACAGGCTCGTCACCTTCTTCCTTTTAGGTTTCTAGTGAGTCTAAAAATAGCCTTTGGAGTCTGGCCAAGGATCACCTGGTGGGTTGTGAGATTGTCGCTGATATATATTTTTTTTAACCACAGATAGGATCGAAGACACAGCGCTTAATTATGAATAGGGAAGTGAAACTGCTTCCCACAGAGCAATCAATTCGTAATTGTTCACAGCCTAGCCATCCACCATAAACGGTGTTGGCAACTTCCTCCTTCTCCCTTGGGACAGTGACTAGGGCTTGTGTTCGTTCACTGTGTAGAGCAGTGGCGACTAGACAGGAGAGAGATCCGGATACCAGAGGGGATAGAGCAGGCAAATTTTGTGAAGTTGCTTTTAGTTTTTTTTTTTTTAAACACTTTTGAAGTATATTTAAATTGAAAGATGTCATCATGGAATTACAGGATTATAACTTCTAATTATGTGTGGCATGCGGGGCCAGAGGATCACAGGCTAGAATTGCAGAAGGAGGCTTGGCCTGGAAATCCTGAGATGTGGGTCCTATGGCCCCAGGGGCTGGCTGCCACCCCCACAAAAATTGTGGCCTCCAGAAGGTTGTTCCTCTGAAGGACATCCGTTCCTTCTGGGTTGTTTGTCTTCTGAACAGGTGGCTTTGTGAATCTATGGCAGTATTCTGGGGAGAGATTGGGGGGAGGGGGAAGTGTCAGGAAGGGTTGAATATACCCTTGAGGATCTAATCCTTCCAGAATGGATTTTCCTGTGGGGTCCCTCCAGGACCATGAGTCTTTGGGGGAAGACATCCATGGGCAAAGATGGTAGAGAAGCTAAGAGAGAATTACACAAGCAGTGTTTTATTTTGATACAGTTTCTCTGATGCTGAATGAGTGCAGAGTAAGATGAATCACTGCTTTACAATTAGAAGCATCTATTTGAGAATGAAACCTTGTAACCTTGTGCTGGCTTAAGTCACACCAGTCTAGTGTGTCTTGTATAAGGGACTTAAACAGTCAATGATCAGACACGTTAATACAGGTGAGGAAGACCAGAGGAAGAACATTTCAAGTGGAGAAAAGAGCCTTGGTCACCCTCAGAGGATGGAGGTACAAGTCCCATAAGACCTTTAAAAAGCAATTATAGTAGAAGAAATGAAGACTATCCCATATCACTATATAGTCTTGAAAATATGGAAAACATTGACTGAAAAATCATTTCAGACCTTTAAGGGGTATCAGTGTTAACTGTATCAATTATATTACCTAGTTATGTTGGTAACTTTTTGTTACTAGATAATTTGAATTTTTCAGTGATTAACAGATATATATATATGTTATTCCAAAATCACATCATCTTAGTATTTTAAGTATATTACAAATTTCAAAGTTGAAGAAAATTACAAAATAATGACAAAATAAAGTTCTCGGTTTTGAAAGGAAACTCCACAAAGTTATGTAAACGAAGAGCTCAGGGAACCTTGGGAATCAATGGAAGTATTTGTGTGTTGGGGGAGGAGGCGGGCACATACCATGGTGTGTGGAGGTAGAGGGCAACCTTTAGGTGTTGATCCTTGTCTTTTACCTTGAGACCACTGCTATGACAATCAGGCTGGCTAGCCCCGCCTGCAACTCCCCACCCAATGGCTTCTGGAGATTCTGGAGTTCCCACTTGAGATTATATATGAAACTTTTATATGGTATCCGGGGATGTGAACTCAGGTGGTGGTGCTTTTGTGGCTAGTGCTTTAGTCCTCCAGCCAACTTCCAGCCTAGTCTATGGAAATATTTAAAGAGGTTCAAACACAGGAGATTTGTACCCCTCCCCCACAAAAAATAATCCCTCGACAACTGAATAGTCAGTAGTGGTGGGGAAGCAGTAGTGAAAGCAGGCAGGAGGGAGGTGAGACTTTTTCCAATCGTCTTTGCTAATACTACTGTGATACAGACTATTGAGGATTTTAGTGCCTGGTCCAGGTGGGGATGTGGCTCAAGGGTACAGCCTGACATGCGCACACAGTGCGAGGTTTGTATTGAGAAAAATAGATGATTAAGTACCGTGCCAGCATGTCCACCCATTCTTCCCACCAGCCTGCATCCCTACTGCAGATATGGGTCCAGACTGGAGACAGGGATGGCAGTGAGGAGGCTGTAATAATGGGAGGGACCCTGCAATCTACCAGATGGTGACTGAAGATTTGGCTTTGGGAGGCATCTGTGTGGGAGGCCATTTGAATTGTTTGGGAAAGAAGGGAATGATGCTCGACTTTAGGGATAGGGAGAGAGGAATGATGTCCTACCTAAGGGATAGGGTGAAAGATGGAAGGAAAAGTAGGAGGGTGAAGGAAGGAGAGAGAGTCAAGTTTTTTTGTTTTTTTTTAAAAGCAGACAAGTGAAGTTGAGGTTGACAGCCAGAAGAGCACCCAAGAGTTCTGTATTAGGCCTTCAGGGGTTGTTACAAAGTCAGTGGTTGGAGGCTGAGAAACAAAAGTCAATGAGTTGAGGTTGCCAGAGAAGATAGTGGCTGGTGGGAGATGAGGTTACTGAAGACAGAAGGCTGGTGTGTGTGTGTGTGTGTGTGTGTGTGTGTGTGTGTGTGTGTGTGTGTGTTTTCTTTAGCTTTTTGAGACAAGGTCTCCAGGCTAACTGTACTTGTAATCCTCCAGTGTTGGCCTTCCAAGAGTGTGTGTTTTTAATTTTTTTGTGTGTGTGCTGGCTATGGAACACAGAGCTTTCTCTGTCATTGAACTACATCCCCAGTCTCTTGGAGTATGTATTTTGGTGTACACACATACACGTACTCAAATGCACACACAGGCACACACACATGCTCTTGCACACATGTGAGAGCATACACACACAGGCACATGCACACACATTTTTTTTTTCTTTTATGGTGCTAGGGTTGGAATCTGGGGCCTCTTGCATGCTAAGCATATACTGTACCACTGAGGTACAGTAGTCATTCCCAAATGCTTATTTAGAATAAGGAAATCTAGATATGTGTGTATATATATATGTGCACACACACAAATATTTCTATATGTCTATAGCACATGTGCGCACACATAGTCTCCTGTAATCTAATCTATCCTCAGGTTTGTTATTCACCTGAGAATTCTTGAACCTCCTGTCTCCACTTCCCAAGTGCTAGAATTATATGTGTGTGAACTACCACACCCTGCTGGAGCCTTTCTTTGATTTGTTTTTATTTTTATAGCCCCCAGGGCCTGTGCCTGATGAACTGGTGACCTGTTCCTACTTTGAGAGCCCTTCAAAAGCAGAAAGTGAACTAAAAGCAGCAACAAAAATAGGATCCTCCCCCTTCCCATTCTGGATGGCTTACTTACTTGGTGCTTTTGCCTTCTTCCTTGCAAAAGCATACCTTGAGGATTTGGAGAGATGGCTCAGGGTTAAAGCCTTTGTCTTGTAAAATACACCTTGATTACTTGTTCTATTATAACCCCCCCCAAAAAAGCCAAGCGTGGTGGTACATACCTGTGATTCCAGTACTCAAGAAGTAGAGGCAGGAGCACCCACGCAAGTGTGATTTGCTTCCATACTGGGCCAGTTTGGGTTACATACGAAGATCCTTGTCTCCAGTACAAAAGGCTGAGAGTGAGGAAGTCAGGGAGGGATGCCTGGTGATTTGGGGAGAGGAACTAGCAGGGGAACAGTTCAGAAGGAAGTGGGGATTGGAAGCAGGTACTATATACATTGGGAGACTGAACCAGCCAGGGGCAGAGAGTAGGCACCTCAAATGTAGAAATGCAGTCAGGGCCTCGCACAGCACCTCTCAGGTCAGTCTCCCCACTCTGCCATTTAATCTGTTAGCATCTTGTATTCATTCACTGGCAGGATTGAATTTACTTCTACTGAAAGCAAACTTCTTCATGGGCTCCTTTTCTTTCTGCCTTCTCTCCCCGTCTTGTCTTTTCAAATGCCATTCTGTTCTTCATTCAGATATCATCTGTGGGTGATCACGCTGTGCCTGGGACCCTGACTTTTTTGCTAATGTTTAAACCCCACAGTCTTGATACAGATGCTCTACCACCAGGTCTCGGCCCTGCTGTTTAAGACAGGCTGGCCTCATGTCCTGGATGCCCAGCAAGGGGTGGAGCTGAGAGTTTAACCGCCTCCTACAGACCATACCTGGAAATGAGTCAGTTTCTTGATGGCCGTGCAGGGAGTCAGCAGTGGGGGCTGGCACCGCTGTGTTTGGAGTGGCTGGCTTTCGTGTGACTTGCGCTCAAAATGAGATCAGATGACCTTGGGACCCTGAGTGCGAAAGATGATGGGAATGCAGACTCCCCCTTAAATCACAGTCTTCTTGGAATTGTATAAGCCACAACTATATAGATGTGGAGGAATCAGATTAGCCCCCAGGCAACCCTGTCTTCTAGTTCTAGACTGACAACTCTGAGCCTTTCTCAAAAGAAAACCTTGCTCTTGTGCCCATGTTGTCCAACACTTTCTCCTTTCTCGGTGTGCCCACCGTCCCTTACTAAATTATACAGCTCAAATAGAAGCAGAGTTCTATAAGATTATACATTCCTTTTTTATTATTATCATTTTTTTATCCCTTTCCCAGATTTTTATGCTCTTTCTACCTAAAGTCTTGGGGGGAAAGCGTGCAGCTGTGTCTGCGGAGCAGTGTAAACCTCCAGGAGGCCTGTGTGCTGATAGCAGCTTCCTTCACAGGGCCCTTTTCCCTCCAGGGTCCTAAAATCCCTAGGAAAACCTGTTCCAGCTGGAAAAAAAGGGGGGGAGGGGAACATAGAGAAAACTTTTCCGGGTACTATAGAAAAGGCTGTGAGTGGGAGGTCTCAGCAGACATTGTGGGGAGATCAGCAGACATTGTACCCTAGTTATCTCTGCCTCTTCATCCTGAGGGAACACAAGTGTCCCCAAAATGAATTTAGCTCCATTGTCTTTACTCCAGCACTAGTTGGAGACATTGTTTGTTGTTCACTAAACCGACTGGCTTGCTGGGCCCCAAGGTTCACGGTGTCCTGGTTTATGGCCCCTGTTTACTCTGCAGGCACCGGCCAGCCGAGAAGGAAGGAGAATTGTTTCTTTCTTCCTGCTTTCAAACCCAGATTCTCCTTTTAGTTCTTCCTCTGCACCATTTACCTCAGTTGGGGTGATTTCACTTTAGAGACTGGAGACTTGTGTGTGTCCTGAATGACTCTGTGTGTGTGTGTGTGTGTGTGTGTGTGTGTGAAGTTTTATTCATTTAAATTTGTGATGCTGAGGATTGGTGTCACACTTACTAGACAAAGTGGTCTACCATTGAGCTGCGTCCCCAACCTTTTTCCCGTTCTTTTCATACCTTTTATTTTGAAACAGAAAGTCGGTAAATGCCTCAAGCTTGCCTTTAAAGTTCCTGGCACCCGGGCAAACTTGGGTCTCATAGACCACGGGGAATCAGCAGCTCTGGTTTTTATGGGATACTGGTATTTGGTTCTGTTTGGACCCCATGTGGAGAGAGAGGGAAGGAGAAGGGGGTGTATAGGTTAACATTCAGCCCCTCTGTTGCAAGGCCCTGGGTTTGGTCTCCGCCATTGAAAAACAAACAAACAAATAAAAAACTAGAAAGCAAACAAAAATATCCACCTGTTCCTTCCCTTGGGAGCAATTGATCCTTAATGTTGCTGGGGATAGAAAATCATTTTCTTCAGTGATATAGTCACTGATGAGTTGCTCTCATTTCTATAAATTCCAGTAAAGAACCTGTAAATAACCCACGCTCAGACAAACAGTCCTCATTAAGCTCAGTGGGTCACAGACAAAACAAAAGACAGGGAAGTAGGAGGGAGACTGGGACAAAGGAGGAGTTCATCGGGAGAGGATGGCATAGGGTCATAGGAGGTGAGTACAGTTGAAATACATTCTATACATGTATGAAGTTGCCAAAGAATAAAAAAAATTAAAAATGCAAAGACCAGAATACAACAATAAAAACAACCAAGTGAATGTCTCTTAGCTCTAATATTTCACCGTTTAAGTCACATCCAGAAAGCCAGGCTGGACGCAGGCCGTCCAGGACTGCGCTAAGGGGTCTGGGTTACAGCTGGTGTACCCAGGGGCAGCTTGACATTCCCCGTGCTGTGGGATTGAGAACAAGAAGGAGTCCCTGGCAAAAAAAAGATTGTTCAGGGTGACTCAGAGGAGAGTCAGTGGGATGAGCTGCATTGCTGTGAATGTCCCTTGTTTCCTGGGGCTATTTGGACAGTTGCCAAGACACCACCTGATGCTTCTGGGCATCGACTTTCGCCTGATCAACACTTCCTCCTGTGGCTCAGGTTGGACAGTCTCCTGACACAAAGGCCGCATTGGCGAGGGCCACAAAGAACAGTGGACTGCAGGTGCAGCTCAGCCACAGGTCCTGGTGACCGAGTGACTGGCAGAGCAGGCAGCAGGATGTCTGCTGGGAATGAGGGCTCCATGGGGCACTAGAAACAAGAGAGGAGCCAGTGACTATGGCAGTCTTTCAGGGAAACGTTGGAGTTCTCTATGGCTTAGTCTTTGGAAAAGCCCCAGGTTTCGATTTGCTTATAAGAGCATAGGGCGGGTGATCCTACCTCCAGAGGTAGTTTATTTTCCTCTAGTTTTGTTTGCATTACACAGGTAGCACCAGTTGTCATAAAGAAGGCAATCTCAGCCATGTGCCAAGTTCAAGGTCATATACTAATAGCCCCAACCTCACCCCGTACAATACTGCCTAGATAAGAGTTGTTAATAATGGTGTGCCAAACCTGGTCATTGGAGTAAGCAGCTCATGGGTCGGTGTCTGGAAATACAGTTGATTTGTGGAAATTTGGCGGCTTCGTGTATAACTGGGCACCCTAAAACCTTTGCTTTTCAATGCATTGATCAGTTAGTTGCATGTGGTAATACATATCTATAATTCTAACACTTGGGAGGTAAAGGCAGGATGATCAGAAGTTCAAGATCATCCTTTACTACCTAGCAAGGACTTTGAGGCCAGTCTGGGTTATATGATATCCTGTCTCAAAAGGGAAAGAGAAAAGGGGGAGAGAGAGAGAGAGATTGAGAGAGATTGCTGTGGTTGGCATATAGTATGAATTTGGTGTAGGTTTCTAGAACTCACTGAATGAAACCTTCATAGAGTCTATGTTTAAGTGTTGATTCCTAGGTTCCCTATCCCCCACTCTTATAGAATGACTTCCATGGAATGGATTGGGGTGCTGGAAGGATACAACTGAGCCTCCACCACTAGCCTCAATACCTAAGAGATATCCTAAAAGGATAAGAGTTATTTATGGGCTGGAGAGATGGCTCAGGGGTAAGACTGTCCTGTAAGCAGAAGGTCCTGAATTCAGATCTCAGGCAAAAAAGGCCAGGTGGAAACAGAGCCTGGGAAATCCCAGCTGGAAGAAAGGAGGTATAAGCAATCTGGGATGATTCCCAAAGTCACCCTTGGTCCTCCATAGGGACATGCAGTGCCCTCTCTCTCTCTCTCTCTCTCTCTCTCTCTGTCTCTCTCTCTCTCACACACACACACACACACACACACTAAATAAACAAGAACTACTTATATATCTGATTCATGGTTTTTTGGTTGGTGGTTTTTTGCTTTGCTTTGTTTTGTTTTTTTTTTTCTGTTTTTAGAATCAAAACCTCACCATGTAGCCACTCCAGCTCCTCCTGCCTTAGCCTCCTGAGTGCTGGGGTTATAGGTCGAACCATTTACTCATTAGTGGATCTTGGACATAGAAAAGCTAGGTTCTTTCCAGTTCCCAGCATGGTGAGAAGCAACATGAGGACACGTGCGTATTGCATAGTACTTTCTGGCTGACAGCTCTAGCGAACTCAGAATAAACCATTCTGTTTTTCCAGAGTTGGTGTTTTGAGTAAGGGGTTGTGTAACCAGGAAGAAATGGGAAAGGCCGAGAAAAATATCCTCGAGGGATAAGCAGTGAAGCATACCTACCTGTCCAGCTCTGAAATACACCTGTCCAACTCTGGTGCCAGGAGAGTCTCCCTGGCCTGGATGGAACCAGCACTGCCCATATTTTTACCTCCATGTTCAGATTTGCTCCTGACCCTTCATATCAAACTTGAACTTTGTCCTAAGATGACCAGAAACTTCTATATGTGTAGACTTTATCTTTGGTCAGATGGAAGAGAGGTCTCCTGTTTCTGGAACAGAAGGGAGGCTAGTGCCTGGAATTGCTGGTAGAGGTGCTCCAATGAGAGAGTCAGGCATGCACCCTTCTATAACTTGCCTGGCCACTATCCCCTCATGTGGGAGACTCTCATTTCTTTCAGATTAGAAGCCTCCAATTTTTTTTGCTAGCAACAGTTTTTCCAATGCTATTTTACAGGTGAAAGATCTGAATATACTCTAAGGGCACAAATGCAACAGAAAAAAAAAGGAAAAAGTGTACAGTTTAGGTAAGCTTATTGTAATTAAACATTCTATGTATTTTAATATAGAAACATACTACATGATAGATGATAGATAGGTAGGTAGGTAGATAGATAGATACATAGATAGATAGATAGAACTAACTTTTAAAAGAGAGGAAGGGAAAGAAGAGAGATGTTGACAATACATGCATGTCATTGTGCAAGGGTGGAGGTCAGAGGCCAATTTTAGGCAATCAGTTCTTTCCTTCCTCCCGGGGCTTGAACTCAGGTGGAAGGATTAGGAGCAGACTGCTTCACCTCCGAGCTGGCCCTAGATCACTTAAAGACAGGGTCTCAATATGTAGCCCAGCTTGGTTTTGAATTTGAGACTATTCTCTTGCCTCAGGCTCCCCAGTGCTGGGTCACAGGTCTACACCACCACACTTGGCACCCTAGAGTGAAATTTTACTCAGTAATTAAAAAGCATCAAACGTGATGGAGGCAGCATCAGAGATAATCTCAAGTCATGTTGATGAGCAAATTAAGGGTGCATCTTGATTCCCACAGTTCTAGAATGGGCAGAAATCTGTGGTAATAGAAAGTAAAGCCAGAGTGATGGAAAATGTTCTAGGTTTTGAATGGAATGGTGGTTGTATAGGTGCATTGGACTGTGGATTGAAAATCTGTATGTTTTTTTTTTAATTTATTATTTATTCAATTGTGCGTGTATGTGTGTGTGTATATAACCATGGACGAATTCGGGAACCACCATGGATGCCTCCACCAAAAACCGCAGGCCGCTTCCATACATGGGGAATAGGATCCGAACTCAGGACCTTCTGCCTGCAAGGCAGAGGCTTAACACCTGAGCCACCTCTCCTGCCCCGAAAATCTGTATGTTTTATTGTGTGGAAATTAAATTTTGTTTTAGGTGTAGAAGAGATGGAACTAACTCTTGTAGCAGAAGTCCGTAGAGAGGAAAGGCTTTAGGTCTGACTCACTAAAGCTGATTCTCTGGTCTGCGCCCCCTGGGCTGGTTCCATTTCTAGTGA